>JAAIIK010000405.1:0-19151 GCA_014706435.1 Silurus glanis
ACACACACACACACACACACACACACACACACACACACACACACACACAACAGCACCCTGTTTTCAAACTAGACTCTAAACACTAAGTACACTTTTGTAATCCCATGCTCATTTACTCTTCTCATCACTGCAGAACGAGAGGGAACAGATCATGACGACTAACGTGTGGCTCACACAGGTGATCTTAGCTGCAGCTCATTAATACACATATACACTGTCACACATCCTGTTGTTTATTGTATTTAGATATGTAGGGGCTTTTCTAAACATTTTAGTGCCGGTCCCAAGCCCGGATAAATGGGGAGGGTTGCCTTAGGAAGGGCATCCAGCGTAAAACATGTGCCAAATCAAATATGCGGGTCACGATTAAGAATTTCATACCGGATCGGTCGAGGCCTGGGTTAACAACGACCGCCACAGGTAGCGTTAGCCAACAGGGTACCGGTGGAAATTGGGCTACTGTTGGCCGAAGGAGGAGAAGGAGAGGAGGAAGACGTCTACAGAGACGGCAGGGAATGGAGAAGTGTAGGAGAGTGGAGGTTCGGGTTGGTACTTTAAATGTTGGCACTATGACTGGTAAAGGGAGAGAGTTAGCTGATATGATGGAGAGGAGAAAGGTAGATATGTTGTGTGTTCAGGAGACCAAGTGGAAAGGGAGTAAGGCCAGAAACATTGGAGGTGGGTTTAAACTGTTCTATTATGGTGTGGATGGAAAGAGAAATGGTGTAGGGGTGATTCTGAAGGAAGAGTACAGTAAGAGTGTAGTGGAGGTGAAGAGAGTTTCTGATAGGGTGCTGATCGTGAAGGTGGAAGTTGAAGGGATGATGATAAATGTCATCAGTGCCTATGCTCCACAAGTCGGCTGTGAGATGGAGGAGAAGGAAAGATTCTGGAGTGAATTAGATGAAGTGGTAGATGGTGTACCTAGAAATGAACGATTGGTGATTGGGGCAGACTTTAATGGACATGTAGGTGAAGGGAACAGAGGTGATGAGGAGGTGATGGGTAGGTATGGCCTAAAGGAGAGAAATGTGGAAGGGCAGATGGTGGTAGATTTTGCTAAAAGGATGGAAATGGCAGTGGTGAATACGTATTTTAAGAAGAAGGAGGATCATAGGGTGACGTATAAGAGTGGAGGAAGGTGCACACAGGTGGATTATGTTCTATGCAGGAGATGCAACCTGAAGGAGATTGGAGACTGTAAGGTGTTGGCAGGGGACAGTGTAGCTAGACAGCATCGGATGGTGGTCTGTAGGATGGTTTTGGAGGCGAAGAAGAAGAGGAGGAGAGTAAGGACTGAAAGAAGAATAAGATGGTGGAAACTGAAGGAGGAAAACTGTAGTGTGAGGTTCAGGGAAGAGGTCAGACAGGGGCTTTGTGGGGGTGAAAAGGTGCTGGATGATTGGGAAACTACTGCAGGAGTGATGAGGGAGGCAGCTAGAAAGATACTTGGTATGACATCTGGAAATAGAAAGGAAGAGAAAGAGACGTGGTGGTGGAATGTGGAAGTGCAGGAGAGCATAAGGGGAAAGAGGTTAACAAAACAGAAGTGGGATCGACAGGGTGATGAGAAAAGTAGGCAGGAGTACAAGGAGATGCGGCAGCAGGTAAAGAGGGATGTGGCGAAAGCCAAGGAAAAGGCATACGAGGAGCTGTATGATAGGTTGAACACTAAGGAAGGAGAAAAGGATTTGTACCGATTGGCCAGGCAGAGAGATCGAGCTGGGAAGGATGTGTTGCAAGTTAGAGCAATAAAGGATGGAGATGGAAATGTGTTGACTGGTGAGGAGAGTGTGTTGAGAAGATGGAGGGAGTATTTTGAGCAGCTGATGAACGAGGAAAATGAGAGAGAGAGAAGGTTGGATGATGTGGAGTTGGTAAAGCAGGAAGTGGATAGGATTAGTGAGGAGGAAGTGAGAGCAGCGATTAAGAGGATGAAGAGTGGAAAGTCGGTTGGACCAGATGACATACCGGTAGAAGCATGGAGATGTTTAGGAGAGATGGCAGTGGAGTTTTTAACCAGATTGTTTAACAAGATTTTGGAAGGTGAGAGGATGCCTGAGGAATGGAGAAGGAGTGTGCTGGTACCGATCTTTAAGAATAAGGGAGATGTGCAGACCTGCAGTAACTACAGGGGAATTAAGTTGATCAGTCACACCATGAAGTTATGGGAAAGAGTAGTGGAAGCCAGGCTGAGAGAAGAGGTGACCATCTGTGAGCAACAGTATGGTTTCATGCCGAGAAAGAGCACCACAGATGCCTTATTTGCTTTGAGAACGTTGATGGAGAAGTATAGAGAAGGACAGAAGGAGCTGCATTGTGTATTTGTGGATTTAGAGAAAGCGTACGACAGAGTGCCAAGAGAGGAGTTGTGGTATTGTATGAGGAAGTCAGGTGTGTCAGAGAAGTATGTGAGGGTGGTGCAGGACATGTATGAGGACAGTGTGACAGCAGTGAAGTGTGCAGTAGGAACGACAGACTGGTTCAAGGTGAAGGTTGGACTGCATCAAGGATCGGCCCTGAGCCCTTTTCTGTTTGCAGTGGTGATGGACAGGTTGACGGACGAGGTCAGACAGGAGTCTCCCTGGACTATGATGTTTGCGGATGATATTGTGATTTGTGGTGAGAGTAGTGAGCAGGTTGAGAAGAGCCTGGAGAGGTGGAGGTACACGCTGGAGAGAAGGGGAATGAAAGTCAGTAGGAGTAAGACAGAGTACATGTGTGTGAATGAGAGTGAGGGAAGTGGAGTGGTGCGGTTGCAGGGAGAAGAGGTGGAGAAGGTGGAGGAGTTCAGGTACCTGGGGTCAACAGTGCAAAGTAATGGAGAGTGTGTTAGGGAAGTAAAGAAAAGAGTGCAGGCAGGGTGGAGTGGGTGGAGAAGAGTGACAGGAGTGATTTGTGATAGTAGAGTATCTGCAAGAATGAAAGGAAACGTTTATAGGACTGTGGTGAGACCTGCGATGTTGTATGGTTTAGAGACAGTGGCATTGAGTAAAAGGCAGGAGGCAGAGCTGGAGGTAGCAGAGCTGAAGATGTTAAGGTTTTCGTTGGGAGTGACGAGGATGGACAAGATTAGAAATGAGTTTATTAGAGGGACAGCGCATGTTGGACGTTTTGGTGACAAGGTGAGGGAGGCGAGATTGAGATGGTTTGGACATGTGCAGAGGAGGGACATGGGGTATATTGGTAGGAGAATGCTGAGGATGGAGCCACCAGGTAGGAGGAAAAGAGGAAGACCAAGAAGGAGGTTCATGGATGTGGTGAGAGAAGACATGCAGGTAGTTGGTGTAAAAGAGGCAGATGTAGAGGACAGGGTGGTATGGAGACGGATGATCCGCTGTGGCGACCCCTAATGGGAGCAGCCGAAAGAAAAAGAATGTACTGAAAACACATGATGTGCCTACAATGAAGAAATGAAAACAGTTCAGTATTTCAGTTTTTCACTTGTGCTTGTTTGATGTAACTATCGTCTCTGCAGGAGTGGAACGACTACAGACTCGTCTGGGACCCAGACAACTACGACGGCATCCAGAAACTACGAATCCCCTCCCCCCACATCTGGCTTCCTGATATCGTCCTCTACAACAAGTATGCTGAAGTTCCTCTAGATAAAGTATAGGCTACATAAATAAATGATTTAGTTACTTGTATCTGAACGTACCTGAATCTTTTATAAAATAAATCCATGCTTGATGATCGGAAACGAAAAACACATTTATTATTGAAGGAAGTAGAAATCATGGATCAGAAAATGAAATTTTTTTGATGTGTTATTTTATTTATCAAATATTCTCCAGTAGATACAGGAGTTTTGTTATTCCCAAATCCTGCAAAATAGAATAAGAAAACAGGAAGTAAATTAATTACGAGTGTTCCTTGTTAGTTGATTAGCTGACTGATTGTCACCTAGGCAACAAAATGCTCAATGTTTCGGGCTACAAGATCCAGGTCATTGTAGATTATATATGTATATGTGTATATGTATAGATGTTTTACTTTTGTCTAATTTTACACAGAGCTTTAACTCTCTGTTTAATTCCTAAAGCAAAATCAGTCATGACAGCAGGGGAGGATGGAAACAGATGTTCAAGACGTAAATAAACTAAATGAAAAGCGGTTATTGCATGTGATCATGAGCTAATTTGATGAAGAGGCATCTCGACGGGCGGGCTGTGTAATCTCTTACTAAAATAAGCCAATGTTCGTTTTTAATTGAGGAACTGTACATGAGACTGTTCTGAAGGAGGAGGAAAATAGGGCAGATTAAGCACTAGCTTTGGTAAAACATTTTTAAATTTTTACCACACACACATACAATTACCACATTTATGCAGAAAGTTTATGGTAGAAATATACACATAAAAAAATATACATATATTTAATTTATTCAATTTAGAAGACATTATGTTGTTTCATGTTTTTCATTATGAGCATGTTTTCCTTTTAATTAAAAAAATAATTTTTATTTTCCTGATCTATTAAATGCTAAATGTGAATGAAAGTGGTAATTTAGTGCAGTAGTTGTTGAAAAAAAAAGTTTCCTTATTTGATATTCCAAACTTAAATTAACTGAGCAGCCCTGAAACATGTCCTTGAGCTGACCTCCTGCCATTTACTGTCTGTCACAGTGCAGATGGTGTGTATGAAGTGTCGTTCTACTGCAACGCGGTCGTCTCCAACACGGGCGACGTGTTCTGGCTTCCTCCGGCCATCTACAGGAGTGCCTGTGCCATCGAGGTCCGCAACTTCCCCTTTGACCAGCAGAACTGCACGATGAAGTTCCGCTCATGGACGTACGACCGAACCGAGCTCGACCTGGTGCTGATCTCTGACTTCGCCAGTCGGGATGACTTCACACCTAGCGGCGAGTGGGACATCGTGTCTCTGCCAGGACGCAAGAATGAAGACCCGGACGATGCCACCTACATTGACATCACGTACGACTTTGTGATCCGCCGCAAACCACTGTTCTACACCATCAACCTCATCATCCCGTGCGTGCTTATCACGTCCCTGGCCGTTCTCGTCTTCTACTTGCCGTCAGACTGCGGTGAGAAGATAACGCTGTGCATCTCGGTGCTTCTGGCCCTCACCGTCTTCCTCTTACTTATCTCCAAGATCGTCCCGCCCACTTCTCTGGCCGTTCCGCTTATCGGAAAGTATCTGATGTTCACCATGGTGTTGGTGACCTTCTCCATCGTGACCAGTGTGTGTGTACTTAACGTGCACCACCGCTCACCGTCCACACACCACATGCCCGTCTGGGTGCAGCGCGTCTTCCTGCAAAAACTGCCTGTCTTCCTGCTCATGCGGCGACCGGGTCGCTCTAACGTGCGTGAAAGATTCCGGAGGAAACACCGCAGCAAGTCGTTCTCTGGCGACCAGTTCGCTCTGGGGGCCTGGAGGACGGCCGAGCTGCCTGAGGGCTCAGAGTTTGGGCAGAGGGTCAGAGTCAGGCAGGACACAGAGGTGGATGCGGCCATAGAGGGCGTTTGCTTCATTGCTGAACACATGAAGAACGAGGATGATGATGAAGGGGTGAGGAAGATAACAGCTGACTGAAACCACTGCTTGTGTTTTGGAAAAAAATTATATTTACGGTTGCTCGTAACAACGTTCCGAAGTGGGTCATTTTTCCGTAGGGAAGAATCGGAGGGGCTTCTATTTTAGGCAGAAGTTAGCAAAGGGACCACACAGAAACACCCTAGCAACCAACTGGAATATAATAGCAACAACCTAACAACCATTTAAAACATCATAGCACCCACCTAGCAGCATCCTAGCAACCAACCAGGTTAGCAAAACAACCACTGAGCAACAACTTAGAAACCAACTGAAATATGATGGCAGTTATCTAGCAACACCATAGCAACTAACTAGAATATAATTGCAATTGCCTAGCAACACCTTAGCAACTAACTAGAATGTGATAGCAGTTGCCTAGCAACCATTTGGAAAGTCATAGAAACTACCTAGCAACACCTTACTAACCAACTGGGTTAGCAGAGCGACCATTGATAGACTCCCTAGAAACCAACTGGAATATGATAGCAACACCCTAAGACCCACTTGGAACATCATAGCCTCCACCTAGCAACCACCTAGCAACACCCTGACAACCTTTGGAACATCATAGACCCACCTAGCAACAGTCTAGCAACCACCTAGCAACACCCAAGAATCTAACTTGAATGTGTTAGCACCCACTGAGCAACACCCTAAAAAACGCACTTGTGTGACTTTGCAGGTAATTGAAGACTGGAAGTATGTCGCCATGGTGATCGACCGTTTGTTTCTCTGGGTTTTTATCCTCGTGTGTCTGATAGGAACGCTCGGCCTCTTCGTCCAGCCCCTGTTCCAGAGCTACAACACACCTGTAGCGAGTGATGAGTGAGTGAGTGATGAGGGAGTGATGAGTGAGTGAGAGATTGAGTGATGAGCGAGTGAGAGAGTGAGTGATGAGTGAGTGAGAGAGTGAGTGATAAGCGAGTGAGAGAGTGAGTGATAAATGAGTGAGAGAGGGAGTGATGAGTGAGTGAGAGAGGGAGTGATGAGTGAGTGAGTGATGAGGGAGTGAGGGAGTGAGTGATGAGGGAGTGATGAGCGAGTGAGAGAGTGAGTGAGTGATGAGGGAGTGAGTGATGAGTGAGTCAGTGATGAGTGAGTGATAAGGGAGTGAGTGAGAGATTGAGTGAGTTAGCGATTAGGGAGTGAGTGATTAGGGAATGAGTGAGTGATTAGGGAGTGAGTGATGAGGGAGTGAGTGAGTGATGAGGGAGTGAGTGATGAGGGAGAGATTCATGATGAGTGAGTAAATGATTAGGGAGTGATAAGTGAGTGAGTGAGCGATGAGGGAGTGATGAGGGAGTGAGAGAGTGAGTGATGAGGGAGTAAATGATGAGTGAGTGATGGGGGAGTGATGAGGGAGTGAGTGAGTGATGAGGGAGTAAATGATGAGTGAGTGATGAGGGAGTAAGTGAGTAAATAAATGAGTGAGTGAGTGAGTAAATAAATAAGTGAGTGAGTAAATAAATGAGTGAGTGATGAGGGAGTAATTGATGAGTGAGTGATTAAGTAAGTGAGTAAAAAAGTGAGTGAGTGTGAGTGAGTAAATAAATGAGTGAGTGAGTAAATAAGTAAGTGAGTGAGTGATTGATGAGGGAGTAATTGATGAGTGAGTGAGTGAGTGAGTGAGTGAGTAAATAAATGAGTGAGTGAGTGAGTAAACACATGAGTGAGTGATGAGGGAGTAATTGATGAGTGAGTGAGTGAGTAAATAAATGAGTGAGGGAGTAATTGATGAGTGAGTGATTGAGAAAGTGAGTGAATGAGGGAGTGATGAGGGAGTAATTGAGGCAATAAGTCATGAAATAATTTTGATCTTTGAAACTGTTTTTTCCTGTTTCAGCTTCAGCGTTTAATCAGCACGTGCTGCTCTAAACCCAACAGTACATCAGAACACGCATCAGTCTCAGGATCCGAATAAAAGACGGAGCTCCACCACACGTACTCACGCTGATGGGGTGAGGAAACATGCAGTGCCTGCCAGGATCTGCAGCTGTGTGGTGATGAAGACTGATTTCGCCTAATCAGGGTATTCAGAACTGTACTTATGCACTGTGAAATCAAACAGAGACACGTTAACACACTACATTCTTACCATTTACACACCCAAATGTTTTCTCCAATACTTATTTTGCATAATGTTGTTTTTTTACTACTAGGTTTATAATCCTAATATCCAGTATGGGACTTTCAGGATTGTTTCTAGGGCCTGGTTAACACTCACAAATGGCTGCAATAAAACAACTAGAAATGAGGCTGTCTAAGCTAATCACATGACCTTATAGGGTTTGGTAAGTGTTTTTTATATCAACAAAAAGGAAATTGTGCATTACCTGCATAAGACTACTAGCACTTAGCATAAAGGCAATATGTATAGTATAATGGCTCATAAATATATTATAATGCATTATAATAATTTATTAAACCGTAGCATTCATTTGAGTACTGTTTATAAAAAAAATTAAGGGTGATTTAATCTTAATTTAGAGCACTACATTTACAAGGTTTTGTAGTATGATTTGTTTTTGGTAAAACTAATTTTATGTTGAGGTAAAAAAAAAAAGTAACAAAAAATAATGGTTGGTTTATTTGGTGATAAATAAGTGATATAATGTATTATAAATGCTACTTATTATAATGCATCAGGTTGACTGTTTATAATACACAATAAAGATGAAAGTAGTGTTTTTTTTTCAACATAAAATGTATTTGTCAAATGTATTTATGACCTTCATAGAAACTTTCCCGTGTGTGTAAACGGACTGAAGTGCTATGCATGCAGAGAGTTACGGTTTAGTTTTTATCATCAGAATCAGAAACACAATACTTTATTGATCCCATAGGGAAACGGTTTGGATGCAGTTGCTCACAGTGAAAGTTTAAAGTCAAGATTAAAGTAAAAATAAAAATAAGACAACATGAATAAATAAACATATTAAGGTATATTTTGTGTAAATTTCTCACTGCACTCCCAGAATCACAGCTACACTAAGCACATTTTTCCGTTCCTATAGCCAGCCTCACAGTTCCAGGGTCACTAAATTCGATCCTGAGTTCACGCTACTGTCTGTGCCACAGTTCACGTTCTCACCGTATCCGTCTGGTTTCTTACCAACATCCCCCAAAAAGTTGTGACTGTGCTACACACTGCAGCTTTGAATTATTTCACAACATGTCTTTTTTCTCTCTTTGTAGAAGCAGTGTTCCAAAGATTAGTTTAGCCTCACACACAAAACATTTTTTTGTTGATCTGGTGAATAAATATCTACATATATGTTTTGGCGTGTCACTTTTAATTAATTGCCTTAATGGAGATAAAGTGAAAGATGCTGTGAAATGTTTTTTTTTTTGTAAATTCATTTTGTCATTATTGGGGATATTAGACAATAAAATAACTTTCTTTTGTTACTAGTTACACGTTTTGTGGGTTTTCTGCCTTCCTCTTTTTCTGTCAGCGCTCTCACATTTCTGCTCCATGTCTCTGGTAGATGTCTGTACAATCACAACAGAGTAGCGGGGAGGGAGAGAGGAGAAGCAGGAGAGGAAATGGAACCAGCGTGAGGAGACTGTGTGGGATAGAGGTGGATAAACACCTTTACATTTGTTTTGCTTCTGTGTGAGAGACTTTTCCTAAAGCATTGTAAAAAATAAACCATCATTGTACTTCCTGTCTAGGCAGAAGAGTGAGTTGAGATAAAAGCTAATGTAATTAAAGAGGAAGCAGTTTTTGTGTAAATAACTGTACAGACGCTGAATAATTGATGTGGTAGATTAGGCTGAGAGTCTACATACACTGATCAGTGGCACTGATAATTAAACGATTTAAAATGTACATATGTCCAGGTAAAATAGACCTCAGATCTGTTTAGCCACTGTAAAGGGGGTGTGGCCTATCATCTTGTCAGTGTCAATCATTGTGAAGGGGGTTTGGCTTCTCATCCTGTCAGTGTCAATCATTGTGATGGGGGTGTGGCCTCTCATCCTGTCGGT
The DNA here is from genome assembly GCA_014706435.1 of Silurus glanis. NCBI lineage: Eukaryota > Metazoa > Chordata > Actinopteri > Siluriformes > Siluridae > Silurus > Silurus glanis. Next base: position 9,556 of record JAAIIK010000405.1, read on the forward strand.
GTCAGTCATTTTGAAGGAGGTGTGGCCTCTCATCCTGTCAGTGATAATCATTTTGAAGGAGGTGTGGCCTCTCATCCTGTCAGTGTCAATAATTGTAAAGGAGGTGTGGCCTCTCATCCTGTCAGTCTCTATAAAGGAGGTGTGGCCTCTGATCCTGTTAGTCACTATGAAGTAGGCCATTGTGAAGGAGGCGTGGTCTCCTATGAACCATGTGACAGGCCCATTAAAATAGGGTCAGGGCCTCTGTGTTTGTAACTCGCCTTTTAACAGTGCTGGGATTTGAACACAGAACCTTTACACATACACACACACACACACACACACACCATCACCACTACCAGCGGTGACTGCACTCTCACATTGAGTCCATTACTGCTTGATATTGGTTGTTGTGTTTTGCTCTGCAATGAAAACAAAGCAACAGAAATTGCTGTGCGAGTAATTTTTTTATAATTCGGATCAATGCTTCAAGCATTATCACTCTCGCTCATTTAGAGACTCGGAGAACCCTTACTTCCGCTCGCTGACGGTGCTGTGTTTGCAAACACACACACGCACACGCACACACACACAGCACTCCGGCCGTAATGCTCCGACCCCACTAAGCGAATGCTTTCAAAACACGCTCAGAGTGCTTCTCTCGGAAAGCTTTTTAAAAATTAGCTCTGCATTAGTCGACAAGAGCCTGGTCTCAAAAAACAGAGGGGCGATAGTCACTCTCTCTCACTCTCTCTCTTTTTCTTTCACTGCATCACTGTCCATCTTTACATCCATGGCTTGTCTGAACCTCTGTGTGTGTGCGTGTGATGAAAGAGAGAGAGGGAGAGGGAGAGAAAAAGACAGACATACTGTCTCTGTTTAATATCTGTTCTGGCTCCCTGGTATACACATAAAACCAGATTGATCCTCCTTTTATCTCTTTAAATCCACCTACCACGTAACAGCTGTCACAATTGATATTTCTTAATGCATCCGCAAATCAGGACTAGTTTCTGAATTACATCTTCCATCATGAGTGTAACATATACGACTCTGGAGAGCAGTGTGAATCCATTTCAGGCTTTTTTAGAATGATTTCTTATCATTATTCTAAGGTTTATGACTGGTGTAAGATCATATAAAGTGGGAAAGCAGCAGGGTTTAAAAACGTCTGCTGAACCAGAAGATCTTTATTTTCTTCTTGGACACTTTATTTATTAATATTTATCATTATCAATGTAAACTTATTGGTTCTTCTCGTGTTAATGTGCAACATCCGAAAGCCAGAGACAAGTTCATGAGCCTAATACTGTAGTTCTTTACCCTGATCCTTCATAAGGTCCTTCAGGAGATGTTTATTTGAACACTTATGGAATAAATGCACATTTTTGTAATGGTGCTGACGCCTCGGAAAAGGATAGAAGCGCATCACCAGCACTTCATATTAGAGAGATCTACAGATAGACAGAGGGAATGTCAGTGAGATAGAGCTCGTGATTTAGTGTTATACAATCTACATTACCTCAGCAGAAACGCACACACACACACACACACACACACACACACACAAACACAGAGTTGCCCTAGTCCTTGATGTCAGAAGAAATGGCCTCTCATAACTCTTACAGGACCCCAATATTTTCCCGTCTTTTATTTACAGTGAGCCATTTTTAACCCTGTAACACTGAGGTCACAAACACTGATTAACTAGCGCAAAAAAAAATTAAGTGTCCTTCAGTCTCTTCTCTGTGGCATTCTCATGCACTTTCTGGGTTTTCTTTTTTTTTTTTAGTAGACAGAATAAAAAACCACTCAGCCAGGTATCAAGAATAAATGTGAGATGAATTATTTAAAATGTCAGACCAGGGAAAGAGCCTACCAAGTTACATATATTTTTTATTTCCATTTTTTAATACAGGCAGTTCTGCTGTGAACAGGGAAAGAGCATTTATTGAGAGGAAGAGAAAGAAAGGTAGAGGTGAGAGAGAGAGAGGAAGAGAGATGTGGAGAAAAGGAGAAAAGTTCTTTGAGTCGAGATTTCTCGCTTTAATAATGACATAAATTTAAAATGGAGGAATCACATTTGCTGTTTTTTTTTTTTGGAACTGTAATTAATAGTGTTGAGGATGAAGATGGGTTCAATAATGCGTCTGGTTCCTCTCAAGGTTTCCTCCTCATGAGGTCTCAGGAAATTTTTTCTTGCCTCACATAGAATGCCTAAGGAACTAAACTACATTCTTTTATATAACTTTATATTTTCTTTATCTCTGCTTTGAGACAATGTCCATAGTTCAAAGTGCTCTACAAAAAAAAGTTGAATTCTAATCAGAAAGTGTAATATTCAACAACACCAAGGTGCCACGCTCAAGTCCTTGAGCAAGACCAAGACCAATAACAAGACAAAGTGTTCAGTGAGCTATTGATCAGGAAGACGTGAGTTTAAGCTCCATCACTGCCAAGCTGCCCCTGAACAACATTCTTAAACGAGCTCCTTGTTCATATCATGGCTGACCCTGAACTCTGACCCAAACTTCCTAACAAACTGGGATTAATCACTATATCACTGGGACATCAGATTTTTCCAGCCATATGTGTTTCTTACCTAAACTGTAGCACAAAGCCGGAGACACACATTTGTACAGGACGTCTTTGGATGCAGGAGTGTGAAACAAGGAGACCCAAACCTGTTCCAGCATTACAATGACTCTGTGCACAAAGCCAGCTCTATGAAGACCTGCTTTAATTGGGTTTGAGTGGAACATCTCCTTTGGGATGAACTGGAACACTGACTGCACTCCAGGCCTCCTCACCTCGCCTACATCAGTAACTGACTTTACTAACACCCTTGTGGTTGAAGGAGCACAAATCTCCACAATTGAGCAGTTGAGGGTTAAAGGATTTGCTCATGGGCCCAGTAGTTGCACCATGGTAGTGCTGTTTTCTGACCTCATGACCTTCACATTAAAGCGCCTTCACCACTGAGCTACCGCTGTAATGCAGTGTAAGACTGCTAAAAACCATCCTGCTCGCAATCAGAGACAGAATCTGTCAGTATAGGCTCCGTCTAGACAAACTGGACTCCCAAATGGCGAGCAAACGAACCACATCATTCAATCTGTAGAGCAGAAACCACCAAGAGGAGTGGAAGCAGTCTGGTCTGGTGTACTGAGCTCCTCACTGACTCTTTCACGTCCCTCCCCCAAACCAGTTCACACAAAAGCGTTTTCTTTCCTCACACGGGTTAAACAGGATCACTTTCACCCGGGCCGTCACGTACCTCTGTTTCCTGAGTGGTACTGTTTTTCCACAAAACACATTCAGAAAAGTCTTTTCAGCTGGAAATCGATCCCAAACGCAATTATGTACCCAATTCCAGCGCATTACCGTGTGGGTAATTTCAGCTTATTTACTTTCCTATTACTCTTTTCTCAGTCGCATTGATTTGTGGGTTGTGTTTGTTTTTTTTTTTTACTCTTTATACTCTTTATTGTGTTTTTATCTCTTTAAGATAAACCTCACGTGCTGAATATTGCATTGTTTTTGGGTCAAAATGTTTCTGTTTAATGCAAGTAAATTCCCTTTATGTCTATCTACCATGTCGGTATTTCAGAATTCAGTAGTATTTTGCTCACTAAGGTATTTTATAGCTGGGGTTCATCATTAATAAGTACACCAAGACATTGATACAGCGACATCTATTTCATACAAAAGATATCAAATATAAATATCAAACGTGTTGGTGTGATTTCCTTTCACTCTAATTTTTACCTTTTATACGAATAAAAATGTTCATTTTTCATGACCGTCTGAAGCTGAACTCTCATTCTCATGGCTTCTTCTCAGGTGTGTGTGTGTGTGTGTGTGTGTGTGTGTGAGAGATGCACCTGTGATTTGATTGACACCTGGATCAAAAAAAGAGTCCTGAGCTGCACCTGCTCCACACACATTCGCCAAACCACAAGAGCTCATAATAGAAAGGAAGGTTTTTCACAATCAAAAACTAATAATATGTATACTTTTATATATCATTTTATTCATGCATTCTTATGGTAACTGTAACAGATGGATGATTAAAGAAGTGATAAAAATAAACCTTTCAATGAGATACCAAGAAAAAAAAGCAGGCGGGTGGAGCTGGGAAATGTGGTGCCCCCTAGTGCCCACTTACCCACACACTCTGTGATTTTGTGTGTGTGTGTGTGTGTGTGTGTGTGTGTGTGTGTGTGTGTGTGTGTGTGTGTGTTAGAGAGAGAGTGTGTGTGTAATCAGGTCGACACAGTTGAAAGCTCTCGCTCTTTCAGGAGGCTGGGATTAGTGTTTGCTCTTTCGCCTGTAATCAGACGCGGGTTTAACCTTCATAAACACTGCCGGCTCCTTTAATGGAGGCCGAGTTCCATCAATAGACACACGGCACGTTCCTGATTGCGCCTTATCGACTGCGCCGCTTCCAAGCGACAGCGTTACACCTCCCCAAATCTCTGCCTTTAACCTTTCCTGACATTTCACGCAAATAAATTCCGTTCGAGCAGCTACACCGGGGGTTTAAAAGAAAATCGTGTAAAATGTACATTAATTTACAGCCAGTTATATTAGTGTTTATTTACAGAGACCATTGTAATTATTGTATTTTACTGTAAACCTGTGAACTGACAGGTTGTTTAAAATTGTGCCAAAATAAAATAATTATAAAAAAGTAGTTTGATGTAAAATCGTGTATAAACACATAGGTGCACATAGCTGTGGATTATCACCTTATACCATAATCACAAAATTGACTGACTGGATCAGAAGAATGCGTAATTTTCCTTACACATTTTATATACAGATAGAATTCTGATGGAATTAGATTACACGTATTTATATTGTTGTATTATATAACTATTAGTGAAATATGTGTTTGTGTGAATTATGTGTCTGTGCTCCTTCCCTGTCAGGACTGAAGCTGCTGGAGTTAAATCTTGGTGCTGGTTCTTGTCATATTTCTTATTTGAGATATTTATTTTCCAGTTCGTCAAATTACTATTCACACCTGAACTTCTTCCAACCAATTACAATCCACCATTCACACCTGAGCCCCTTCCAGCCAATCACAATTCACGATTCACACCTGAACTCCTTCCAGCCAATCCCAATCCCATATTCACACCTGAACTTCTTCCAGCCAATCACAATCCCATATTAACACCTGAACTTCTTCCAGCCAATCACAATCCCATATTCAGCCAAATCTGAAATATTTGTTTGTAGCACAATGGTGTCCACATTGCTGAGAAATGCAGGCTGATATTTGTGCAGTACCATCAGGGAGGTTCCTGATTGGCGCAAATTTATTCTGCAGCAGGACAACGACCCCAAACACACAGCCAATACCATTAAGAACTATCTTCAGAACAGAGAAGAAAAGGAGTCCTGGAAGTAGAATTCTGTTTTCAACATTATTGGGATTAAAGAGACAGAAGGATTTGAGGCAGCCTGCATCCACAGAAGGTCTGTGGTTAGTTCTCAAATGGGTTTGGAACAACCTACCTGAGGAGTTCCTTTAAAAACTGTGCAGGTGTACCTAGAAGAATTGATGCTGTTGGTCATGCCAAATATTACTTTGCTTTGGATTTATCTGTTCATTTTTTCCATTTTGTAAACTGACACTTTTATTTTTTATACTTCTATTTTTGAAAGTATTCTTACTTTACAGCATTTTTTCACACCTGCCTAAATAATCTATATCAATATATCCTTCACATTTAAAAAATAATGTCGACATGAAAATGCACCTACATTCCTTTTGCTTTATTAATAAAAAAAAAGTGATTATTTGCTTATGAGTCGATTCTTGCGACTCTACAATCAAGAACCTGTTCAAAAGAATCGACTCTTTGGTGATCCGGATCATCTGAGCTTTCCTCTCCGGGCAGTGTCTCTGTGCGCTGCTCAGCGCGTCGCTCAGCTCCGAGTCTCCTCTTTCACCTGCATTCGCTCCGCTCTGATTAATTTTATTGTGTTCCTCAGGAATCTACAGTGGAGAAGATCCAGTGTGGAAGAAGGATGATGTTTCCTTTCAGGAGAGACACTTTGGTCCTGGTTGTCCTCCTTCTCATCCTCCAGGCGCATGGTGAGGTCTTCGTGGTGTTGACGGAGTTTTATTTTATTTGTTTTGGTTTGTTTTTGTGATTTTTTTTTTATAGATAATACGCTTTTAAAGATTTGAAGAACCATTTGTGGTTTTTAGGTGTAAAATTGGGCTCCAATTATTGGAACTGAAAAGTTTGGAGGTGGCTTATAACTTGTTTGGATTTGTGTTTATTTCTCTCGGGATTGCACATATATATATATAATGCACATGGATATATATATTGTCTTCTAGGAAATAATAAAAAAAAATATATATATAATTCAGAATAAGAAAAATAATCCTATAATCATCCACATAATAAAGGGAAGACTGTTTCATGATGTATTTATTAATTCACCATTTAAAACAATTACATTATTATATTATATAATAATAACATAATATTTTTTTTTTCAAATTTTGCTCATTTCTTTCCATCCACTTTTCTTTTAATTTGTTAATTCACCATTGAACACAATATATATTTTTTATTGTATTATTTTTACATTCTGATGATTACTGTTCATTCCTGGCACACACTATAGAAATAAAAATCCTTTTTTTTAGATCAGTTTATACCTTCCAATGTTCTATGCATGATGCGTTTAAGGATGGAGACTGTCACAAAGCAGAATAACAGTAATAAATAAGAAAATTTACATTTGTTCATATATCCTTATAATTTTATCCCTAATGAGTGAACAAAAAGTTACAGTGGTGAAGGTGAAAACCTCATTAATCTTTTTTTCCAACAGACTTTAAGGACAAAAGTACTGGGACTTTTCCAGCCATATGTGGTTCTTCTTCACAAACTTAGAGACACACAATTGTGTCAGACGTCTTTGGATTTAATAGCATGACATTTTCTGTGCCAGTGAACTAGGAGACCCGAAACCTGTTCCTACATGACAGTACCCCTGTGCACAAAGCTCCATGAAGATATGCTTGACATTGGTTGGTGTGTGGAAGATCTCCAGACCCTATTGAACACTTTTGGGATGACACAAAATCTAGTGGAGCATCTTCCCAGAAGAGTAGAGCTTTTATTAAAACAGCAAATACATTTTTCCTGATGAATATTCAGGAAAATCCGGGACTTCTCTCGTAATCATTACGCAAATCGAAGTCATTTACCTCGAAGTTCATCACAGTTCTTCACCTGTTTAAACGTAGCGTGTTAACAAACAAACAAGCAACAATAATCGTATTTTATATGACTAGCCTGTGAAATTACAAGCTGTAAACTCCATCAATCTTCTAGTTCATGCACAATAAGTTCGACCGGTCCTCGAGCACTTCCACAACTCGCTTCAATCCGGGTTTAATAGCTCACGCCGCTTCGTAACTGTCGCGCGCTTCGCTTTGCTGCTTAGCTAATGAGTAATTAGCCTTTAGGAGAATAATAATTACTCTCCTGTCGACAGACTTTTCATCGCTAATCAGTCATTATTTCTAACGTCGTCTCTAATGATAAATAAATAATCGAACACGATGGCAAAATCTGTTCAGGTTTCTTCAGGGTTCTCTGGTTTCCTCCATCAGCACCGGTCATATTAAGAGGGTTACACAGTAAATGTCCTCGGTATGTGTATACCCGAGAACACAACACAACACACACACACACACACACACACACACACACACACACACACACACACACACACACACACACACACACACACAAAAAGCATTTTGATAGCATCCAAGCAAAGTGGCCTCGGTCCAATCCCACATCAACTCCATCCTTTAATGAGAGAGATTTAATTCAACCTTGTCAACTTTTTTCAATCCCACTTCAGTTTCTTTTTACTCCTTCCATCTTCCTCTCCTTCCCCCTTCTCCTTCCATCTTCTTCCTCTCCTTTTATCTTCCTTTCCTTCTTCTCCTACCCCCTTCTCTTTCCATCTTCTTCTCCTTCTTCTCTTCCCACATTCATCTCCTTCTTTTCATTTCACCTTTCTTTTCTTCTCCTTTTATCTTCCTCTCCTTAAATGTTTCTCTCCTTCTATCTTTTCCTTCCATCTTTATCTCGTTCCACCCTCCTCTCTTTCCACCTTCATCTTCTTCTCCTCCTTCTATCTTTCCTTACTTCCTCTCCATCCATCGTCCTATTTTTTTTATTTTTTTTTTTAGATTTAGTCAATTTCTGTCTGTTAACTTTTTTCTTAGAATTTGATCAAAATTATACTTTTTTAGTTCCACAAACTCTTCAGATGTTTTTATATTTGGTTTCAGGAAATATATCTGGTATGACCCCCGAAAAAAAACAACAACCCAGAAGAATCCGATCCAGGATGCTTTGAACCTGAACGTTACCGAATGTAGCTAATATATACATAAAATACACAGCAGAAAGGGGCGGAGCCAAACGTGACGTTACAGATTAATTGTGTTTCTATAAACGCGAGATCGCTGCTGCACCTGGGCTGAAAGGCCGTGAGCTGTTTTATTCGCTTCCCCTGAGGTTGTTGTGGTGCAGGTTAGTGGGTTTGGCCTGTGTGAGGTTCTTCCTCATTAGTTTCAGGTACAGAATGCTGCTGTCAGATTTGGGACACAGCCTCCTCTTTCAGGTCTCAAATGGATGTGAGAGGAACCAGGGCTCAGTCACGATTTTACTGCTGTAATGAGGAGTCTTAAATTTACAGTCAACACACACACACACACACACACACACACACACACACACGCACACAATGTTGTTAAAAGCAACAGGAGAGGACTATATTTATACGCACACACAGGTATTTTTGGTGGAATGGTTTAATATCTCATGGTGTTGTCTGCCCAGAGTGTTAGAATAGCCACTTTGCCTCAGGCTTTGCTGTGTGTGTTTGTTTTCATGTGTGTGTGTTTGTTTTTTTGTGTGTGTGTGTGTGTGTGTGTGTGTGTGTGTGTGTTCATATAGCAGTATGTGATTCTCTGACATGCAGGAATCCGCCCATGCAGAATTTGTCATGAGGTCACTGAGTAAGTAAGGGGGTGGTGGTGGGGTGTTACAGATGGAGAGAGACAGATAGAGAGAGAGAGAAATGGAGCGACAAAGTGTAAAAGAGGCAGAAAGGAGAGGAACAGTGTTAGAGGGACATTTGGAAAGAGAGAGACAGAGACAAAAAGGTAAGACAGAGAGACAGTTACAGAATGTTGTTGTTCTCCTTTATTTCCTTCCATCTTCCTTTCCTTTTTCTCATTTTATCTTACTCACCTTCTCCTATCATTCTCCTCTCCTTCCATCTTCCTCTTCTTTCTTCTATATTTCATCAATTTCTCTCTGTTCTCTTTTCTCTATTTTTCTTCACTGGCCTTGTGTGGGTTTTTTATTTCTTTTCAACCCTATTTCTCTCTCTCTCTCTCTCTCTCTCTCTCTCCCTCTCTCTCTCTGTGTCCTTTTTTCGCCTCACTTTAAATTAAATAAGATCTTGGTGGAGTCTGCGGGTCACTAAAGCTCTGAAACACTGCGTCCTACACACACACACACACACACACACACACACACACACACACACACACA
>JAAIIK010000405.1:69798-84952 GCA_014706435.1 Silurus glanis
CCATGATAAACGAAAAACTGCAATAAAAGGACGCTACCCCAAAAATGCTATTTTATGTATACAGTACTGTACTGTTTTTTTGTTGTTGATATAATTAATAATTATATATTTTTCATCAATTTCATAAAAACAATTCCCTATAAGTTTTTTGGTCTAACGTTCTATCCACGAGAACATGGAAAGTGCTGGATTACTGTATTACTGTATATATATATATATATATATATATAAATTTATTATGTTTTGAAATGATCATTTATACTAGCATTGATATTATTAATGTTTTTTTTTTGGAATAATTTTTTTAAAAATAAATATAAATAAAATATTCGGAAAAGGTACAAACACCAGTCCTCTAACCTCACCGCACATCAATAACAGATCAAACATAATGGGTTGTTGCTGTAGGAAAATAATTAATTAAAGGATGGCGTGGCCCTTGATTGGTTACAATGAAAACCTGCATGCACGTCGGCCCTTTGTGAAAAAAAGATTGCGCACCCCTGCTCTACCATGGGAACGAACATCTAAACGAGTGCGTTCACCCATCAAATGTGTCTTTCCGCATTTCGATGTAGACTACGGATCTGCTACAAGCCTGAGAAGATGAAGGAATGAATGTAACCGGTCTGTCTGAACTCGCTGGCGACTCAGACTGAGACAAACCCCAACGATGGGATGGTGTGATTACCCCCAAATCCTCTGCACCACAGGCATTTACCAAACACTGCATTTATTAATGAACAACACACACTTTATATCTATTTCTATTTTTAATGTTATAGAATCTCCTAGAAATCTGTTACTGCGTTTGCAGCTAGAAGCAGTAGTTCCTCCATTTCTTTTTCCTCTCTCAAACTTGTTAGCAAGAACTTACAAAAGGACCATTCCTGTTGAGCTCAGTAGCTCCTACTTTTATACCAAAGACTGTAGAAAGAACATTTACTTATAATCTTATACTCCAGTACTCATGTTAGTTCTCACTCTCCAGTGTTCTGTATTGTTTAAAGATTTATGATCAAACTCTTGATGTCACCCAAATGAGGATGGGTTCCCCTTTTGAGTCTGGTTCCTCTCAAGGTTTCTTCCTCATTACATCTAAGAGAGTTTTTCCTTGCCACAGTCGCCACGGCTGCTCATCAGGGATAAATACACACCATTCACCTTCACTGTTGATTTCTGTAAAGCTGCTTTGAGACAATGTCTGTTGTGAAAAGCGCAATAGAAATAAACTTGACTTGACTTGACTTGACTTGACTTGACTTGACTTGACTTTCCCACGGGGAAAACATAATAAAAACAGACCGATATAACAGAGGAACTGACTATACGTTTTATTTTCTTATATAATAAAAACAAAGTTTCTGAAATTGGTATTTCAGTGGCACATTATATGGAAAAAAGTATTGGGACACCTGACTTTTCTAACCATATGTGGTTCTTCCCCAAACTGTTCCCACAATCTTGGAGGCACACAATTGTATAGGATGTCTTTGGATGCTGTAGCATTACATTTTCTCTTGAAACTAGGAGACACAAGCCCTGTTCCTGTGCATGAAAATGACCCTGTGCTCAAAGCTAGCTCCATGAAGATCTGCTTTACATGGGTTGGAGTGAAGGTTCTCCTGATGTAGAGCTCTGACCTCAAACCCATTGAACACATTTTTGATGAATTCTTCACCTCGACTGCATCTACATTAGTTCCTGACTTTACTAACATTCTTGCAGCTGAATAATCACAAATCTTCACAAAATCTAGTGGAACACCTTTCCAGAAGATTAGAGGTGCAAATCAGGACTAAATGAGGAACGGGACGTTCAGCAAGAAGCACGTGCTAATCTCATTTTTAGATAGGTGTCCAAAAACTTTTGGCAATATAGTGTATTTGAGAGGAATATGTGTATTTTGTACTCCTTATTTCTCCCTCATGAAAAACCCCGATTGGGAATTCCTGCCACGTCCTTCTGCCTCGGGTTCCATAAATTGAACCTTCCCACTCCCACTCACAGCCAGATCTTACTCTAGAAACCACTTCGCTAGAATAATACATCATGATTTGGGCCAGAGGAGCACAGTTTCATCCATCTGTTGAAATGTGTGCTGTGTGTTCTTCATTTTCTTTATTCTGCAGGCTTTCCATTGCTCAGTCCATTTACATCAGACGTACAACTGACAATGATCTCATTCATACAACCTTCTGATCAGAAGTCCACCATCTTAATCACTAAGCAACACTTCCCCTGTCACTTGGACAGTTCTCCCTGTCCATGCTTTCTGCTGTTTCTGTTTCTTTGCTATAAGTAGCACATATAAAGAAATACGCTGAAATATAAAGCTGAATTTCAGGCTACACAGACCACATCATTTTAGGACATTAGGAATTAAATGTAATAGCTTAGCAGAGGTGATAGACGTCAACTTAATTGTGATTTAGCAAGTTTACAGTAGGTTTGAGACTGAAAGAGGAGCTAGCGTTACTTCCTGACTAGCTGTTTCAATTCAAGAGGCTGTTACTTTCATTTTAGCCATACACTGTATAGTACAGTACACACGTGATTCACATCTCAATGCATAGACACGACACATTAACGATTCACCCCTATCACGATGCATGCGATCCGATTTTGATTCGATTCAACACAATGCAATACGATACAATTGAAAAAATATCATGCTCTGCAATAAAAAAAAAAAAAATGGCGCAAATAGTTCTTTTATTTCTTTCGTTCAGACAGACGGCAAATCACCAATTTACTTAAGTGCTTTCTGACTTCTAATGCACAAGCAGGCCTCTGTCTCCTGTTCTGTCTGAAGGAAGTCGCAGCTCTACCTCTGCCATGTTAATCTGGATTCTATGTGACTCTCAGGACACGTTTTGGTCTCCGTAGTGTTGTGACACGTCGTATTCACGCAGCAGCAGTGTTTCTGAGAGAACACGCTTGAGAAACTTTAGTGAGCCGAAATTAATTTACATAGAAAATATTGGACACAAATTATTGGTCACTTTCTAAATAATACGAATAATTACATATTCATAAATTGTTTTTTAACGATGCAAATATGTTAAAAAGAGATAGAAATGCCGATGCAGCAGGAAACGAAACTATGTTTGTCCAAGTCCAAGGTGCTACACAAAACTAATTTGAACGAGGGCTGCTGCTATCGATTATTTTATTAATCGAGTATTCTAACGACTATTCCATCGATTAATCAATTAATCGGATAAGAAGTACTTTTTCTGTATTAAAGAGCAATACTAAATAAGAGAGAGGAAATAAGACTCTCTTATAATGAACGCGTCATTTGATTTTCTTTTTGGAAAAATTGCAATTTTTTTATTGCTAAAATTGTGCACAAAAATATCTGTGAAAACTTAATTTGGTTAATTTTTAATTAGCTGTTTTCTCTCCATTCCTCTATTTTTTATTCTGCAGCGTGTTACCTGTCCGGAATGAGCCAGAGTTTAGAGGGTGGTGCGTCAGTAATAATAATCCGTGGGAAACACAGTGCTCCGTATTTAGTTCAATGGACTGAACGAATCTAATTTCTGGAGTTACTCGAGGAATCATTACAACCCTAATTTGAACAACTAGAATACGTGAAGTGCGTATGCAAAAACAACATTTAGTGCAACAACACAACACAATAACACTTGAAAACTGCAGCACCGAGCAGTACACACAGTTTAGTGTGAAATATGTGCAAATAAATTGCGAACACTGTACGTTTGGTGATGATTTCTGCAGTTATTTGTGTCAAAATTTCCAGTGAAAGTACTTGAGAGTGTGTGTGTATGTGTGTGTGTGTGTGTGTGTGTGTGTGTGTGTGTCCAGTTTTCTTTTGAGGAGTCTGACGGCTTGTTGGAAGAAACCGTTACACAATCTGGCTGTGTAACAGCTTGGCTTTGGTACCTTATTCCAGACAGCAGGCGTGTGTATGAGGGGTGTATGTGGTCAATGCTGGTGTCCTTGTGAAGGCAGCGTACAGTGAAAATGTCCATGATGGAGAAAAGAGAGACTCGGATGATCTTCTCAGCCGTCCTCCTAAAGAGGCAGTGACACAGCTGCTCAGGATGCTCTCAACAGTTTGACTACAGATACAAAATGGTGCTTTTATAAACCATATCAACCTAACAAATGCACCTGAAAAGTCCTTCAAATACAGGCAGGTGCAGTTGTAAGAGTTCTTGGATGTGCCATGTGCCTTCCAGCACCAGTGGCTCTACACCGCACGTGAACACACTTAAAATATTTACCGTGTCATTCACCGAAAGAGCTTGCTGTAAGCGTGATAATTCCATATATACGAGAGGTTCTATGAGTGTGCGTCTCGGCACATAATTGACGCTCCTGAAGGTGTGTGTCTATTTCAAGCAGAGCTCTAGTTGTCATTCTGAATGTCCACCTGTAAACGGAATAGAGGCTGTAAATGGAATCGCCATTCTTGAATACTTAAACAGCTTGTACAAGGTCACCCTGCCGGAGAACGCACAGCCAAACCCCCCCCCGGTGCCGAATCAATCTGGCGCTAAATAAACACCCCAGAGTGTGGAGTTGCCTCCTGCTACGCTGCATTAACACCTACTGGGTGGAATTTCGTCCTGGGGTGGTGAAACTCGTGCATCTAGGGTACAATGCAGTGCTGAAACAAACACCTCGGTAATGGTGGATAAACACTTACAGCCTTTAATGAAGTAAAGTGGGGGATAAAAGTCTTCAAGGATGAAACTGTGGATTCAGATCTGCTTTTAATCATTTTTCATGTATTCATGGTTACGTTGGAATTGTTAAGAAATGTTCAGCACAAGAGCCGACATTGGAGACGCCTTACAAATATCCGAATATGATTCATTTATATATATATATATATATATATATATATATATATACCATAATTTCCGGACTATAAAGCGCACCCATATATAAGCTCACTGAATTTGACAAAGATTTTTATTTTAAACATAAATAAGCCGCACCTGTCTATAAGTCGCAGGTGTCTACATTGAAACTAATGAACTTTACACAGGCTTTAACGACAGTGTCTGTTACACTGTGTAACGGGTGAAATATGTTGCGGCTCCTTTAAGAGCAGAGCGGCATTTTGGGAATAGCCTGCCGCCGCATTTTTCCGCTATTACTGCATGTGTGCATGACCGAGGAATATGTCCTTATTATTTTCTGATGCTCATTTCTAAGTTTCTTTGACTAACCCGTAACGCTGTTGCCAAGAAAAATACAAAAGCACGAGTTTTGGAAACCTGTCTGTGCTTATATGATTTCTGTTGCAACTGGAGTTAGCGAGCTATCCCTTCACCCAGACTCAACGCGTTACAACGGCTTGTATCTAAACAGTAGCCTACCAAGAAAGTCATTGTTCACTGTCTTCCACCTTCCTTTCACAACTATTTCTTTCGGGAGTTTATCTTTTGGCATCGTCGTGCGTTTAAAAAAAAACGTTTTTTCTCCCGATGCCGTGCAGCTCAGAACACAGGTGAGGTGCGTTTTTTCGTTTCCGTTCGGAAATTTCATTGGTCTAATGTTATGGGGCTCAGTTTTTTTGCTTGAAGTTTGTGAAACCGGGAAAAACCCAGGAGAAATTCATAAATAAGCCGCTTCGTTGTTTAAGCCGCGGGGTTCAAAACGTGGGAAAAAAGTAGCGGCTTATAGTCCGAAAAATACGGGGTATATATATATATTAGTGGTGCAACTAATGATTTTTTTGATAATCGATTAATCAGACGATTTTTTTCTTCTTTTTCTAATTAATTAAATATTATATGTAATATAATAGATTAAAAAAAATAGATTTTTTTAATTAGTTTTGCTCATTATAATTATATAAAACCCAAATTCAGGGTATTTATGTCTAAAAGTGTACTTAAAAAATGCAAACGCCAAATATTGAGTTTAACTATCGTTAATTTAGATATTTTAAAGCTTAAAGTGGCTACATGTTGAGAAGTGCATGGGGGATTTATCCTTTGAACAGATTTACTCATGATGAGCTGTTTCTGTAAAAAAAAGTATTTGAGTATGAAAGGTGAAGCAATTTGTGTAAATCAACATTTTTATTGTTTTTAATGATAAATGCAGATGGCAAGTAGACAACAATGCTTAAAAAAAAATCCATATAAAATAACATTGTTTTGATCATTTTTGTTGAGAAAATACACATTTTAGTTCAGTTGTGAAGATATAAGCATCTAGAACATATAATTAATATAATTTAGTATAATAATTAAATGAAATATGCATGAATTAAATATACAAACTTTGAAAACAAGCATTTGGACCTAGAAAATCAGTAAATCACGTTTGAAAATAGATAAGTTACTGTTGTAGTAGACAAATGCTATAAAAGGAGAATGGAACGGAGAAACGCAGCGAGCTAACAGGTTTGATTTAAAAATGAGGAAAAAATATGTATTGGTGTACAAACGCATAATCATTCGCTGAAAACCAGAACAGTGACTAAAAAATGTGATCGTTTACTGCTGCTGTTATTTGCTGCTTTTAGATTTAGTGTTTCTCCGCACCGTTTTGATGGAATCCATCACTATGACGCGAGCGAGATGATTTCAATGCTCATTAGCTATTACTATAGAAACAACATTGCACTAGAAGTACAAATGTCTGACTGGAGGTGGAGCTTATTTCTTGGCCATATCAATGAAAACGAAGAGAAAATGAACAAAAGAAGCTTAAATTTGTGTGCAACTTCTGTGCCTTTATTTTATTTGATAATAATCAGAGCAGAACAGAGCAAGACATTTCGAGAGGCTCCTCCCTTTTTTTTTCAATAGCCAATGGGGTTAACTTACAGCCTGGGCTAAGCCGGACCTCACAGTTAGTACCATTGATGTTGGGGGATGGTGGGGGGCACTGCAACTTTCAGCTGAAGTGTAAAATAAAGTCATCAACATCGTCGATCTACATTGGTGATTGAGAAAGGGTGTGCATTTTGAACATATAAATCATCTAAATGGGAATTTGTTTTTGTCATTATTATGGAGCACGCCCACTTGTAGATCGACCCGAAGGCTCACATGGAGGCACAAAACTTCAGGATTTCAGGAGGATTTTAATACACGGGGAATGTGTCGACTCAGGGAATTTCCAAACACCACTGCAACGATCTGACTATTCTCCGAGCTCATTATCAAAGGCAGGGTGCTAGACGACCTAGCGGAATGGCTTCCCCGCCGCCGCACCTGACTCAACTCATTAGTTATCAAGCTGCGTCCAGCGCATTAAAAACAAGGACGAACGTGGTCATGTCAGAGTTGTAACTTCTCACTGGCAAATGGGGTTTTACAACTAGCATTTATATCTTACTAGTGTTCTGTTGGAAAGGGAGATATTAGCAACAGATAATACACTCTGACAGCCGTGATTAAAAAAAGACTTCAGTACAGGTGCTCTGTCTTGAAGTCATCACAAGATCGTCACTATTAAGAGTAGGCAAGTGTGTGTTTAGATTTTTTTGGTTGCTGCACTAGCAAATACAGATATACAAATACACTGTATAGACAAGAGTTTGTGGACGCCTGATCATAAAATGTGTATGTGCTTCATATTTTTGAACATCCTGATCCACATTTAGTCTCCATTTTCTCTTAATAACCTAAATTATTCTGGGAAGATGGTCCACTAGATTTTGGAGTGTTCTTGTGGCTCATTCAGACACAAAGTCAGGGAATGATGTATGTAAGGTGAGGAGACATGGTGTGCACTTAGCGTTCCATTTCATCCCAATAGGGTTGAGTTCAGAGCTCTATAGCAGGAGATCTTCCACTTCTACCCATGGGAAGCATCTTTTCATTGAGCTGGATTTATGCAGAGGGGCATTGTCATGCTGGAGCAGGTTTCCTAGTTAAAGTGAAGGGTAAATTTCATGCTCCAGCATCCACAGATGTCCTGGACAATTGTGCGCCTTATGCAGCTGTGAGGTTACAGTTTCTGGAAGAAACACATATCGATAGAAAAAAGCTGGTGTTCCAATGCTTTTTGAATCATATTGAAATCTGACCCTTATAATGTTGCTGTTATATGCTGTGTATAAAAAATATAATATCCAAAACCCAGTAAATGAATTGGTTTCTCATATTATTTAATAATTAATACAAATACTGATAATATTAAACAATTTTTCCATTCTGCAATTTAGAATGTGTAAACCGTAATCCTGTGCTCTTCTCTAGACAGAACAAGTGAAAGAGCATTTTTATAATGATTATTATATTATAAACACTGAAACGGGCGATCATGGGTAGGTCACATGACCACAGGATATCCGTCGGCTGTAGAACCTACAGTACTTTAGAGACCCAGAGGTGTTGCATTTCTGACGTAATCTCAAAACATCGTCTATATTTCACGAGGTCTAAAACCCGGTTCTGAAAGGGAGCGAGCGCTTCCTTCGCAACATTTCAATTCAAATGCAATAAAACTAATCCAGTCAGAATAGGGCTAAAGGGTATAGCGGACCTGGTTTCTGTAACAGGGATCTGTGTGAAGCATGCATACACATTTATTCACATAAAAAAACCCATGAAGCAAACATTTTTCCTGGTTATCACTGCGTCACAGCTATCCTGTCAGGTCACGTTTTTGAAAATCCCATCACTCCATCTGATTCTGACATCTGAGACATGATGTCTAGTTGTGATGTGCATCTCCTGAGGCTGATAAGATCCGCCTCTCTATGCATAGTCAACGGTACATTGAAGATACATATGAAGTAGCTGCCGTTGCGATACGGTTCACGCCATTACGATGCCGTGCGATCCGATTTCTATTTGATGCAACACAATGCGATTCAATGCTAAGCAATGTTACTAAGCAATGCAATAGGGTACACGTAGTTCACTTCTATTTCTTTGGTTCAGACAGACAGCAAATCATCAATTTACTTAAGTGTCTTCTGACTTCTATCGCATGGTTTTCCTGTTTTGTCTACAGGAAGATGCAGCTCTACCTCTGCCATGTTAATCTGTATGCTATGTGACTCTCAGGACACGCCTCGGTCTCCGTAGTGTTGTGATACGTCGTATTAACGTAGCAGCAGTGGTGCTGAGAGAACGCGCTCGAGCAACAGTCTAGTGAGGAAAAATCACTCTAGGTATCAATTATTGGTCACTTTCTAAATAATAAAAGTATAGCGCATGTACTAATAATTATATATAAATAAATCGATTTTTACCGATTCACCGCGATACGAACTTGTGCACCGTTGAACACTTTTTATATCGATGCATCACATCGTTAACTTTTGATGCGGACCGGTGAATATTACCAGCTCTAATGTCCAGATCATAAGAAAAGCCCAGTGTCCTGGATGACATCATTGCAAAGTTGTAGCAGATTTTTGTCAGGAAAAACTCTCTTATACGGTTATATTCGGTGATATGCGGTTCCTGGTTCCTGGTTCCGATTCGGAAGAGAGTAGGGTTCCCCCTGCTGAGTCTCGGTTCCTCTCAAGGTTTCCTCTCAAAGTTTTTTTTCTTTCTTGTCACCGTCAATGTCACTTCTCGCCAGGGGTTAAGGCACTGATGTATGCAAAGCATCTGTAGGTATGTAGATTTACAAACAGCCAAAGCTGTTTGAAGAAACCGTACAGAGCATGACGTCGCGTTGGTGAGAGGGAACTTTCTAGAAGACGTCCTACTGAGACGTAACGCCTCAGAGGAGGTGGATTTTTTATTTTTTTTAAACGGCATCAAGTGAGTCAATCTGTGGTTCATCCCAGAACAAAGTGTTTAGGAACTTTAAAAGTCACTCCAACATCCTTGCAGGCTTGGGGTTCAGTCAGAGTTCACAGAGTTCATTGTTAGTTTTAACAATATGGGGAGGTGGTAGCTGAGTGGTTATGGCATTGGACTTTGGATCCATCAGTCATGAGTTTAGATCCCAGCCACACAAAGCTGCCAGAACAGAGAAGAGCCTTGAAGTATTACTTACCTCTCATTCTCTCAGGATCTCTCTCAAGGTTCGTCTCTGTTCTGGCACCGAGGTGGTAGAATGAACTTCCCCTAGATGTCCGAAAAGCAGAGTCCCTGAATCTTTAAGCGACGGGTGAAGACCTTCCTCTTCCTGAAACACTTTTAAAACACTCTGAAACATTCTTTGTTCCAAAAAAAAACCCTCAACAGAGTTGTAGAGGTAAATGTAGTAAATGTAAATAAATAATTATATATATATATATATATCAATCAGATTATAATGACATTCTGACATTATAACATTATGAGCAGTGAAGTGAAGAACACTGATGATCTCTTCATCATGGCACCTGTTAGTTTGTGGATATATTTATTAGGCAGCAAGTGAACATTTTGTCCTTAAAGCTGATGTTAGAAGCAGGAAAAATGGGCAAGCGTAAGGATTTGAGGGAGTTTGACAAATTGTGACGTCTAGACGACTGTGTCAGAGCGTCTCCAAAACTGCAGCTCTTGTGGGATGTTCCCGGTCTGCAGTGGTCAGCATCTATTAAAAATGCTCCAAGGAAGGAACAGTGATATAGTGATATAGAGTGTGGCAAATTTAGTTTAAGCTACTTGTTTAAACAAAGAATTAGCATGAAATTGCATGTGGTATATGTGTTTATTTTCAGCCTTTTCAGCGTTTTTTTTCACACAGCTTAAAAGTGCTATGTTTATCCTGCTGTTTTTCGGCGTGAAACGAAGGCAGTAAGCTCATGAGACCGTATCTAAAGCTTGATACCAACCATAACTGGACACTTTCAATGCTAAATTGAAAACACCATTCAAACATTAGGACGTCTTCCAACCTCAAGAACATGCGTATACGGTTGGCTTTGCTGTTATCCATGGCCGACTCAAAATTTACCGAAACACAGCGTTTGTCCTGGAATAGTCAGCTATCTAGCACGACCAGAGGCCCCTCACTCAGTCTCGCTGTTTTCCTGTTTGACTTTTTCGAATTGTCTAAAACAAGGCAGCTGTTTTACACGTTTCAGTCCATGAAAAGCTCTGAAAATAGCTCCTATTCTCCAGAAAGTGCTGCCACTCGCACATCCACAATCCTCGTTTTGTTTGGTTTTTATTGTGAGCTATAAACTGCAGAACAAAACAAGTCACTATTTATTTCCCATTTTCAAAAGCTCTTTGGACAACCGAATTAAAGAGTCCCTATTATCTCCAGGCGTCAGATCTGAGCCAGACCCTCAAAGCTTCGTTGTTTTTTTGGATTTTTTTGTTTTCCCTCCCATTCTTCATTTGAATCATCCTGGCTGGAGCCTGAAGGTCAGTGGAAAGATACCGTGCAGTTCTGGGACAAAGGGTTTGCACATTTCTATGATTTTTTTCCCCCAGTTGCAATTAATCCAGTAGTATTTTTAGCACTCCTCGTTATTTCCACTTGGAATCTCTATCTTCCTGGAGCTGTTATTAGAAGTGGTAGAGAAACTGGGTCCAAGCCTGGAAACTTTGGGGACCTAAAGCAAGATCTCATACATTAAGCGTAAAGCATGTCCAATCGCTGATTGACGTCTATTCTGATAATAGAGAGCGAGGCAAGGGTGAGAAATCTTTTACTTCCAAAGAGAACTCGTAACTGAAATATTACTGAAGGGACCAACTGATGCTCTTGAGATTCTTTGTGCTGTCAATAAATTGTCACAACAAGCAGCGAAATAACGGCGCCTTAGCCAACGAGAGCAGAGAAATCATGACTCTGTCTCCTCTCTTCTTCATACGCGTCTCTCGGATCGTATTTCCTCCGAGCGTGTTACGGTATCCGTCGTGTGATTTATGAGGACCGACTGACGAGTGGGAAAGGAAAG
This sequence comes from Silurus glanis, assembly GCA_014706435.1. NCBI lineage: Eukaryota > Metazoa > Chordata > Actinopteri > Siluriformes > Siluridae > Silurus > Silurus glanis. Next base: position 81,602 of record JAAIIK010000405.1, read on the forward strand.
CACGTTCACCTGTTCATTAATAAACCATGATTTAAATGTATGTAAATGTATCGTGTATTTTAAACCAAGTAGAGCAAAGTAGAAGTAGGGCATCCCTCCATTCTAATCTCCTTTCACGGCTGAGCTATGTGGAATGCTGGAAGCTGCTTAGAAAAGCGATCATTTCAATTTCCAAAAAAAAAAAAAAAAAAAAAAAAAAAGTCTTTAACTTCCGTCATTGTGTTTCAAATGATTTGCAGGTCGGCTTTTCAAGCCAGCGAACCCGATGCATCAGAGAGAACTGCATTTCATTTCTCTTGGCTGCTTTTAAGCCAGGATAGAAGCTTGATGTTGCCATTCAGCTAGCGATAAGCTGGACTCCAACACACAAAGAGCATTGACCCATTTATCGGACAGGGATTTCTCTCTCTCTCTCTCTCTCTCTCTCTCTCTCTCTCTCGCTCTCTCTCTCTCTCATAATGCTAAATACCTATTGTGCCTCAAAGCCGGGTGATTTAACTTCCACATAAAAGAATATATCGTCTCCAAATCAGACTTCCATATAAAATGATTTGTGCTTCGTCCTCGCCGCTGAGGAAAAGCCAAAAAAAAAAGAAGTTATTTCTCATCACAAGTTTCGTGCAAAGATATGTTTAGATTTATGGCCTCACAGTTCAACATGAGATAAAAAAAAAAAAAAACATAAAAGGAGACCAGGAGTGAGTGGGTGTCTGGAGTGTTTCTCTTTCCACAAGGATCCTTTTCTTCAAAAGATGATATCAGGATGCAGGGGAGACGCAGATCTCTCGTTTCTTTCTCCGACACGTCTCTTTCTCCCCCCCCCCTGACAAGACCTTTACGTCACTACCTTTTAAAATCTCATTGTTTCGCCTTCTGTCTTTTCTCTCACTCCACCTCCGACCCTGTTCTCCATCGCCCAACACTTTGAAGTAATAACTTGCGCAAAGAAATACATATAGCCAGCTGGACTCATCAGCTGAATATATCGAGCTTAGAGGAACCTTTTTAGATTTGTTTATAAGCAGTCCAGAGTCTGATGCCTTAAACACTGTGCTACCACCTCCCATTATTGTCTCCGAGCAGCTTTACGGAGATAAAGCAGTTATAACACATAGTCATTGATACACTTATGACCAGTTGTCTGCAACCTTTTGGCAATATAGTGAATATCAATGTTTTCTGTTCTGAGAGTTCATGTTTTAAAAAAAAAAAGGAGTCTCCATTGATTGAGGATTTTTTTTTGTTTTCTTGATAAACTCCATCTTTGACAGGGTTAAAAGGGGAGGTGGAATCTTAATGGTTAAGCCATTGGCTCTGAAGGTCATCTGTTCAAATTCCAGCCACACCAAGCTGCCACTCCTGGGCCCCTGAGCAAGGCCCTTAACCCCATAATGTATAAATGAGATTAATGTAAGATAAGTTCATCTGCCAATTGCTATAAATGTAAAGGTAAAAGAGAGAAAGTAGATGAATACTCAGTGAATATGATTTGTGGACTGAGTGGAAGGACATGGGTTCATATCTCAGCACCACCAAGTTGCTTCTGCTGGGCCCTTGAGCAGGACCCTTAACCCTCAGTTGCTCAGCTGTATAACTGTGAAAACTGTAAGTCGCTCTGGATGAGGGCGTCTGCCAAGTGTCAAATGTAATTGTAAATATAGACAGTGATACGCCATAGCATTAAATATGACCATTAATAGATACAAACACTGACAAAACATCCTAAAGATCCATTACTGAGCATCTCAAGAACGTTGAGGATGTATCTGGATTGGAAATAATATCAACAGTTTGCTATAATGGTCCAGTAATGGACATTTGGTGATGAGGATTAGTTCCCTTTTGAGTCTGGTTCCTCTCAAGGTTTCTTACTCATCTTACTTCACCACAGTCGCCACTGGTTTGCTAATTAGTGATTAATTATAATTAATAATGAATAAAAAAACGTATATATTCTTTCGTACAACTTTATAACCTCTTTATTTCTGTAAAGTTGACAATACCCAACATGACAATACCCCTGTACACAAAGCCAGCTCCATGAAGATACATGGGTTGGCGTGGAAGATCTCCTGCTATACAGCTATAAACCCTATTGAACACCTTAGTGATGAATGTAAATGCTGACTGCACCCCAGGAACCACATCAACTCACCTACATCAGTATCTGCCTTTATTAACAACCATGTGGCTGAATGAATCTCAAAACAAATCTCCATAAAATCAAGAACATCTTCCCAGAAGAGCTGAGGAGGTTATTATAAGAGCGATTGTGAACGAAATGTGGAATTTCATGTTCAGAAAGAACATGACACTGACACGCTGGGGAAAACGAGACAAGAGCTGGCAAGGACAGATTCAGCATGAATAAGCGCTGAAATCCGAACAATGGCAGGGCGTTTGTACACCTGAGCCTGAAACCTGCCGCTTTATGGGACTGGGGCAAGAATGCAAGAAACTGAGATCTTTTTCATCCTGTACAACAGGAGAATACAATAAAAAAAGAAGGACCTAAATATACGCAAAGAGGTGTTACAGTAATAGACTACAGTAAATAAAGCTCTAATAGTTTGTAATGAGACAAGTGATGGACATGTCCTATTTCCAAATCTTTAGACAGATTTTCTGGAAAAAAACATTTTTTCAGCACCATCACCACCTCCATTATCATCATGTTCTTCATCCCTGCCATCGTTTTTCAGCTCCAGCTCTTCCAACAATTCCAAAAACATTTGCTTTCCCAACACGTTCTTTTAATCATCTCATTATAGCCTCCCAGGAGAAATGAAAACGTTTACTGAATGTTTTATTCACCACACACATTACCGGATGACTTTCATCTTGGCAAAAAAAACCAAAACGCATCTCCGTTCTCTCACAGGATATTTAGCCACTCATTAATCATTTTCTCGATGTCAGCATATTTACTCTTATCTAGAAAGATGTTGGAAATAATGCAGTAATTTACTGATTGGCAAACACAACATTGGGGGAATACATACATATATATATACACACACACTGTATCTCACAAAAGTGAGTACACCCCAAACAAATCAGCAACCACTTTAGTATCTCTTCTAAAGGGACAATACTATAGAAACTAAACTTGGATATGTTTTAGCGTAGTCAATGTGCAGCTTGTGTAGCAGTACAGATTTACTGTTCTCTAAAAATAACTCAACATACAGCCATTATTGTCTAAATAACTGCCAACAAATATATATATATTTGTTTTGTCAAAACAGGGTTTCAGAATTGTATCATTTTGCGACGGTACACAACTACTTTTTTTAACAGCGCGTGTGTGTGTGTGTGTGTGTGTGTGTGTGTGTGTGTGTGTGTGTGTGT
>JAAIIK010000405.1:84962-112383 GCA_014706435.1 Silurus glanis
TGTGTGTGTGTGTGTGTGTGTGTGTGTGTGTGTGTGTGTGTGTGTGTTTGTGTGTGTTTTGGGGACTGGAGGATTCTAGTGTAGTTTAAAAAGAAAAAGGGAAAATAAATCTCCGATTCGTCGTTTTTAATTGAAACAACACCATTACGAATTAAAGTGCAATAACAAAAATAAATAAATAAATACAAATGTAAAAAAAACACTACAGTCCATGACTTGTGTCTAATAACAGTGATGCGATTTCGCAGCAAGTTATGTACTTTTCCACAGTGACGCAATCAAAGCGCTTTGATTGGACACCGCATTCTCGACAAAAGTGTGCGATTGGTTATACAATGATGCTCAAATCGAATGCAACATCCGCAGAGCGACTCTAAAATTAAACACTTTTTATTCATTTCATATCCTATTTAAATCGTGACACCGGTGATAGAGATAGCTTCATTGTGCAGTGACACAATTTTGGCCCAATTTTGTATTTATTTTTATGTATTTAGTTTTTTTGCTCGGTAACCAATTTGATTTAAAATGTACAATACTGCAAACAAAAGATATTTAGGCAAAAGTAAAATAACAGATTTTAAAAACTACTTTAAAAAGTAGAAGTACATACAAAAAAAAAAAAAAACGACTCATACAGAAACACGACACTTTTTTTTCCACCTGTTCATTGCCGGTGCTTGAAATGTTATTTCGGTTTATAAGCTTCACGAGGTGACGTGCTCCGGCTTAGTACATCCACACTCATGGCAGTGTACAAACTTGCCACACACACATCTGAAATGTTAAACAACTCAAATGGAGGTTTTATAAAGCATACAACTATTCTTTTTTTTTTTCGAATTAAACACAGCCACAAATCCTGTGAAAGACGGACGTTTCACATTCACACCAACGTTTATCAAAGAAAAAACTCTGCCCGGAAGATTTCGACGGATCTTTCTTAATCTATGCACCCTTCTCCCTCGCTTTTATCACTCTTTTATCCGTCTAAATTAGAAGCGAGCTCCTGCATCCCTGAGGATTTACTATCAATTACGCTGCTGCCCATCACTTTCCCGCTCAGACCTCCAGGACAACCGTGAGATCATTACTTCACCCATCACATTCGGTTTCTTACACGTTTCTTCCAGTCTTTCAACTTTTTTCTTTATTTTCTATTGATAAAAGTATTGAGACACCTGACTTTTCCCAAGTTGAAGGCACACGATTGTATTAAATTTCTTTGGATGCTGACGCATGAAATGTTTCCCTTCACATGAACTCAGAGACCCAGAACTTTTTGCACGAAGCCAGCTCCATGTTCCTGAAGGTTCTTGCAATCTGAGATGGTGCAATCTTCAAACCAGGGTACTGATACAGCTGGTCAGGATGCTGCTAAAATCCCCTCTGTAGAATGAAGTAAGGATGGGTGGTGGGAGCTCATCTTTCTTCAGCGCTCTCACGTAGTAGAGACACTGCAGGACATTCTTGTGAATGGAGCTGGTGCTGAGGGACCAGGTGTGGTTTTACGGCAGCTGAGCACCAAGGAATTTAGTCAGACTTCCATGGTCTATATGATCTTCTGGGAGTGATGCCAGAATGTTGGATGAAGCTACTGATGGATTATGAACTGATGGTTGATCAGTAATTTTGTACAAGAGTCCCACAAACACGAATTCAATAAGAATTAATCTTGTAGTAGCCACAGAGGCAAAAATAAAAGGAAGGTGGCATTTTGGCAGGTACTGAGGTTTGAACCCCCAACCTTCTGATCAGTAACGCAGAACCCTAATTATTGAGTATAGAAGACATGGCTATGTTGTGTCTCTCCTAATATTTTAACATCTTTATCCTAATTAGTGTGGTTCATATACTGCAGTACAATACATCAAAATTTGTATTTTTTATTTTATTTTTTTAAAACAAAACCCATTTGAACCCTTTATGCCGAGTTCCTGGGCTTTTTAAAGATAAATCGTTTCTCTGTGTGTCTGTAGGATCTTTACAGGGAGAGCACCAGAGGAGGTTGTATAAGGAGTTATTAGAAAACTACAACCGGCTGGAGAGGCCGGTGGCCAATGACTCTGCACCTCTCGTCGTGGAACTTGGACTCACATTGCTCCAGATTATTGATGTGGTGAGTAACGGTTTATAAAAAACATTTATAGGGTTGTAATAATCAAAAGCGCCCATTGATACTGAATAGAAAAAGTCTCGTTCTTCACACGCTCCTCCAAGTCTGCGTGAAAGAACGAAACCTCCCCGTGTTTTGAAATGCTATGCAGGCTATCGCTCTCTACTGCATCTGAGCGTGAAATTTCAATCACACACACTGCACGGGAGCATCTTTCACATTCTCGGTCTTCATCCAAAATCCACAAGGGAACCTGTGCTCTTATTCCATCTCTCTCGTTCTCTCGCTCTCTCTCTCTCTCTCTCTCTCTCTCTCTCTCTCTCTCTCTCTCTCTTTCTGACACTCACAGACTTACAGTCTAGACTCTGACTTTGAGGGCTGTTTTATTGATTGATGTACTTAGACGTACTTAGTATAGCAACGATTTTTGATCGATCACATATAATTACATCGATTAAAATACAGTACAAAAAAATGAAAAGAAGTATGGTGTTATAACTCAGGGTTGACCTCTGGAGCTCAAGTTAGGGGGAATTGTCAACCTAGTCCAGACCTGGCCTGAACAAATGTTACAGGAGGGCAAGAGTGCCTTGTTCAAGTGTGGAAGTGCCTCTTTAGCTAAACATGGGCCCATTTCTCCAAATCTTGCCCAGTCCTAGTCAAAAATCACAAAGCATTTGAAAGGTTGAGTGTCTTGCTTAAGGGCACTGGTTCCACTCCATTTACTAGTGGCTTGTTCCTGTTAACCCTACTATGAATGTTACAATGATCAAAAAGGTTAAGTACCCCCTCAGGTGCAATAGAACACCTCCAGCTACCAATAAGCTCATTATACTGTATAATGTTGTTTAGCCCTGGTCTAAGCAGCAGGATCTCTCCATCTACCTGCAGATTTACTTCGGTCAGTGCTGTTCAGGCCTGGTTAGAAAATGTCACAGTAAACCTTGGGGTTAAGTATCACGCTCAAGGGCATTGTCACCCCAGACTCAATTTTTCTGGTCACAAAGCACTACAACAAAACATAGCTGCTAAGTACCTCGCTGAAGGCCAGTGGTTCTCCTCCACCTATCGCAAAACCCATATCCGTGAACCATGTCCAAAAAACATCACAAATCCAGAAAAGTACTTGGTGGAAAGCCACGTGTCACGTGTTTATATTTCAAGTTCTGATACCCTTCTGGCTACCAATTGGCTCATTTCATGCAGCATTTTTTTCAGGCTTGGGACGCAACCAAAAACTGCAAAGTAATTCAAAATATTTTTTCTTTGAACTGAACTCGAACACGGCAATAAGAGTGTGGAATTTTAACCGGTATCTGTTGAATCTGTTGTATAATGATATCTGTTGACGTAACCACCAGTGTAGCTGGTAGGCCAAAGATCGAGGGGTCCATAAGCAAAACTATATTGCATGTGTAGCTTTCCCTATTTTGGCAATGTTTACTAGAGGGAAATACAGAACGAAGGCATGACGCAGCTAGCAATCTGACTCATTTCATCTTCAGTGCTGTAAATGCGAAAGTAAAATGCAGTTTTTCAAGGTTTTCTTGGTATATGGAGAAGAGCCTCATCTTTCTGCCTGACAGTGAAGGGTATTCTAAATCAGCATCAATCCAAAACTCTGTCAGTTGTTTCTGCATAAAATTGGTTCCAGAGAACAAAATAGACCCATAAAACTGTCTCGTTTAATGGCACTCAAGCTGGTGAGGGACTCTTCATTAATATGTAAGAGGTTCCTTGTCCAATTGCATTTGGAGCTAAGGAATAGTTTTGTCCTTGGGTCTTTAAAGTTTCTAGACATTATTACGTCCACTGATATGATAATATGATCTGCAGCTCTTGCAAGGAACTTTGGTCCTTGTTTCGTGAGCAAGCCGTATACATTCTGGTCAGTGTGACAGCTTCGGGGGTTAAAACAGAAAGGAGCACATTTATGTGATTTAAATGAGCAAATCCAATGCATCTGGCAGATGCCATTATCCACTTACAATTACCTTGTTTATAGAATAGACTTTATTTGTCACATATACATATACACGAAATGTGCATATCCCAGCTTGCTATGAGGCTGGGGTCAGAGCGCATGGTCGGCCATGATACGGCACCCCTGGAGCACAGAGGGGTAAGGGCCCTGCTAAAGGACCCAAGAGTGGCAGCTTGGCAATTCCAGGGTTTGAACCCCCAACCTTCTGATTAGTACCTTAAACACTGAGCTACCACTTCCCTTATTAGAGGTGTAATGGTACACGTATTCGTACCGTTTCGCAATCTGGGCGGAACATAGTTAAAATTTGAGTTGCCTCACGAACATATTAAGCGGTGGACCGCAAGCTTGTTTAGTCACCGCAGCTACAGGAAACATGGTTTACATTTCACATGCACATTCTCCTTAAAAGGAGAAAATCCTGATAATTCCACATTTCGAGGGAATGAATGAATGTATGATTGAATGAAATTAATTTACGACTAAATAGATTGAATGAATAAGTAAACATCTTGTGTTTCTTAAATGAAGGGATTTGTTAAAGGATGCTGAAAAAAGTAGAATAGTTAAGTAAAACATATATTTAGAAAATTTTATATTAAATGTACAAAAACACACACTTATCTGTATTACCCAAATGGGGTCTAAAATTAAATTTTTTCATTTATTAAAATTATAATTTTTTTAATTCATTTGTGTCAATTTAACCAATTACAACATTTAATCAGTATAATGAAACATGTATTGCATTAATTTGATTTATTCGATTTTATTTGTACATATTTTATTTTTTATTCAAAACAAGTTTCGAATTTCTTTCCCCTAACTGTACTGAAATTGAATCGAACCGTGACTTAAAAAACTGAGATACGTAACAAACCGTGAATTTTGTGTACTGCTACACCCCTGAGCAGTTAAGTGTTAAGGGCCATGCTCAGGGGCCCAGCACTGGTAGCACTGGGATTTGAACTTACAACCTTCTGATCAGAAGGTCAACATTTTTACCACTCAGCTACCACTTGCCCCTTTCTCCTAATGCAGTTTCTTTAATTTACTGTCATATTGAGGAAAACAATACATCTTTTTCAGAAAACGAGAGGATGAAGTCTAATTGCAGCTCAAAAAAGAAAAAAAGAAAAAAGTTTTGTTCAGAATTGTTGTAAAAGAGGAAAAAAAAAGTACTTTTCGGAAAAACACCATCTGCGATCCACATGGAACCACAAGGCAGCATTACAGACATTTTAAACAGCGGAAGCAACAGGAATTGATTATTATATAGTTTTTTTTGTCCAAGTTGTACAAAGTTCATTTAAGTTAAATGGTAGCTGCAATTACGTCACAATCACAATCAAATACTGTACTAGGTCCTGTGAATCGCTACCTGTTGATGCTACCTACAGATTTTTACCTCGCAGCATTTCAAGTGCGTGTTGAAGGAAAGAAGTTTAGAACGATGTTTTTCAGTCTGTCCCAGCTTTGCCGTCTGTCAGAGATCTGTTAATCACCTCATTTGACAGGGTTATAGTGTTTATTCCATCACGACCGTGACCACAGCGGCTTAAGCGGGGTGCCGACGACCCCAGATGGTGCGGTGCCTGTCGGTTATAGCTGAAAGGCTGCGAAATTGAACGCATGACTGGCGTTCGAGTAGGAGTGTGTCGGCTTGTCAGCTGCCGCATTATGCCACAGCGAATGAGGGATGCCGTAAACAAGATCGGGGGGTAACACACACAGGGAAATGCAGCTGCAGGATGTGTCATTGCTGCTGCTCTTCCAGGCGTCTCACAGCATTGTGCTTTCAAAGTCTATAGTCGATGTGCACAGCAGATTCCGGGTGGATACATGCTACCTCACGACCATATGGACTGATTGCGACTTCACGTCGAGTGTGGAGCTGCAGGTTGCTAACGATGAGGCCATGTTACGCAGGTTTCTGTGTATGGAAATTTCACCAACCCCAAAAAAGTCATCAATTCCATCTTTTCTCTTTGGGCTGTATCTGTTTCTTATTTGAGTTATCACTTTTTTACTTCTCTTGGAGTTCTTTCTCCAGTTTTTCTTATTCGAGTTATTACTTTTTTCTTTCCTTGGGGTTTATTCTTCATCTCTGTCTCTCTGTTTCCCCACTCATTGTGTAACACTTTCAGAAAAAAGATTAGAGAACTGGACAGAAATAGGGAGAATTGGGGTGTGTGTGTGTGTGTGTGTGTGTGTGTGTGTGTGTGTGTGTGTGTGTAAGTCAGATTAGCGGCTGAGTCTCACATTTACGCTGTCCTCCCTAATTGACTTCCCAGCTTTATTAAATTCATTTGGATGCAGCGTCCTTCGTTTTTAATGAAACGAGTCATTTCGATTGTCCAAACAAAAAAAAGGTGTAGGCTAATGAAGGCGCTCCATCTGCACGTCTCTAACCCTGTTTTCCACTTCGTCGATTCAGTTTGTTGACTAGTGGAGGGTAAATACACACAGCTGCTTATCTGACTGAAATATCATTATGCGTGAGGAAAATGGGAAGTGTTTATTATTCACACACACCGAGTCCAATACAAGCGCTGCATTCCAATGGGCTCATAGACAGAAAGTCTCTGAGGAATGATCTATGATCAGGCTAAAAAAGGTCAATGATAGATACTTTGTCAATGCTCAATGCTTCGAGATCGACGATGGATCTCAGAGCAAGCTGTAACTCAACTCGGATTAAGACATGAGCTCATTTCTGCTTGAAACAAGAAAATAATCTTAAGCGATGAACTAATCTCAGAGCAAGCCATGACCTCCTTTCAGCCATTAACCAAGAACTGATCTCTGAAAGGGCTGTGAACTGATCTCAACAGGGTCTGTGAATTTGGATTGAGATGTAAACTGATCTCTGACCATGTTGGGAAAGTATCTCACACTGAGGTATATCCTGATTCCAGGATGATCCATGATTTGTATTCAGGGCATGCTGTGAACTGATCTCAGGCTGAGCTTTTGGATGTGTCTCAGAATAAATTATGGACTGATCTCTGGACGCATGGATGGATCGATAGATCTACATTGCAAATACAAGAGCATGATAAGCCATGCATTGGACCATCTTGGACCAAGCCATGAGCTGATCTACTACATCTCGATGCATATCCAACGATACAATACATATGAAGCGGCTTCCAATAATATGCGATGCGACACTATTCACCCCCTAAATGACTATTCACCCCCTATTACGATGCAGTGAGTTCCGATTTCAGTTCGATTCAACACAATACGATTCAGTGGAAAAAATATACGATGTTCTGCAATTTAATATGATCCTGATAGTTCACTTTTATTTCTTTGGTTCAGGCATAAATTTACTTAAGTGTCTTCTGACTTTTAATGCATGTCCCTTTCACAAACGTGCCTCTGTAGTGTAAAAAACAAAACAAAAAACAACAACAAATTGAACTAAAACCAGACGTTCTTTTTCTGTTCTGTCTCCAGGAAGACGCAGCTCTACCTCTGCCATGTTAATCTATATTCTATGCGACTCTCAGGACACGCCTTGGTCTCCGTAGTGTTGTGACACGTCGTATTCACGTAGCAGCAGCGGTGCTAAGAGAAACAGTTTGGCGAGAAGAAATCTATCTACATATCAAATATTGGTTACAAATGATTGGTCACTTTTAAAATAATAAAAGTACAGCGCATCTACTAATGATAAAAAAAAACTGATATATTCAACTTGTATCTGATGCACACTTTTTTAAATCGATGCATCACATTGTTAACTTTTGTGTCAATGTTGTGAATCTTACCATCACTACTGATCTCAGACCAGGCCATGGACCAATCTCATACATAAACCGATTTCAGGGTGAGCCTTTAAAGTGACTTCAAACTAAAAAAAAATGACAATCTCATCCAGATATGCTCACTGTCTCTCCTGTTCCTCTGTTACATTTTTTTTTCTCCAATTGTACCTGACAAGATCAGATGTGTGCAGCCAAAGTTGGAAATTCAAGACTTACATCACAGGAATCAAAGTGACTCAAAGAATGAGAGAATTCACATTCATATTTATGACATATGGCAGATGCCCTTATCTGAAACAACTTACATTTATCTCATTTCAAGTCAAGTCAAGACAAGGCAAGAGGCTTTTATTGTCATTTCTACTATACACAGTGGTACACAGTACACAGTAAAAACGAGACAACGTTCCTCCAGAACCCTGGTGCTACACTAAACAACAACATAGAGCTACAACACAACACAAGCTACATAGTAGTACCTAGTGCAAACAGTGCAGACGAAAAACACAAGACAACACAGGACAAGACACAAAACCCAAGATAGCATTGACCAGTAAACCTACTGTATACTTCGATTATACAGTACTGTGCGAGGAGATCTATAAAAACTATACCTGGGGGTAAATATAAACACAGACACAATGTAGTGCAAAAAACAGCAGCAGTCAAGAGGTGCAAAAGACAGCATGTAAACATTAATACAGCAGTTGAGTGTTAGGGGCCTTGCTCAAGGGCCCAGCAGTGGTAACTTGATGGAGCTGGGATTTAAACTCACAACCTTTCAGTCAGAAGTCCAATGTCCTTCACAAGTACGCTAGCATTCCAGAAATGATCCAAGACCTGCTCTGATTATAATGTTAGTCAGGAATTGCCATGACGAACCTTCTCTGCTTTTTGTGTTTTTTTTTATTAAGACTTCACCCAAGTACCCTAAAAGGTTTACATTCTAGCTTCTAAGCTTCCACAGGAAGACCCACTGATCTCAGATAAACAGTCCTGGACATGGAGATTGATATCGTTTTCTTTCCCCGAACATGTTTTATGTGATCAATGGAGTTGGGATGAGTTAACATAGAGGCACAAAAAGATGCAAACTGTTTAAGCAGATGGTAAAAGCGATGTTCATTTTATGCAGAAACACTAATGTTCCGTTACACTTCTGGTGATTGACACAAACGAGCAGCTGGCAGGGTTTAGTGACTCAGCCACGTCTTATCTCCCAGCGCGAGATCAACAGTCACAAGCATATGCGTTCATCCACGCCACAGTCGGGATTTTATACTTGACGAGTTATTGAATATTACGTTGAGAGATTTTTGTTTGTCGAACGTTTTTAGAAGCAGGTTGCCATGTTGAGCAGATTCCTTCCAAGCACCAAAAGATTACATTAGGCTTGAGAAATAACAAAATCTTCTTTTTATTTTTATTTTTACTTTTTTACGTATTTTTACCTCAGGTGGTTGTCAGGGTGTTACTACGGTACTCCAGGTGATTTGTTGGGGTGTTACTATGGTACCCCAAATGGTTGTTGGGGTGTTACTATGGTACCCCAAGTGGTTGTTAGGGTGTTACTATAGTACCCAAGTGGTTGTTGGGGTGTTACTATGGTACCCCAAAGTGGTTGTTAGGGTGTTACTATGGTACCCCAAAGTGGTTGTTAGGCTGTTACTATAGTACCCAAGTGTTTGTTGGGGTGTTACTATGGTACTCCAGGTGGTTGTCAGGGTGTTACTATGTTACCCCAAGTGGTTGTTGGGGTGTTACTATTGTACCTTAAGTGGTTGTTAAGGTCTTTCTATGGAACGCTAGGTGGTTGTTAGGATGGTACTTGGTACTACAAGTTAGATTGCTAGTTAGTTTTGGCAAACAAGAAAACTTTTATATTATAATCTCTTTAACAGAGTGGAAGTAGTGGCTAGTTGGTTGTTCTTTAGTTCCTAGTTAGTTAGTTAGCTTTGCTAGTTAGTTAATTATCAAAATAATTTCCTCAAAATATGAAAATATTTGAATTCAATGAAAAAGTATTTAGTGAATTAGATGCTAGTTAGTTAACAAAATATAAACTTTTTGTGTATTAAATGTATTTAAAAGAGGAAGTAGTTAGTTAGTTAGTTAAGCACTTACTTAGCTAAACTACCTTTATGTCAAATATAAAAACGGTTGTGCAATAAAATTTATTCAAAATGGGTAGTTAGTTAGCAGAATAGTTGAACTTATTGTGTACTAAATGAATTTAAAAAAGAGGAAGAGGTGGTTAGTTAGTTAGTTATTACCTGTGGGTAACAGTGTTATATTATGGGACTAAAAGGAAGGCACTAATAGAACATTCCGGGGTGAGGGTGATAGTGTGTGTGTGTGTGTGTGTGTGTGTGTGTGTGTGTGTGTGTGTGTAGTCATGTGAATGTGTATTGTATGTGTTTGACATTAAGACTACTATATAAAAGGTATTAAGATGTGGTCGTAGTTTGAGGAAAATATTTACAGGACGATGGGATGGACTTCCTGATCCTGTTAGCTACGTAGTGCAAAAGCAGCAGTAGTGCTAATCTTAAGAAGTCTGGGCTTTTAAACACTTCCTCACTATTAAGTCTACTTAATTTAATAATTAACACACACCGACACCACAGATACTCGTTTTCCTTTTTTATCCACAAACCCACTGTTTTAATGACAGCACAATTAACACTCAAACCGCCGGAGATTAGAGCTGTAGTGATGATATACGCCTGGCAGAGCCACAGAAGCCCCAAGGACAGCGTCAGGTGTTTTATCACCATTAAAGTGCTGGAGTGGCTTCAGAAATCGAATGCAAATGTGTCCAGTGCCGACGCTGCCAAATGAGAACACACTTTACCATTGAGACAGAGAGAGTTCAGACTTCAATCTTCTTCACAGAGCTGAATGATTCCAGTCTAAAGAGATTTACTTGAAACTTTTACGAATTAATCAACAGATTCAAGAACTTCTTAAGTTGCTTACAGTGCATTCAGAAGGTATTCACTTTTTCAATTTTGTTATGTTGTAGCCTGATACTACAATCGTTTAAATCGACTGTCATGATGAGGTACTGAGTGTAGATTCATAAAAAGGTATTTGTTTATTATATAGTATCAGTACTTTGCACCATTCATCTTTCCTTCAACCCTTACCTGCTGCATGATGTTTACCACAACATGATGCTTCCACCACCGTGCTTCACTTTTGGGATGGTTTTGGGCAGATGATAAGTGTTGACTGAATGTGGAATGTTCTTCCTCACAGTATGAGAGTTCTTTCGGGTGCTTTCTTGCAAATGCCAATCAAGATGTAGAAACATCTCAGCAACGATCGAGAGAATTGGGAGGCACCCGAGCTCAATTTCAAGTTGGTCTGAATACTTACAGTATGTACATTTGATTTAAGTTTTTTTTCCTATTTCATACATTTTCAGACAATTCTAGAATTGTGTTTCTAGAACTGAGTGCAGATTAATGAGAAAAAAATTATTTGGAAGATTGTATCAGGGGGTCAAAGTGAAGGGGGTCTGAATACTTTCTGAAGTTGCTAATTCTTTCAAAATCAGTTGTAATGTCAGTAATGATGAGTATGTAATTACAACACCGTTTTTCAGTGCAGTCAGGGCAGGGCATGAAAATGACAGAAGACCGGTCCACGCTAATTTCAATCATTGTGTTCATAACACACACTTTCTTCACATGTTCCTATGTTGTTCATTAAGACCAAAGCAGTAATTAAAATATTTAATTTAGAAAAGTGTGCTGCAGTAAGTTCCGCCATCTTGGAAGCATCTGAGTATTTCCACAGAGTAGTAAATATATACTCTAAACCTTTAATGTGAGATTTATCTTCAATACAACCACTTATACAAGCATTAACCCTCATACTGGATCCTCATTTTCTATGTAACTCACTGTGACTCAGAGGTTTCTCGTCTCCTCTCAGGACCGTGTGAAGGACGTCAGTAATGTGAATGCGGATATGAAGCCACGCTCAGATTGGATGTAGATGTGCTCTTTAGTGTATTTACTACTGCTGCACTGTTTACGCTTCTGAGAGGGTCGATTGCTTCAAATTACAGATTTAGTGAACCTCTCAGTCATGGACGTATCTGAAGAAGCACTGAAAGACTCAGAGGACCCCTGTGTGTGTGTGTGTGTGTGTGTGTGTGTGTGTGTGTGTTCACAGAGATAATACACAGTAGATAATAAAGTAAAATTGCTTCTTTCTTTCTTTTTCTTGCTTTTTAGGATGAGAAGAACCAAGTGCTCATCACCAATGCTTGGCTACAGCTGGTAAGTTGTTGGCATTCAAAATTTCCGTCACTCTAAGCCTAACCCCACCCTAACACTACCCTTAACCCACCCAAACACCACTCTAACACCACCCTAATACCACTCTAACACCACCCTAACCCATCCTCCTGCCAAACATGACCTGACACTTACATTACCTTAAACCTAACCCCACCCAAATAACACCCTCGCCTCAAACCTAACCCCACCCTCACCCCAACCCTAACCACACCCTAAACCTAACCCTCATCCTAACCTTAAACCCAACCCTACCCTAACCAGGCCCAACTTTAAACCTAACTCTACCCTAACAATAATCCTAACACAAATAACATTTTCTTTAGCATTGTCTTCTTTTTTATTATGCTTCAATCACTAGCTACTTCTTTTTAAATAAAACGTAATTAGCTTGAAATCGTCCCAAGAAACAGGTTAGAGAGAAGTTCAGCTTTAATGAAGCTCTGAGAAAATCGCAAAATTTCTATAAATATAAGTTTCCATTAATACATCCGTATAGCGTTCACACCATCACGTCTCGTTTGTTTACTGCCTGTTTCTTTAGTCTGATTGGCAGATGAGATCCTCCCACTGTCCCGAAAAAATCTAATATCAAGTGTCACGCCGACTGACAAGGCAGCATTGTGTAAAAGCTTTTTTATCAACTTTTGTCTCTCATTGGCATTTTGTTAGCATTCGTACATCTAAAACCACACACTAATGCACAGAAAGTACTTAATCCGGGTGGAGGAAATTTCCCAAAGTGCACTTTTCTCTTCCTTTTGTTCTCTTTTAAAACGTAAATGAAGAATTTATAGGGGAGAAGAAAGAACCAAAGCGGATAAATCACCAATTTTTGTCTCATTAATATTGCAGCACAATAATCATGTTGTTTAATTGAGCAGGAAAAAAATAAATTAAAATGAATCACAAAAAAAAAAAAAAAAAAACTGAGAATAAATTTTTATTTCGATTAATATTTCACATACAATGATTGCCCAAATGTTTGTGGACACCTGAGCATTAGATTGATATGTGCTTCTTTTTAAACATCCCATTCCACATTAAGTTCCCATTTGCTCTTATAATAAGCTCCACTCTCCTGGGAAGATGTTCCACTAGATATTGTAGCGATTTGTGTGAGATCCACACGGGTGCTAGTAAAGTCAGGTACTGATGTAGGTGAGGTGAAGGGGCTTGGGGTGCAGTCAGCGTGAAACAATTCTTCCTAAAGATGTTCAGTAGGGTTGGAGCTTTAGAGCAGGAGATCTTCCACATCTTCCAAACCATGTAATGTATATGTTCATGGAGCAAGCTTTGTGTACAGGGGCATTGTTATGCTAGAGCATGTTTGTGTACTGATGATCAACTGATGGGAAGATTTCATGCTCCTGCATCCAAAGACATCCTATACAATTGTGTACCTCGGCTAGAAAAGACAGGCGTAAAAAAAAACTTTTGACTGTAAAGTGTATTTCCAAGGGATTGTTTTTTTTTTTGTTTTTTTTTGGAAAAGGAAAAATGGTTTACGGTCAAACCATTCGAGAAGATTTCTCCTGTGAGGTGTGATATCTTACGTAAGAAAATCGTTCACACTAAAATGCTTAATAGGACAGATGGGGCAGAGCTCCAGATGGCACATGATCACGGTTCTAACAAACACCTCAGTGTTTACGGACAGAATTATTACTTTATAATAAGTGCGGTAAAATTGTGTGTGTGTGTGTGTGTGTGTGTGTGTGTGTGTGTGTCAAGTCAAGTCAAGTCGAGTTCATTTCTATTGCGCTTTTCACAACAGACATTGTCTCAAAGCAGCTTTACAGAAATCAACAGTCAAGGTGAATGGTGTGTATTTATCCCTATTGAGCAGACTGTGGCAAGGAAAAACTCCCTTAGATGTTATGAGGAAGAAACCTTTAGAGGAACCAGACTCAAAAGGGGAACCCATCCTCATTTGCGGGGGGGCGGGGGGGGGCATACACTCCCACTATAATATTGTGTGATATTCATGAGAACCATCACTGGGAAACAGAGCCATTGTGGGACATGAGCTTGGATGAAAGTAAAAAAAAAAAAAAAGCAGCAGTCTTCATCTGGATAAGTCCTTGTTTAGAAAGTCTTTGTACGCTCCAGCATCACAATTTCTCTTTAATATCAGAGGTTAGGCGCTGTTCTAGCATTGATGTGCACATAGCAAGCTCCATGAAGACATGGTGTGTCGAGTTGAAGAAGCTGAAGAAGTGGATGAACTCGAAATGACAACTGAATATCAGTGCCTGATCTCACTTGTAGATAAACGAGCACAAATCCTCACAGCCACGCAACCAAAATCTAGACTAGACTTCGCAGACAATGAAAACTGTTATAGCAGTGAAGGGGGAATAAATCTGGAACGAGACGGCAAGCACATATGGTTGTGAAGAAGAGGCCGACCGATTCATTGTTTTTGCAGATTAATCGGCACAGATAGTTGATTGCTGGAACGATCAGCTATCAACAAAAACCAATACCGGTAGTTTTTCCGGGTTGCATTATACAGTGCGAGAGCGGTCTCTAGAGGCAAAATCGGAGACATCATGTCCTGTTTATTTGAAGTGTCTTTTCCTTTAATTATTTTGGATGTAACTATTTTAATTTATTTGAACTGTAAATTTTTGTTTCAGTTTTAATGCATGTATATTTAATTCAATTAAACTTTATTTCTATAGCTCTTTTCACAATTGTCTAAAAAACAGCTTTACAGACTGTAAGAATTCTACAACAAAAAAGTAAATATAAGTGAACTGTGTGTATTTATCCCCGATAAGCAAGCCTGGGGCATAAATATTTACCTCGATATTTATTTATATAACCAATATATTCATATATATTGTATTATATTTTATAATATATTCATTTACATTTTTTTTATATTTTTGTAATAAAGTTCAGAACTCTTTTACATGGAGTGTTTTGTTTGTTTTTTTATCCAGCATCCATTTTAAAAACTATTTGACTGATCATTTTGTTAATCAGCAAGTACGATCCAACCGAGCTATCGGTAAAATTCAACCGTTCGATTTTTCAGATGTCCGAATACTTTTGGTACACATGTATTAAACATCAGAGTGAGGTCTCGACCCTGATGTTTGATATCGGCAAACAAACCAAAGCGTAATTATAGTGTGTATATGAATGAACAGATATTCTCTGTGTGTGTGTGTGTGTGTGTGTGTGTGTGTGTGTGTGTGTGTGTGTGTGTGTGTGTGTCCTCATTGCGAGTCCACTTGGCGAGTTTGTGTTTTTTCTTGCCCCAGCTGTCTGACAGCTGTGTGCTCATTTTATGTGTGTGTTTGTGCAGGGCTGGACAGATGTGTATCTAAGCTGGAACCCGGAGAATTACCCAGGCGTTAATAACCTACGCTTCCCGTCCAATCAGATCTGGACGCCTGACATCCTCCTCTATAACAGGTAACATCGCAAACACACACATTTAGGAAGTGAGACAATTAATAATAAGCAACGTTTAACAGCGATGGAACCTCATTATGATTTGTGGGAATTCCATAAATGCAGGCCTTTAACTGGCTCTATAACACAGTGGGGTTATAAATGAAAGACGGTGTGTGGAGGTCAGGGTGTATGGCTTCATGCTCCACTGAGCCCTATCCTGCATTCACTAACACACCTCCTTAAGCATGATTTACTCACACAACTCCCATGTGCCTCAGTATGGTGTGTGTGTGTGTGTGTGTGTGTGTGTGTGTGTGTATGTGTATGTGTGAGTGTGTGTTTACCCTTAGGTAAAGGATATTCCATATCAGCAGGAGTCTCGAGGTGTCAGTGATAGACGCTAGACTGATGATGATGGTGTGTGTGTGTGTGTGTGTGTGAGAGAAGAATATTTGGCCCCTGTACATCCTTCTGCCGGTCTAAAAACATTCCAGGATCTAACTTCCATATCTCATTGACATAAACGTGTAAAATATCCACCTTTGGTGCTAAAGTTATAAAAAAAAGGAAGAAAGAAAGAAAAATTAAGGCGCATTCTAACCTCCAGACTCGTTATGTTCAGAATCAATTTTGCATTTACCATTTTTTTATTTATTTATTCAAATGTCTGAGCGAAATAGTAATTTTCTGAATGCTATGCCCAAAAGTATCTCAAACTGTTACCACAAATTTGGATATCTTTGGATGTTGTAGCATGAAAATTCTCCTTCACTTGAACTAGAAGACCTGAGCGTGACAATGCTCCTGTGCACAAAACCAGCTCCATGAAGATCTGTATAACGGTCCCTAAAATGTTTCCTCTGATCAGAAAAGAAACACAGGAAAGAGACATCTTTCAAAGGATCGGCACAGTCGACATCGTAAACACCATGTGGACGCCATGAAAGAGTTCAAAGTAAATGAAAACTACTTTTAGATGCATGTGAGTGAGTTTTCTGAATATAAAGTAGTTTATTAACCCAATATCATTAAAAACAGTACATAAATGTTTTAATTGCCAAACAAAAATATTTACTTTTTTTATTTTATTATAATATATATTATTTTATTATTATAATATTTTATTATTATAATATAATTAATTATAAATATAAATACCGTGTGCACCTTCCAATAAGAGATTCAGGAAACATTAGAAGACATTTTCAGGTAGGATATTCGTAAAAAAAAAATGGGGCTTCTTCTTCAAAAAGAAGCAAATATCAAACTTATAATCAGGTGTCTACAAACCGTTGGTCATATATTGTATTTGAAATGAATGAATAAGAACGACAGCTGTTTCTTCAAAAGATGTTACAAGAAAGTGAAGCAAACATGCTGAGATCAAGTGTCTTTCTTTAAAACCGCGGCCTCGTGCGATTCAGATGGAACATCTGCTGCTGCCAAAAACCAAGGACAGGGTCACCATTTACCCAAACTTTACAGCTGTTCCTACGTCTCTATGGTATAAATTAAAAAAGTCAAATCCTGCTTCCGTTCATTCTGCAGATCTCTGTTAAGAACCGCAACTGGATTTCTTCTCACAGACATTCTCGTTTTGTGTTTAAGTATAAGGGAAGGTTCTTGTTGAGCTTGTCCAGATATGGATTATACTTAGAGCCTGTATGAAGTTAAAATCTCTTGTAGACTGGAACAGGTTTCTTTCTAGGATTCTTCAATATTTGCCAACAAATGACCTTTTTCCTGTCCCTGCAGATGATTAACACTGTGAGGCTACCACCAGCATGCCTCACTGTGGGAATAGGGTACTCCAGTGGACTTGGATGGGTTTTTGTGTGAAGAAGGTTAATTACTGTATGTTCTCATTGGACTCCTATTGAACTGTTTCCAACATGCCTTTTCAGTAAACTTCAAATGGGATTTCAAACGGCTCATCACTCTTGCAAAAAGCCAACTGGTTATCCTGCGAATAGTTTCTGTCTGTCTTTTCCTTCAGATTTCCCACTTTATTGCTTTCATCCTGACTAATGGCCTCCCTCAGGCATAGCAACAATTGTGTTATAAACTTTTTTTTTTTTTTTAAACCAAACCCTGATTATAAAATTTCTAGAATTTTGCATAGCTTCATGGACTTTATGATGATTTTTGGGTACATTATATAGACAAGTTTGTGGACTCTTGTCATAACCTCCACTCTTCTGGGAAGATGTTCCAGTAGATTTTGTGGAGATTTGTGCTCATTCACAAGGGTGTTAGTAAAGTCAGGTACTGATGAAGGTGAGAATGTGAGGAGGTTCCTTTGATGCAGTCAGTGTAAACAATTCATCCCGAAGGTATTCATTAGGGTTGGAGCTCCATAGAAGCAGATCTTCCACATCTTGCAACCTATGTAAAGCAGATCTTCATGGAGCTGGCTTTGTGCACAGGGGTATTGTCATGCTGGATCAGGTTTGGGTCTCCGAGTTTACATGAATTCAAAATTTCATGCTCCTGCATTCAAAGACATCCGATATAATCATGTGCCTCCAACTGTGTGATAACAGTCTGGCGGAGAACCACATATAGTATGGTTTGTTTCCTTGATCCTTGAGATCCTCTGGCAGTTTTTTTTTTACTCGGTTTTGTAATAATAAACCTCAAGTGAATACGTTTCTCAAGTCCAATGTCCAACACTCTGGTTCCCAGTGGGAATCTGCTCACTGCTGGAAAAAAAAAAAGTCAGATGTCCCAATACTTTTGAAGTTTACATTTACATTTACATTTGCGGCATTTATCAGACGCCCTTATCCAGAGCGACGTACAAAAGTGCTTTGAGTCTCTAGTAATGAATAAATCTACACTGGTATGCTAGATTACAAACTTAATATAAATATAACCCTTGAATTCTACAAACTTGGAAAGTGCTAATTTAAGTATTTCAGGAAGAGGTAGGTCTTCAGTCGTCGCTTGAAGATAGTCAGGGACTCTGCTATACGGACATCTAGGGGAAGTTCATTCCACCACCTCGGTGCCAGAACAGAGAAGAGCCTTGAAGTGTACTTACCTCTCATTCTGAGAGAAGGTGGTACCAGTCGAGCAGTGCTGGAGAATCTCAGACAGCGTGGTGCAGTGCGAGATGTGATGAGGTCACTGAGGTAAGATGGTGCTGGTCCATTTTTGGCCTTGTAGGCAAGCATCAGTGTTTTGAATCTGATACGTGCAGCTACTGGAAGCCAGTGAAGGGAGCGCAGCAGTGGGGTGGTGTGGGAGAACTTGGGCTGATTGAACACAAGTCGTGCAGCTGCGTTTTGGATCATTTGCAGTGGACGAATAGCGTTCAGGGGAAGACCTGCCAGCAGAGAGTTGCAGTAGTCAAGTCTTGAAATGACAAGAGACTGAACAAGCACCTGGGCAGCCTGTGTGGAGAGAAATGGTCGAATCCTTCGGATGTTATAGAGAAGAAATCGACAAGAACGAGCAACATTAGCGACACGTGGGAAGAAGAACAGTTCATTGTCCATAGTTACCCCAAGGTTATGAGCAGTGGCTGAAGGGGAGAGCAGAGAGTCATGAAGTGTTATTTGGAGATCTTGACCTGGAGATGAATCACCTGGAATGACCAGCAGTTCTGTTTTGCTGGGGTTGAGTTTTAGTTGGTGATCACTCATCCATGAAGATATGTCTGTCAAGCATGCTGATATCCGAGCGGAAGCTGTGGTATCTGATGGAGGGAAAGAAAAGATTAGTTGAGTGTCATCTGCATAGCAGTGATAAGAAAACCCATGTGAGGATATGACTTCACCAATGGAGTGGGTATAGAGGGAGAAAAGGAGGGGACCAAGTTCTGAGCCTTGTGGAACACCAGTGGTGAGTCTGCACGGGGCAGATGTGGATCCCCTCCATGTTACCTGGTATGAGCGACCTTCCAGGTTTAAAGCAAACCATTCCCATGCTGTTCCGCAGATGCCAAGGCTTTTGAGGGTTGACAAAAGTGTCTTGTGGTTAACTGTGTCAAATGCTGCTGAAAGGTCCAGGAAGATAAGTACAGATGACAGCTTGGCTGACCGAGCAGCATGCAGTTTCTCAGAAACAGCCAAAAGGGCTGTCTCTGTGGAATGTGCCGCTTTGAACCCAGACTGGTTAGGATCATGGAGGTTGTTCTGTGAGAGATAGACAGACAGTTGGTTAAAAACAGTGCGTTCCAGAGATTTAGAAAGAAAGGAGAGAAGTGATACCGGTCTGTAGTTGTTGATGTCTGATGGCTCCAGAGCAGGTTTCTTCAAGATGGGAATGAC
The DNA here is from genome assembly GCA_014706435.1 of Silurus glanis. Taxonomy (NCBI): domain Eukaryota; kingdom Metazoa; phylum Chordata; class Actinopteri; order Siluriformes; family Siluridae; genus Silurus; species Silurus glanis. The sequence continues at coordinate 104,834 of JAAIIK010000405.1, forward strand.
CTTTGCTTGCTTGAAGGTAGTTGGTACATAGCCAGATGTTAAGTTAAAGTATATGTTCTCTCATTCTTGGCTTGATTTCATGGGTCTTCCAGAAGCAAGTGTATTTTTATTGAGGTCATGAGACTGTGTAATTGCACTCATGTTGACAACATTCGTTGTGTTAAGTACCTGATTCAGAGGTTTCATGAATTGAATACTCACTAAAAAAATAAATACATAAATTCATTATATAATGCAGTGACATTTTTACACACCCCTCTGCCAGCAGTCATACCTTTAGAGAGCAGCCCGAGTCAAGTACTCTTGAGAGAGAGAGAGAGAGAGAGAGAGCGAGAGATTACTAGAAGAGATTAAAAAATGAGAAATTAAATCTATAAAAAGCCAAGAATAAAGCCGTCAGTGCCGAGCTTTAAGCAGATCCGCACGTTTAATGTACTGTATCTCACTGAGAGTGTTTGATGATCTACTCAGTCTGGACCAAATACAATATAAAACATTTGCAGTGTTCGTCACGCTGTGAACAACTGGATCTCAAACATAATCAAAAGTAAAGCACAGAGAAGCGATATCAGGGGGCCAAGCACTATATGATGTTGAATAATTAGCAACAGAGTGAATAAAATGCAGTTAGCATAAGTGGTGGTGGTATCAACGTCTCAAGAAACAAGTCTCAAGACTAGATTTGTAACATGCCAACAGATGGCAGCACAAGGCTGCACGCACAGTCACAGGGAGCACCCAATTTTATAAGTCAGTGTGTTAAAAGACGTCATCCTGTGTACATCGGGAGATGTGCATCTGGTGCTATTCTGACCCTGTCACCGAGCTCTCCTGCTCACTTGTGAGTTTCTTGCTGGAGACAACAGGATCTCACTTCCGCACCCACCCTGCTCGCCAGATTTGGCTCCGGCGGACTTCACTCTCTCCCCGAAGATGAAGATCATGCTCAAAAGTAGCCGTTTTTTCACACCATTGCGGAGATCCAGCATGAATCGCAGAAGGTGCTTTGAGAAGAAGACTTCTAGGACACGTTCCCGGAGTGGCAGGAACGCTGAGAGCACTATTTCTGTGCAAGGGTAATATTTTAAATAGAGTACTTTCTTGTGAAAAGAGCTCGTTTTGAAACCTTTTGCTAGCAACACTTATGACAAATCAAGAATTAACAATCAAGAAACAATACAAGTTATTTTTATAGGTCAAGTTTTTTGATTATCGCAACAGAATATTCGCTCATTAACGATCAGGCTACCTTGTGATGCACCTGACTGGATAGGAATGACTGACGGGTGGGTGGGCCCAGGCCCATCCAGGACCCACTCATAGCTACACGACTGCTATATGGTGGTAAACTGCAATAATACAAAAGAAGACTTAACATCGTTCAAACCATGCCTGATTTAATTACATGTATATACTTTTTTATTTAGTATTTTACCGCCGGTTATATCAAGAGATATCAAGTTCACAGTTGAATGTTCACAGTTGATGAATTGAATGAACGATGCAATGTCAGGGATTTCCTAGGCGAGGATGCCAGGTATAAATATATATATTTATATATGTATTTTTTTTTTTTTCAGCTTCTTTAAACCTCTATATCTTTATTAAAATCTATAATCTCCTGCAATTAAGTGTCACCATATGGTCAAAGGTTTGTTGACACCCGAGTAGAAGATTGCTTCTTTTTTTTAAACATACCGTTCCACATTCAGTCTCCATTTCCAGTTACAATAAGCTCCACTCTTATGGGAAGATGACTAGATCCACTAGATTTTGTGGAGATTTGTGTGCAATTTCAGGTACAAGCCATGTAAAGCACATTTTCATGGAGCCGGCTTTGAGCACAGGGGTATTTTCATAACAGAATAGGTTTAGGATCTTCTAGTTCAAGCGAAGGAAAAATGTAATGCTTTCGCATCCGAAGACGTCCTGTAAAACTGTGTGTCTGACTTTGTGCTAACACTTTTCGGGAAGAAGCACATATGGCTGGAAAATGCAGGTGTCCTTATAATTTTGCCCATATAATGGATATTAATGCTTTACTAGAAGGTCTAGTATATGACCATTCACTGCTGCAAAAGGCAGCTATAATTGGATTATAGCCATTATCACATTAAGGACAAGGGTTTGATGAGTTGATGTGAAGGGTTAAAAACGTCATTTACTGACCGGAGAAAAGGAAAGAAAACGGAACGAAAGATGGAAAAAAAAGTTCAGCAGAGCGAACTTACAGAATTACACACAACATTAAGCTGCTTAGAATAAAGATCACTGGCTCCGAATGTGGAGTGAGAAGGAACATAAGGAAATCTGTTGAAGATTCATTATTTGTGTTACCTACAAAACATAGCAAGGATTTCAAGCCGTCTCACGTCATGCATATCAGATTAAAGATGCAGAAGGGATAACAAGATTCGCCCATACACATCAGTGCATCGGATACAAGTGGAGATTTGTATGGTGATTCGTTATTTTTAACGTATTTGCATCGGGAAAAAAACGATTTATTTATATATTATAGTTTGATGCGCTATACTTTTATTTTTTAGAGAGTGACCAATTATTTGTGAACAATATTGCTGCTACTTGAATGTGACGTATCAACACTACGGAGACCGAGGCGTGTCCTGAGAGTCAAGATACAATACAGATTAACATGGCAGAGGTAGAGCTGCATCTTCCTAGAGACAGAACAGAAATAGAACATATGGTTCATCTTTTTTATTTTTTTTTGCACTATAAAGCCGTGTTTGTGAAGGGGCCGTGCGTTAGAATTCAGAAGGCACTTAGGGAAATTGATGTCCGTCTGATCCGAAGAAATAAATTGAATAAAAAAAATATTGAATTGCGGAGCATCGTATTTTTTCCATCAAATCGCATTGCGTCGTAATGGGGTGAGTCGTATCGTATCATATCGCTTGAGTAGCTGCTTCATATGTATCTTTAATGTATCATATCGTTGGCTATGCATGAAGATGCGAATCGGATTGGCCTCAGTTATGGAGATGCACATCCCTAGTATGCAGTAATAATAAGCTGTTAGCGCATGTCGTAAATAAAAATCATGTTCAATCGTATAACATAGTAATCATATCCCTCTACTGTCTGTAATTATGTTAATAAAGCGACCTCGTTAAAACCTTGCAGTATTATTTATGAAAGCGTCATGAATCGAGGGCAATTGATCGATCAGCTTCAGCTGCATGTAAACAAGATCCGCACACTAATGCAACGTATCTATGATTAAGGTAATGAATGCACATGATCATAGGATATCATTCTGATATATTCAAATATTTCTTCTTCTTTAAATCCAAATCTGTAATATGCTCCATTTCACAAGTACGTTTTTAATTCAGAGCGAAGCGCACAGAGACCGCTATTATATTCATTCATTTATATTATCAATTATAGAATTGGAGTAGTAAAGTTCAGTACTATTTCTCATGGAATGTTTGTCAGTATCCATTTTATCGGTTGATTAATTGATTATTATTAAACTCTAGACTGCACCCCAGGAATCCTCACCTCACCTACATAACCTACATACAGACTCTTTGTGACTGAACGAGGACAAATCTCCACAAAATCTAGAGGAACATCTTCCCAGAAGAGTGGAGGTTATTATAACAGCAAATAGACACAATGTGGATTGGGTTGTTCACAAAGAGGCACAATCTTGTGCTCAGGTGTCTGAAAATGTTGTCCAAACAGTGTCCTTTTTTTTGTATCTCATACTTATATGGATAAATTTGATTGAAAAAAACTTTCGGGGCGTAGAGTGTGTCGTGACCTGAGAATGAAATCCTCGATCGTTGTATTTGATGTGCAGCCCTGTCCAAGTGTTTTATAGTTTGGACTAAAAACAGGTGTCGTGTGATGCATTATTAATGAAACACTTCTTTACTCTGTATTTGACCTTCACTCGTTCTGACACCGAAACATAAGCTGAATACATTCTGTTCCAAACGAAGCTAAGCAGTGACAGACCCCAGCCCAGGACGATGACATCATCTCTTCCTGCCAGCAGAGGTTCCGGGGCTTGGAATCCTCACACGAATTCCGACGATCTTTTCCAGTTCACGTCCGGACTCTCAGCACACCTAGAGCGTTAATTCATTGCGAAGTCTTCCCAGACGTTTCAGAGAACTGCTTGTGCTTTGTTTACTGCCCGTCTGAAGACACTGATAGGGTTTGATTTCACTTTGTATGTGCAAAGTCTACAGATACGGAGGAATATAAGAGTCAGCGCTAATGAGACTCGAGAGCAAGAAAGCGAATAAGAGGTCGACAGAACACGCTGGATCCGCGTTGCTTTGTTTTAATTAGTCCGTTCCAGAGTCATTACAATTGTAGTAATGACTGCACTTCGGCTTAAAAGTAAATAACATCCAAAAGGGGAAAATAAGAACATTTTTCTTCTGATCGATTACTTTTGACACATCAAACCCTCCGCTATCAAATATAAGTGAGTCAATAGAAAACTAAACCAATTACAGATTTGCACTTCAATTACTGACTTTGCCATCACCTTCATTCTTGCTAAGTTCACCAAAAGAATACTATTTATTCAAAAACATTGGAACACCTGACTTTCCCTGCCATGTGTGCTTCGTCTCTAAACTGTTACCACAAACCTGGAGGCACACAATTGTATTGGGCGTCTTTGAATGCGGTAGCATGGAATTTTCCTTTTACTTGAACTACGAAGCCCTGTGTACAAAGCCAGCTCCATTAAGATCTGCTTTACATGGGTTGGAGTAGAAGATCTCTTACTATAGAGCTACAAACCTATTGAAGATCTTTGGGATAAATGTACACCCCTCAAGCTGCACCCCGATCTTCCTCACCTAACCCACATCAGAGTAGTTGATCAAGAGTGGCAGCTTGGCGATGCTGGGGCTTGAACCCCTGACCTTCCGATCAGTAACCAAGAGCCTTAACAACTAACCCACCACTGCCCTAAATCTAGTGGAACATCTTCCCTGAAGAGTGGAGGTTATTATAACAGGAAATGGGGACTAAATGTGGAAGGGGATGTTTAAAAAGCACATAGCAATCTTCAAATCGATCAGATGACCACAACCTTTTGTCCATCCGATGTATGTGGGGAAAAAAAGTTTCAAAAAATATTTTAAAATTGTAGAAGGAAATGGAGGAAATGGAGGCAACAGAGCCATTTCCAAACTCAAACAGAGACGCAGCCCCAGATTTGTGTGTGAGACCATTGCAGAGTGATCTACCTCACTGGTGCATCCCTCAGTTTCAAACACCTTCACTATTCATTTCACTGTAGTTACTGAATAATTCATTTTACAATGAATATCAGAATAACAACACTGCTCATGTGAAAGGGATTCAGAAAGAAAAGGAATGACATAAGACGCCAGAATAGACTTTACAACCAACAGGGTGGAGAAATGATGAGGGTTAAGGAAGACCTTTGATTTGTTGCACCTCACAAAGCTCTATAAGCTGTAACCCTTTGCTGCTAACAAAAAGCACCTCCACTACCTGCACAACCAGCACCCCTACCATGTCCACCACCAGCAACTCCATGACTACCGGCAACACCACCACCTCCATGACTACCAGCACCGCCACGACCACCTCCATGACTTCCAGCACCAACACCACCACAATGGCTACAAGCAGCACCACCTCCACCACAATCACCCCAGACTGTAGGATATAACAGGGGCCTTTTAAAGTGCTTCCATTTGTCTTTTACAAGCATTTGTCAAGTTTTCTTCCTGCATTTGGTGTGTCATCTTTGGCAGAATCTGAGCTAACACTTATAGAATGTTCTGATTCAGCAATCTGTTCAAGGACAAGAATTATCTTTAGCAGATTTTTTTGGCTGAACTTCAAGAAATAGAAATAAGGCAGATATTAAAGGTGCTCAAGCCAATGAGATGGGAATCTGTGAATGCTAATCACTTATCCATTTATATATCAGGGGTCAGTCTAAGTCTTAATGTGCCTGCCTGCTGATTAATCCAATATCTTGCTATGACTTTGGTTTCTCCTTTTGGATTTATTTTATTACGTTCTTTTGGCCTGCATTTAAATGCATCCTTGAAGATTTTGAAACTCGCAGCAAAAAATATACACTATATGGACAAGTTCACTCCAGTGAAACATCTTCCCAGAACAGTGGAGGTTTTTATAACAAAAATGCAAATGGGGACTAAATGTGGAGTGGCAGGTACAAAAAACACATACCGATCATAGAGTAGCTGTCAAACACCTTCTTATTCAATTAACATTGTATATTAATATGCAAGACATTGAAATGATGACCGAACATATATGGAATTATGTAGCCAGCAGAAACGTGTTAAATAACCCAGAATATCTTTTATAGTTTTGAGTCTTCAAAGTACCTTTTGCTTTGATGAAAGCTTTACCTCATGATATAGTTTCCTGAGATGTTGAGTGCTTGTTGGTTGCTTTTCCTTCACTCTCCGGTCTAACTCATCACAACTGTATTTAGATTTGGTGCTTGTGGATCCCAGGTGATCTGATGCAGCACTCTCCTTTTTTTTGCTCTTCATGCCCTAGAGGTGTGTTTGGGGTCATTGTTCTGTCGCAAAACAAATGATAATCCCACTAAGTGCAAACCAGATGGGATGGCATGTCGCTGCAAAATTCTGTGAGAGCCATGCTCCTCTCAATTTTGACTAAATCACCAACAAACCACCACCACTCCATCACACCTCGTCCTCCACGCTTCACAGTGAGAACCACACATCCAGGAACCCCAGAAATATCAAATTTGGACATTTTTCCAAGCAAGCCTCTTCTGTATGTTGTTCATCAGAACACTGGAAATTGAAATATGTCTTGAACTTCAAGAAGCATTTTTGTAAATCTTCATTTAATCCGCTGCAGCAGAGGTAGCTCTTAGTATTTCTTTTCCTGGGATGGTCCCCGTGAGAGCCTGTTTTATCACAGCGTTTGATGGTTTTTCTGACTGCACTTGGGAATACATTTTAAGTTGAGATTTTTTTTCTTGAATTAATGATGGATTGTCTATTAACTGAGTGTTTTTCGCCATAATATGGATTTGTACAGTAGTTGTAGTAGCACTAATAGGGCTATTGACTTGGTACTCACTCTGTCCTCTACACGAGACAAATGAGGGTCTAAAGCACATTAAGAAGGTAAGAAATGAACTCTTCACAAGGCATACCTGGGAACTGAAAACCATTTCAGGTGACTACCTCAAGAATCTGATGAGAGAATGCTGGGAGTTTGTCAAGTTGTCACCAAAGATATATGGAGCTGTATTTTTGTTTGCTAAAGAATTCCAGATATTCTTTCAAAGTCTGGATGTCCTCAGGATTAATGTACAATGTTGAAAATAATACAAATAAAAAAAAAAACTGCTAGTGCAACACTTTCTAAATGCACTATACTGTATACATATACATACATGTACTGAATATGCAAATCGTTTGATTTATATATTCATATATATTCGCCGTGTATATACTGTTATATACGCGGCGCTGCGTTACTGTTGTATACGCGGCGCTGCGTTACTG
>JAAIIK010000405.1:128078-140316 GCA_014706435.1 Silurus glanis
ATCTATCTATCTATCTATCTATCTATCTATCTATCTATCTATCTATCCATCATTTCATCCATCTATCTATCTATCTATCTATCTATCTATCTATCTATCTATCTATCTATCTATCTATCTATCTATCTATCTATCTATCTATATCAAATATCTATCCATCCATCCATCATTTCATCCATATCAAACATCTATCTATCTATCTATCTATCTATCTATCTATCTATCTATCTATCTATCTATCTATCTCCATCCATCAATATCAAATATTTATCTATCTATCTATCTATCTATCTATCTATCTATCTATCTATCTATCTATCTATCTATCTATCCATCCATCCATCTATATGTGGTTGTGTAGTTTTTTCTAACATGTACAGTTTTTGTGCCACTCTGTAAACTAACAGCGACTTTATTACAAAATACTGCAAAAAAAAAAGAAAAAAGAAACCTCAATAAAGATGTTGAACGGTTGTGCGTGATCCGGGACCACGTGTTTACCGAACGCCTGAATTTCCACTTCTATTCATCACTGTATTGAAGTTGTGTGCAGAATAAATACTTCAGAAAGAAAACGGATCGGGTTTCTCTCACTTGTTCAGTTGGCACATCAGTGCTGAGGCTTTGGAGATCCAGGAATCTCTGGAAGTTGAGCTCATCAATGAGCAGGTTTTACTTCGGCGCGTGGTTCTGTGGCGTGTGGTTAGATAATGTGTGTGTAATAAATCATTTTGTACTGTTTTCATACCTGAAAATATGTGAGAAAAGACGCAGGTAGCAGTAATTAGCTTGTAGCTAGTTGACCTTGTAATGGGTCAAATATCTCTAGCACACACATTTCATCACAACTGAGTGCTGAGAAAGTTAAAGAAGTCCAACATAAAAGAAAGAAGCCATTGATAGAAATCAATATTTCAAAACTGAGCATAAACTTTAGGCTAAAAATGTATCTTTGGTAAATCTAGATAGCAGTTAGCCTCGATTAGCTGCTGAGGTAATGGTTGATGGTTATTGTCATGATGTCGCACTGTCTCACATCTTTCAAGCAGAACACCAAAACTTGCATAATTTTCATTAGTAGAGAGTCAATGCATCCTGGACATTTGTCTTTTTACAGGAAATGGACAAAAACAAGATACCATCCATGTAAAAATTGTAAGCACAGGATCCTACAGCGAGTTTAAAACAACCTCCATCAGGAGAGACGGACATTAAAAATCAGCCTGAGGTTTCCTCTACTGGGCGACAATCGCTTCTGCTTCAGTTCCCATGTAGGACAAGGAAAGAGATCTGACATGGTAACTAGAGCTGCAGGTTATTAAACCCTCTGAACGCTGGATTCATTTGTCCTTGAGAAAAACTTCCTTGACTTGTGCCCTCAGATCTTCACTGTACTGCACTTAACTTTCCTCACGCATTTTATCGTGTCACGTGTGGTGAAAAGAGTCGACTCAGAGTCGTTTTCTTTGACTCAGAGTCGTTTTCTTTGACTCTTATTGAAATAACTTAAAGGCATCAGACTGTAAAGTTTCTCTTACGTCTATGAACGGCGGTGCGCAGTGCCAGGTCTTGTACCCAGTTTACATAGTTACATTGTTACATTTGGTGGACGCCCTTATCCAGAGCGACTTACAACTTAAAGTTAAGGACCTTGCTCAAGGGCCCAGCAGTGGCAGCTGCAAAATCCAAAGTCCAATGCCTTAACCACTGAGCCACCACCTCCTCCCAAATATCCAACTCATTATGTAGGTCAGTGATTCTCTCTCAGTCCTGAGGGATTCCGCTTCTGAAATTTCATGAGCTTTCACACTCTCAAGTTTGGACTCAGGTGTGTTGGAGCGATAAACAGATCTGGGTCATGTTCACACTGCTAATAAAGTTCATTGAGAAAAATGGAAAGATTCTGAAAAAATATGCCTCACTTTGCCTGTAATTATGGGTAAACTGAAAGGACATCAGAGGAGACATGAAGATATGCTTTACATGGGATGGAGTGGAAGATCTCCAGCTATAGAGCTCTGACCTCGACCTTATTTGAATGAATTGTGCACACTGACTGCACCCCAGGCCTCCTCACTTCACCTACATCAGTACCTGACTTTAACATCACCCTTGTGGCTGATAGAAATCTAATAATAATAATCATCTCTAATCTTCTGAGAAGATGTTCCACTAGATTGACTAGATCCACTAGATGAACATTTTATATATATACATATATATATATATAAAATGTTCATCTTATGTGAGTAGAAACTGATGGCTCTGAGTGAGGATGATTCACTACAGCATGGCATGTCATGCAATTAAATAAAAAATGCAGACTTTTAAGGAAAAATGTCAGCTATCATGTAGCTGCAAGCAAATATTTAATGTCACAGAGTCTCTCTCTCTCTCTCTCTCTTTTTTCCCCTCTTCTGAAAACATATTTACTCAGACTGCTTAGATATCTGTCAGAAATATAATTTAGCACAAAAATCAGTGAGTCGAATCAGTCAGTGAAAATCTGCTTTTCATCCCATTAAACACACTCGTCTCCTTTCATTCTACTTTACACACACACACACACACACACACACACACACACACACACACATACACATACATATCTATATATATACATACAACCTTCCTTCATGCACAGATGAGGGCTCAGGGACATGGTGCAGATCAATGAATAATGCAATGAATTATTTTTACTTAAACATGCTTGCACACACACACACACACACACACACACACACACACACACATACACACACACGTACTGTACACACACACAAATATTCGGTGGGGTTTACAGATTCTACGATAACACTATAACAGAATAGTAGTGTTTTAGTCATCACAGGTCACAGACATTGATTACGCATATAAACGGATAAAAATTTGAGGTGTTTTATTAGTGATAAGAAAGAAGTAAAAGTCTCTAGGAAAATAATTATCCACAGGGGGATCACAGTGACTCTGCTTCACATCGAGCCATAGCACACCACCTGGTGGTTGATTATTATTATTTTTTTTTTTATAACAGCATGATTAGGGATGTAAAACAGAATCTAACAGTCAGCTGAAAAGAGTTGCAGGACGACCTGAAAGCAGCAGGTGTTTAAAGACACTGTGTGTAAATCTGGAGTGTGGGTATCGCACTGGGAGTGTGATTATTATGTTGTGTGTGTGTATGGAAGTGCTGTAGGAGACTATGTGCACCCCGGAGCTCTGACCTGAATGATGGCATGGAAGAAACACAATCCATAGATGACCTTCCTCCACTTCCTGCCCAGGGTGTGTTCCTCGAAAAACGTGCTGCTGATTCCTGTGAAAGCTCGTCGTACGTTCGCACGGAGGCCCTTTCGGCGGCTCGTTAGTCACCTGGTTACACATGGAGACAGAACTTGAATTTGGTGATGTTGCTGTCACCGTGGTGGATCGTCTACACCTTCGTCTTTCATCACATCACTTCAGAGAGGAAGAGCTGGTGAGAAGAGAAAGAGAAATAGTGAGAGGGAAGGAGATGGGTAAATAAACTAAACATTATACTGTAGGCTTCTTTTTCTGAGGCTCTGTCATATTCCCACACACACACACACACACACACACACACACACACACACACACACACTTCTGTCCTGTCAGACGTGACAGTTTAATCAGTGAGACAGACGTTTCCATTTCCACTTGTAAATGCATTTACACTCCGCTGTTCTGTGGATGAAGGTCTACATAGTCAGCATGAAGGAGTAATGTGTGTGTGTGTGTGTGTGTGTGTGTGTGTGTGTGTGTGTGTGTCTTTACTTATATCCTCTTACATGCACGATTTTCAGAAATACTACAGAAACTCATCTCAGTGTTCTTCATACCAGAGCGCTGATGAATTCTTCATGCTGTATTACATCATTTGTAAGTATAAACGAATGCGGTATAAGAAGAAAAAAGAATTCTCAGTACAGTCAGTCAGATGTGTGTGACGGGGAAGACGCTGGTAGATACGGAGTTGAGGAGCAGCATGAAGTTCTGGAAAAAACAGCAATTCACATTTCAGAGCAAAGAAACAGCCAATCAGCATGCAACAGTGTTGTGTTCTCCGTTCTGATGTTGTTCTCAGTGGTTTCCAAGCAGATGATCAAGAGCATTTTTTTTAAAGAATAGAAGTTCATTTGGGATGAGGAACATGTGCAGTGCTTCTTTTTAGTTTTATACTCACGCAGTAACAAACACAAGCGCACACACAAGCGCGTGCACACACACACACACACACACACACACACACACACACACACACACACATATATATATATACACACAAACTATTAAACCATATAAAAATTGAGTGTATTTTTGAAGAATTGTGTAATATACAACCATTTATAGAGTTGAAAAACTTTAGGGCCACGGGGCGAACATGCCCACCGGGTTACGCTTTGATCGGCCTTCGTTAACCTTGTCTAACAGGTGCTCAAATGTCATTGGCAGATGGCGACCATGTTTTCTGAGGTACGCAAATGTCCTCATAAATCCTTCTGGCAAATTGGACAAAGACACGACATGCCAAATTTTAGGTCAATCAGACGAACGATTGCGTAGTAAGAGCCATTGTTCCCATGTTTAGCGCCACCAAGTGGCAAAGCTACGCAATCTCATTCAGTTTATGAGTTATAGCCATTTTCGTAAAAGTAGCCCCGCCAACTTCGAACATTTTCGAATAAACGTTTGCAAGAATGTTTTTAACATAATTGGAGAGCAAATACTTCAAAAAGCATTTTCTTTGTTTTGAGGATTACAAGCGTACAAGAAAGTTTTGAGTCTATGAAAAACCTTGTACGAGTTATGGCCAAAAATGTGTGAAATCAAGTTTTTTGGACTGTAGCGCCCCCCTTTGGCCAACTGGGTTAATACTTTGTCAACTTCTCCCCAAATTGAGCTCTTGAAATCACCACATGAAATCAGACAACCAGGCAGCACTTGGCTTCTCCGGGGTCTTCTTTCACACAGAGCAAGAGAGAAAAAGAGTAAGCGAGAGAGTTCATATCAACAACTAATTTCAGTTAACATGGTGTATCTGATTAGATCATTCATACACTGATCAGGAATAACATTATGAACACCTGCCTAATATTGAGTGGTGTGTGGTGTTTATAGTGACCTGGTTCTGAACACCACTAAAACAAATGAGATCTTTGTGGACTGCAGGAGATACAGCTGCACTGCAGAGAACCAGAGAGACCTGACTCTAATAGTTAAGACTGCACAGAGGATTGTGGGAACCAAGCTCCCCAACCTCGACATGGTTTATGCTAGTCGTCTACACAAGAGTGCTAGCAACATCATCAAGGAGTCAACCCATCCAGGACACAGACTGTTTGTGCTCCTTCCATCAGGCAGATAATACAGGGCTGTATTATTTATCATCATCATCATCATCATTATCATCATCATTATTATTCTTAATTAGCAGTTATTTAGTATAACTTGTGAAATTTTCCTTATTCTGACGATCCTGATTGCACCAAGATCCATGTTCTACTGCACATATATTTCATTGTATATATTGTCATATTATTATATTTTAATAATTATCTTTAATATCCTTATTATTATATTTATTATTGTTTATTCTGCTGGTCTCTGAGAGCCACTGTACCAAACTAATTTCGCTGTGTCACTAAAATGACAATAAATTCTCTAATCTCAAATCTAATCTTACACTTGTTTTTTTTTTTTTTTTAATCATGTATTTGAGTACGGAGATCTCCAGTAATGTCTGATTAACAGTTTATTGATTAACTTTTTTCAGCTCTAATATACACTATGAGGGAAAAAGTTTGTGGACACCTGACCATAAGATTGTGCTTTTTGAACATCCAACTCCACATTTTGTCCCCATTTACTGTACTAATAACCTCCAGTCTTCTGGCAAGATGTTCCACTAGAAGTTGTGGAGATTTGTTGCGATTCATTCAGCCACAAGGGTGTCAGTTAAGTCAGGTACTGATTTAGGTGAGGTGAGGAGGCCTGGAGGTGTAGTCTCACCCCAAATTCATCCCAAAGGTGTTCAATAGAGCTCGATAGCAGCAGATCGTCCACTCCGACTCACATTATCATGCTGGAGCAGGTTTGGGTCTCCTAATTCGAGCAAAGAGAAAACTCGCATCCAAAGAAATGTGTACTTTTCTCCAAGTAAACGTAGTGAAACAGGACAGAGAGGTGCAGTAGTGTGTTTGAACACTTGCCAGGCAGTATAATTCCCAGATGAAATATATATTAAAAAAAAAAAAGCACAGAAGAGCCTGAGGCTAATCGTTCATTACAGAGCCGTCAGATGGTGACAGACCACAGAAAATCAGTTCAGTGGCAGACAGAAAGTGGACATGACAGATGGCTAAGTTAGTTTTTTTAATTGAGGGAAAAAAATAACAGGAGAAAGCCGGAGACCAGTGTTGACTGCATCGGTGCACTTTAGAAAGTCGAGCGAGGAGAGTGCACAAACGCAGAGACACGAGGACGGAGTGTGTACGACCCTGGGGACCGGGTGGAAATAGCAATCTGCTCCGCTCGTTAATTTAGCAATTAGCGCAGTTACATCTCATTTATGACTTAGCTTATGGTGGAGAAGGCCGATAGGATATTACAGCTAATAAACATCAAAGCAGCACACACTCTCACACACACACACACACACACACACCTTATCCATGCCCCCTGCCCCTCGCAGGAAGTAGAACCACTCTTGTGGTAAGATTTCCTCCCTCTGCATCATGATCTCCACACACAGCATGAAGCTGTAGATGGTCTTGTGTTGCTCGAAGAGGCCTCGGGAGACGCTGGTGTACGCGCTGAACAGCGTGGAATCCAGCAACGTCTGTAAGCGCACACTGAGCTCGCTGTGCTTCTCTGATGTCTCGATAGTGCTGTTGAACAGCTGCAAAACACACACACACACAATATTATCCTCAAATTCATGCAACACTATGACACATTGTTTTCCATATGTGTGTGTGTGTGTGCGTGTTACCTGTTTGAAATACTTAAGGGAGAACTGGTACATGGGGTCGATCTCAGAAAGACTGGCGATGACGAAGTACATGACGGAGCCTCGCGTGGCCACGGGCCGATATTTCTCTCTGGCGGTGTTTATCTTCAGCTCTGTGGCTTCAGCTTCCTCCAGACGGGATTTGATCGCTTCAGAGGAAAAGGACACCCAGAACTGTTGAGTGAATAGAATCTTGTATCAGACACATATAGGACAACATTTCTCTCCCAAAACTTCAGCAACTGGTCTCCTCAGTTCCCCGTCGTATACGGACAGAAGACGTGATGCTACACAGTGGTAAACATGGCCCTGTCCCAACTTTGTTTTAGACCTTTTTTCCTAAAAAAAATTATAAATTCAGTGTATGATTGTGTGTGTGTGTGTGTGTGTGTGTGTGTGTGTGTGTGTGTGTTGGCTCTGCCTCACCAAAAGCTTATTAAATAGTTATTGCATTAATAATGAGGATGAATATATGGAGTTGCTGGCGAGTAAATACAAAGAGGCAGAGATAAAAAAAAACGAGAGCAGAACTCCGTAGTATAGACGTCTGTGATATTACACTTTTGAAGGAGTGCACAGGATCAGAAGCAATATGAGACATGCTGGACACCACTGATCAGATCTTGTGACTCCTATCAGGATGTAGACGTTTAATAAAAAAAAAAAAGCATTGTACATCATGGCGGTTCAGCACTTACTTCTGCTCGAAGGTTAATTTTCTCGAGGGCAAAGCATTGTGCGTTCCTGAAGCACCAATCAATCAATCAATCAATCAATCAATCAATCTATCTATCTATCTATCTATCTATCTATCTATCTATCTATCTATCTATCTGTCTATCTGTCTGTCTGTCTGTCTGTCTGTCTGTCTGTCTGTCTGTCTGTCTGTCTGTCCACACTCCTTTCTGCTCTCTGTCATTCATCCTCACATCACTCCATCGGGGCAGGGGAGAGGTGACGGAAAGTGAAATGCAATCTCAGTCGCTGTGTACAAACACACACACACACACACACACATCTGTGCTTCATTATTTACGAGCACGCACATCACTCTCGCATATTCCGCTGCAGGGCTCAGAGTGTGTTTGCGTCTAAAAATGTCTTTTGAAATGATCAGGGTGTGTGTGATACCTGAGGTTAGAGATAAAGCTAGAGGTTGATCATAAGACCCATCCCTCAAAACACACACACTGTAAAGTTGATGATGGTCCCTTTTTTAGCATCCCATTCCACATTTAGTCTCTATAATTCATTTCAATTCAAGTTTATTTCTATAGCGCTTTTTACAATGGACATTGTCTCAAAGCAGCTTTACGCAGATAAAGCGGTAATGAGGTTTTGTAAAAGAATGTTGAAGTTATAAAATAATATTGCCTTTAAGTTTTCTCCTCGTAATTATCTCTAATGAGTGAGCCAGTGGTGACTGTGGTGAAAGAAAAAATCCCTGAGATGGTATGAGGAGGAAACATTGAGAGGAACCAGACCCAACTGTAGAGAAAAGATTTAAATCTTAAGGAAGGCCTACTGACAAAATTCTTGACTAAATAAATGTGCTTTCAGCCTCGACTTGAACACTGAGATCGTGTCTGAGTCCAAGACACTCATTAGAAGGCTGTTCTATAACTGTGGGGCTTTTAAGGGAAAGATCTGCCCCCTGCTGTAGTCTTCATTAATTTAGGTACCAACAAATATCCTGTACCTTTTGATCTAAGAGGATGAAGAGTGGAAAGTCGGTTGGACCAGATGACATACAGGTAGAAGCATGGAGATGTTTAGGAGAGATGCAGTGGAGTTTTTAAGGTGAGAGGATGCCTGAGGAATGGAGAAGGAGTGTTCTGGTACCGATGGACAGGATTGGAAATGAGTTTATTAGAGGGACAGCGCATGTAGGACGTTTTGGAGACAAGGTGAGGGAGGCAAGATTGAGATGGTTTGGACATGTGCAGAGGAGGGACATGAGGTATATCAGTAGGAGAATGCTGAGGATAGAGACACCAGGAAGGAGGAAAAGAGGAAGACCAAGGAGGAGGTTTATGGATGTGGTGAAGGAAGACATGCAGGTGTGAAAGAGGCAGATGTAGAGGGGTATGGAGAAAAATGATCTGCTGTGGCGACCCCTAATGGGAGCAGAAAAAAGAAGAAGAAGAAGCTATTGTTATAATAAGCTCCACTCTTCTGGGAGTCTTTTTAGTTCCACGAGATTATAAAGTTAATAGAGAAATAAAATCAGGTACTGATGTGGGTGAGGTGAGGAGGCCTGGGGTGCAGTCAGCATGAGCAACATTGTTCAGTAGGGTTGGAGTTTTATAGCAGGAGATCTTCCACTCCAACCCATGGGAAGCATATCTTCATGAAGGCCATGCTGGAACAGGTTTGGGTCTCCTAGTTCAAGTGAATGGAATATTTCATGCTACAGTTTAAATGTGAACAATGAGTATCTCAAAGAAGTATCATGCACTTGTAGGGTTAAGGTGAAAAGCCATGTGTGACTTTTTTTTTGTCGAAATCTCCCAGACGGATCAGCGTCTGAAAAAGAAAAAGAAAAATTTTTTTATAAAACCAGATGTTCTTTTTGTGCTCTGTCTTCGGGAAGACGCAGCTCTACCTCTGCCATGTTAATCTATACTCCATGTGACTCTCAGGACACGCTTCGGCCTCCATAGTGTCGCGATACGTCACATTCACAAAGCAGC
Source organism: Silurus glanis (assembly GCA_014706435.1). Classification (NCBI taxonomy): domain Eukaryota; kingdom Metazoa; phylum Chordata; class Actinopteri; order Siluriformes; family Siluridae; genus Silurus; species Silurus glanis. The sequence continues at coordinate 137,802 of JAAIIK010000405.1, forward strand.
GGTGGTGCTGAGAGAACGTGCGTGGGAGCAATGCATCGAATCTTTAACATTCGATGCGAATCGATGAATCTTACCATCGCTACATCTCGCATTTGTAGTCGTACATTTCCTTCATCTCTAAACTCTGAATGTGTGCGCAGACATCACCGATTGTAATATTAAAAACCGTGCAGCTGCTGCACACAAACAAACTCCTCAATCAGATAAGCGTCAAAACTCATCCGTTTCAGAGCTGGGTAATGGGTTCACAATACATTTTCGATTTCAGCCAGTCACATCTAGTTAGAGCGCCATCTGTATGTTCTTCCATTTGCAGGACACGACCAAGAGCAATCATTCCTTCAATCAATCTTCGGGCTTTAACGGTCTCATTTCTTTATTGTTTAGGTGAGGGTTTATATATTTATATAAACAAGTCCTTATGGTTTTTCTGCCTCTCCTTGCACAGCATATGGATTGTACTTTTTTTGTTATTATTATTATAATTTTTTTTTATTATACATATATTTTATTCTTGTGCAAAATAAAAAAAATTTAATGAAAAAAAAAACAAAACAAAAAAAAAACGTGTGTCTGTGGAGTGTCGAATACTTTTGGCCACACAGTGGAGGTAAAGGCTGACCTGCTGGGTGCCATCAGGGAAGTTGGACTGAGTTTTATCAGCAGGATTTGTATAAAAATATTCCTAGAGGAAAAACATCTTTCATGTTGCAGTTATTTCACCTGCCTGTTTATTTCCATATGCCGAGCTGAAATGAGATGAGGACAGTATGTAAATATCTTGCACGGTATCGATGTGTGCGTTTCGGTCTCATAGGAGCTGCCAAGCCTCTGAGCAAGATGAAGGGAGGAAAGGAGAGTAAAACAAACAAACAAAAAAAACGACAAGATGGAGCGACTGAAGGAAAGAGAAAATGGAAGATGGTTTGGATTGGAAAAAAATCTTAATCGGAAGTAAAATAGATCCCGAGTGCAGCATCAGAATAACTCATTTCCACATGCTGAAGCTCTTTTGTTTTTTATTTATACCTGCTCCTGTTATAAAACAGGATTATAAATGCAGGTGAAAACAAATCCAGATCCAGATCTGAAGACACTTAGTCACCGATCAGAGGAGCTCCAGCAGCTTTTAAACACGTCCACGTTAAGCTTCACTAGAGTGCTTTTAGAGTCGCATTGATTATAATGGAGTGAAATGGCGTAAGGACTCGGTGAAGAAAGGTCACCTGATCTTGGGAGGGGGTCGATCGTGAGAGGGTCAGCGGCGTCCGCGGGTCAGCAGGATGCGGTTCTTGTTCTCGTTCCATTGCCAAAACTCAAACGGGTCGCCCAGATGCACATGGACCTGCAGGCTTTAGAGACCTTCTCCACCTTCTCGGGTATAAAATCAGGGTTCTGAATGTAACGCTGCAGCTTTTGAAGGACCTGTGGACGGATGTTTTCTTTGTCGTAGTCGGTCAGCTTCTTCAGGAAGTTCGAGTCACCGAGGACCTGCTTAGCACTCGCCCAGTCTGTCCTGTGTTTGAGGAATGATTGGAACTCAGGCCGAGATCAGGAAACCAGAGTAAGGGGCAATCATCAGGTACATCATCAGGGTGGGGGATGCCTGCTGGTGGAAATAGGACACATCTGAGTCTGAGGACACACATCACTGCACACAGAGGATAAACACCACTCCTGTTACAAACTTCAATTATTTTAGGGTCAATATAAGCCCCGCCCACTTTACATCAAGGAAAGGTCAGCGTTTATTGATTCTTTATTGTTTATAATAATTTCTTTCTCTCTTTCACACACACTTAAACACAATGTTCTCCCACACAAGACCCAGACTCCTTATAGTTACATTTTACAGTTGAATCTAATATTTTATAAATAAAATAAAAACACTTATTTTTTTACAGTCGACCCAAAAACACCACGCATAATGAAAGTGTGAAATGAAGTGCGAACGGTTTATAAAATTTGCGAGCGAGACTGGAATTTGTTATTGCTTCATAAAAACACAAGCTTCCGATTTGCATATTCCTCTTAACCTGGACACTCCCAATAATTTCTCTTTTGTCGGAATACTTTTAAAGGCATTTTTGGTATTTTCACTGAAGAGAATCTTAACTACTGAATGTCCTGCGTACGGTGGCCGAGAAGTGCAAAACACATTAACAAATCCGAAAACAAATTAACAAATCCAAAAACAAATTAACAAAACTTACAGATCATTGGACAAGACACCTGTCAGTCAAGATATACAGGTGAATGACAGGTGTCTCGTCCAATGATCTGTAAGTTTCCATTCACAAACTATACCTACCTTTTCCGGTTTGTCTGAATTTTGTCGTTGTGTTTTCGGATTTGTTAATGTGTTTTTGAATTTGTTAATTTGTTTTTGGATTTGTTAATTTGTTTTCGGATTTGTTTATGTTTTTTTGGATTTGTTAATTTGTTTTTGGATTTGTTAATTTGTTTTCGGATTTGTTAATTTGTTTTTGGATTTGTTAATTTGTTTTCGGATTTG
>JAAIIK010000405.1:158758-168833 GCA_014706435.1 Silurus glanis
GTGCAACTGCTACCTGTCCTGATGCTCCAGGTGCAACTGCTACCTGTTCATCAGTGCCTGGCTGCGTTAGCTGTTTTTTTAGGTCTGATGACAGACTGCTGTTTGTTACTGATTGTAAGAACTCCATTCCATCACGCTTTCACTCACGGCTCAGCCATAATGTGAGAAGGGGCGTGTGTGTGCAGCTGTTTACAACTGCTCGGATCGCTTACGTCACAGAATTCATGACCACGCCCCCCGTCCGAGCGTCTGCGACAATCCGCGAGATTTCGGCCCAATTCCAGAACTGTGTTCTCGCGAGACACAAAGAATCACGTGGTCACGAACTAGAGAGACGAGAGATCCGAATCCGTTTTCCGATTCGAATCCTTCTGAATCACTCAGTGAATGGATCCGAGAGTCACTTGAGTCAATTGAGTCATTTGAGTTGGTATCGATTCTGCCTGCTTTTTCCATGGAATTCCGCTAGAGTACAAAAAAAAATGAGTCAAAAGTCAAAAGTCCCTCAGATCCCTTCAAGTTTCTCCAGGACTCGCACAGAATCCGTGATTTTGAGTCTCTTGAGTTTCTAACCATGCAGGAAGTTTCCTGAACAACTCAGTCAGCTACATGTTGCTACAGTTACTTGCTAACAACAACATTTTTCATTTAGTCCTTGGGTTAGTTGAGTCGTAACTCTAAGACAAAACCAAATATGTCTTAGCTGTTTCTATGGCGGAAAACAGATTCAATGCAATACATTTTTATTTGTGTTGCGCTTTTAACAATGAACATCGTCTCAACGCAGCTTCACACAGATAATGTGGTGATAAAGAATGAGTAAGATGTTCTTTATAAGTGTAAGTTTGTCCCTGATGAAGAAGCAGGTGGTGACTGTGGCCAGGAAAAACTCCCTGAGACGGCATAAGGAAGAAACCTTGAGAGGAACCAGACTCAAGAGGGAAACCCATCCTCATCTGGGTTGCACCGAATGTCCATTTCTTACAGATAAACGATGTTGAGGTGCAGTGACGGTGATCAGATACAAACTGATTAAACAGTGTTGTGGCAACTCTGCAGGGCAAAAACAGAAATATGTCCAATGAGGAACAATCGGCTGCAGTGTGGTGAACCTTCATTTTGGAGTTGATCGGTTTCTCCAGAGCTTTCAGCAAGAAAACAACGAGCTACAGATGAATAGCAGTGATGTCGAATGTTTAGAAACCTTCTACAAATAATATATTGCACATAAACTCATTCTGACTGTAAGGTTACGCTGCAAATCGCCTCTAGATATTTCATAACAAATAGCTTAGTGATTAAAAATTATTTTTCTGTGGATTTTTTTTATATACGAGTGAAGAAAGGACGTCGTAAATAAATGTGTGTTGTGTCAAAGGTTTTAATTTTACGTGTTTTATATTGATGTATATTTGTAATAAAAATGGTCAAATGGTCATGTGCTGCATTGTGTTCATTTGTGCTATAAAATATATATATATATATATATATGTGTGTGTGTGTGTGTGTGTGTGTAATAAATATATATATATATCAAATTTGTGGAAATATATTTATCCATTGATAACAAAGGCAACAGTATTGAATCATATGTCTATTTATTTCCCAAACAGTACAAGATACAATAATTGATCCAACAGCTTAGTGTAGATTTCTGATTTCGAGTATTTGAGGTTACGCGATTAGATTTCTGTAACTGAAACTGTAAAAATATGTGACATGACATCCATGTGGTTTACACGCTGATACAATCCTTAGTGTAAATAACTAACACTAGCATGTGTAAATGGCTAAGACTTTACATTTACATCAGACACTCAACGCTAACATGTAAAATAACCTCTATCAGCACTAACGCCTCTCTTCATCAACGTGTCATCATAAGTCCTGACCCGGTACTGTTCACAGCTGAAAGAAAACACCCATCGCTTCTTGTTCTGCTTGATACTTTGGCAATGCGTGTGAGCTGTTTCTTCAGACGAAAGTCCAATAAGCAAGTATCAGGTATGTCTTGTGGTGGTGAACTGGTAAGCCCTGTAGTCTTGAACATCTGAGAGCTCTGGTTCAAGTCTGACTTCTGTTTGCTATTATAGTTAAGAATAGAAATGTTAAAGGTTTTTCAAATCAGTTTGCTAACATGGGGTGAGGCTCAATGTCCTTAACTTTGCCTTTAATCTGTGAGGTTGCTGGTTTGAATCCCAGACTGGTCTCAAATATATGATTGTAGGAGATTGTTGGGCCCAGGTGTTTTAGATATTTAGTAATTCTTTAAAAAAAAAACTTTTAACCCCATACCTTTAAATACTGACCTCCTTGGATTTGGAATATTTTAACAAAGAATTATGACAAGCCAAAAAAAACACCACCAACAGAGAAAGTGATGTTGACGTGTTCTCAGGCAGCACACAGGTGCAGCACATTGATGTTTAACTGTGCACTGAACCTCAACCATTGGGAGCTGAAAGAAAACAACCATCTCTTTCATCTACTAAATATAGCAGTCATATGTGAGACATTTTTCAGCACCAGCAGGAACTCTATGTTTGCTCGTTGTACAAGCTTCCAAAAATCTTTACCAAAGTTAGAAGACACAAATATTGTCAGAAGTTTGAATATCCTGTTTGGGGATAAAATATGCAAACATTTTCCAAATGAAACCTCTGTCTTCAGAATAGTTTGTGAATATGAAACAAAAAGACAACCCAAATAGTGATCAAGCAGAATGCACAACTAGTTAACACAAATACGGTCTAGTTATAAGTGTGTGTGTGTGACCTAGACTTACCCAGAGCTGAAGGTTTGGAACAAGAGGTCATGCTTTGACAAACAATGGTGGTGGACCTGTAAGAAAGAAAACACCTAGTTCTTAATGTGTGGGGCGCTGCCATCTAGCGGGGAATAAAGACATGACAGGTGGGGGGGGGGGGCTGCAATTAACGGCAGGATTAATTAATTAATTATTTAATTAATATTTTTGGTTTTTAATTAAACTTAATTTATGATTTTCTCTAAGCTATACTTTTATTTTCTTTATTTTTGACCTTGATGCTATTTCACGTTATTGATTTACAACTTAACATTTCAAAACATTTTATATTTTTAAGACTTGATGTATTTCATTGCAATTTTCTGGGGTAAAATCTGGGGTAAAATCTGGGGTAAAATCCACCCCCCCTAAAGAATGGAATGACAAAAAAAAAGTTTGAGAAACCACTGGATTACAGGGTTGTGAAGCTCCTGCCATCGTGCTGTGTAGAAATCACTTCCATTATTTAAAACAGGTTCAGTCAAAATAAAAAAGTCACCATTTTATTAAATCATTTAATAAAATATTATTTAATATTATTTTTCTCACTGTTCATCGCACCGCAGCTGATTGTTCCTGTTTTCATCTCGAAGCTTCATGCCGACCACGTGACTCCCCGTGTCCCCATCAGACGCTCGGATTGGGGCGGGGCCAGCGCTCTGTGACGTAAGCAGGACGAGTCATTACGCGCCTATAAAAGCCGTTAACTATAACAGACAGACGCAGTTGGATTTGCTGCTATAAATAATGCTGTGAGAAATGTCATGGTTACTTTCTTATTTTCTGTCATCAGTGATTAATGTCTGGCTGCCAATGCCAGTCAATAACGAACAGAAAGGTTCCTCAAGCACAACTCAGAAAAAGAATGTTGCACCCAGAGCAACAGACCAGACAGAAGAGGATATGAAGAACATACAAATGTGTATGAAAGAGCAAATCCTAGCCAGGCATCTCTATCAACAAGAAGTGTACAAAATTCCTGAGTTAATTAGGCAGGCAAGTAATGATCAGGAGTTTGCCGAGGAAACAGTGAAAGCTTACGTGACGTACTTTAAGTTCGAATCGATGCCTATCGACGAGGCTCTCCGATCGTTCCTCAAAGTCTTTTGGCCAGAGGATGAACTTAAGTTACAGCATCTACTTATAAATCACTTCACTCAGCAGTACATTGCGTGTAATAAGCTGCAACGCGAAATCCTTCCCGAGCTGTACAACCTGAGCTACGCCATCATCATGCTGAACGCTGATCTCCATGGTGGTCACAAAGGGAAGAAAATGACTTGCAGTGAATTTTTAGCAAACTTGGCTAGAACAAGTAGCAACCAGCATGAGTACAATCCGGTCCACTTAATGAATACCTATAACTCGATTAAAACACAAAAGCTTCAAGTGTTCAGTGTAAAAACTAGATGGCAGAATACATCATTTGAGATCGACTATAATGCCAAAGCTGGTCATCTCATCTGCAAAAGAGTAATGGATGGGAATGGGAGAAAAACCAGAAAGGGCAGGAGATCATGGAAGCCCTTTACTGCAGTTCTAAAAGACATGGTTCTGCAGTTACAAAACGACATCAAAGCGCAGAAGATTGCCATCCGACTGCATCATGCCGTGGCTTACCCTCTGGAGCACAACAAGAGGCCCCATGTGCTGTTCCTCAAAACCGCAGACTCCAGCGTCTACTACTTCCAGACTGAGAGTGAAGAAGAGCAGAGGACTTGGGTTGCGACTATTAACCAGATTGCTGCCCGTTACTCTGCTCCTCCTCTCACTTCTGCTTCAAGCAGCAATAAGGAAAATCGCCCTCAGGTCCTACCAACATTTCCCAGTCCTCTGTCTCTAAAGCAACAGCTCAAGTACCTCAAGGACCAGTTAAAGAAGTTTTCAACACATGACATGGTTGACTTTACAGCATTGCAGAATAAAGACGACACTTTACCTTTTGATTATATGCAGCAGGAAGTGATGCGCTACACAACGTATGTGAGCGCGTTAGAGAAGCCTGTTAAAAAGTGAAGCAACGTTGGTATAAGTACAGTGGGGCAAAAACGTATTTAATCAGCCACCAATTGTGCAATTTATCCCACTTAAAAAGATGAAAACTGTGGGAGCAATTATAAAAAAAAAAAAAAACATGCAAGACCACTGATAATCTCCCTGGATCTGGGGCTCAACGCAAGATCTCACCCCATGGGGTCAAAATGATCACAAGAACGGTGATCAAAAATTCCAGAACCACTTGCAGAGACTTGCAGAGAGCTGGGACCAAAGTAACAAAGGCTACCATCAGTAACACACTACGCCACCAGGGACTCAAATCCTGCGGTGCCAGACGTGTTCCCCTGCTTAAGCCAGTACAGGCCCGTCTGAAGTTTGCTAGAAAGAATGCTGAGTTGGCATCCAAAGAACCTAATGAGAAGCATGGGGGTGGAAACATCATGCTTTGGGGCTGTTTTTCTGCAAAGGGACCAGGACGACTGATCCGTGTAAAGGAAACAATGAATGGGGCCTTGTATCGTGAGATTTTCCGTGAAAACCTCCTTCCATCAGCAAGGGCATTGAAGATGAAACGTGGCTGGGTCTTTCAGCATGACAATGACCCCAAACACACGAAGGAGTGGCTTCGTAAGAAGCATTTTAAGGTCCTGGAGTGGCCTAGCCAGTGTCCAGATCTCAACCCCATAGAAAATCTTTGGAGGGAGTTGAAAAATCTCATAGTTGAAGTGTAACTATGATGAAAATTACAGGCCTCTCTCATCTTTTTAAGTAGGAGAACCTGCACAATTGGTGGCTGACTAAATACTTTTTTGCCCCACTGTATCTACCACAAACAGAGGTGGCAAAAGTTCACACATCCTTCACTTAAGTAGAAGTGCAGATACTCATGTTTTAATAGACTCTGGTAAAAGTTGAAGTTCTGACTACACTTTTTTTTGAAAGTAAAGAAGTTTGGGCTCTGAGATGTACTTCAGTAAAAGGTAGTCATTATTACTACCTGTTTTAGTGTCACGCTGGTAACTGAACCTCACATCATTAATATTAGGGCTGTCGATCCATTCAAATATTCAATCACGATTAATCGCATGATTGTCGCGAGTTAACTTGCTGATTAACTTAATCGCACATTTTTATCAGTTCTAAATGTACCATAAATTAACACTTTTCACGTTTTTAAAACTTTAATCAACCTGTTCATGGACAAATATTTACGCTTTATGCAAAATGTATGTTTATTTTTAGTGAAACCGAACTCAACATGGAGCATGAAGACAAAATCTTCTTGTGAATGTTTTAAATGTAATTATGGTGGTTTAAATGACGTAATTCTTCAGGACACTAAACGGAACCTTTGCTATGTTTCCACACGGACGGTTAATGAGGTGATACCTTAAGTCATACCTTGAAGTCACAACTTTGACCCGAATCTTTTAAAACAAGTCTCTTCTGTAAATCTGTACTTCTACTTAAGTGAAGGATGTGTGGACTTTCGTCCCATGTGGGAGCTCAGTGGGTAAGGCATTGGACTTTGGATCGGAAGGTCACAGGTTCAAATCCCACCATCACCAAGCTGCCACTGCTGGGCCCTTGAGCAAAGCCCTAAAAAACCCTCCCATGCTCAGTTGTAAGTCGCTCTGGATAAGGGCGTCTGCCAAATGCTGCAAATGTAAATGTATTTGAGTAAAGAAAGGTCTGAATAAACGTGTGTTGCGTTGAATGTTTTAATTTTGCCTTTTAAATTTATACATTTACATTTTGCATAAAAATGGTCAAACAGAAATCACAAGTTAATAAAATGAGTGCCATTAAAATGAATTGTTATTAACTAATTTATATATTAATACAAAACGAATTTCAAATGTTGTTCTCTAATGAATGTATCCAGGCCGAAGATCCACCATATAGAACACAATCAGAGAAACGATGATGATGATCAGGTGATCAGGAATGTGTCTGTTCTCAGTCATGTTCTCATCACTGACTCCCTCTGTCTCATCCACGTTAACCCCAGACTTCTTACTGCCTTCTGCCTGCTCATTGTGAGCTTCATAAACTAGTCTATGTCTGTGGTGTGTGAGAGACAGGAAATGATACAGCAGTGGTAGATTAAAAAAGATGCACGATTACAGGAAATTGCTTGATGGGCTAAAGAGCAATAATGGGCAATGAAAAGAAAAAATATTGACATTTCACCAAATAGATTAAAACTGAAGTCTGTTTTTGAAAATGTAAGAAGTAGAAAGTACTGATATTTGTGTAAAAATGCAATTAGTGAAAGTAAAAAAAGTCTACTTAAGTGCAATAACAAAGTATTTGTACTACAGAAACATTTGATTTAATTGGGTCACAAAAAAAAACCCCAAAGCTCATTCAAATGATGATTCATTCATCTTCTCCCGCTTATCCGTAATTCGGGTCGCGGGGGCAGCAGTCTAAGCAGATTCCCTAGACACTTCTCCGTGTCCAGGGATCGGGCTGTCAAGGCCCCCGCCTTCGACTGCTGCCCGATCCTCTCAGCACCGGTCCCTTACGGTCCCTCCTGCAGGTGGTGAGCCCACAGGAAGGCGGCCCCACGTCGCTCCGACGTCACGGTCCTTGATTTATTTTTCTCGTAAGGGTCCCCTGGAGCATAGAGGGTTAAGGGCCTTGCTCAAGGGCCCAAGAGTGCCAGCTTGGCGATACCGGGGCTTGAACCCCAGACCCTCCGATCGATAACCCAGCGCCTTAACCGCTGGAGCCACCACTCCCCCCAAATGATTGATATGCATTAATATGTGTGTCTAATACAGTGGGTATCAAAGTGTGGGCCACGGCCTTTTAGTGGGGCATGAAGACATGACAGTCATTAATGCAAGTTAATTCAAACAACATCAGTTGGGAGGCAAAAGTGGAACTATTGTGTGAAAATAATGGTTTACTGTCGGCAAGTTAACTGCCAATAAACACACTTTAACAGAGAGAGAGGCAGTGGTGGAGAGGTGGAAAGAGTAATAAAATATTTTACTGGAGTAAAAGTACTGCTAATTCAAGAGTCTTTTTAAGAGGTGGGTCTTTAATGGTTTTTGAGACACGTGCATGTTCATCTTGTTTCTACGCAGCAAACTAAAAATAAAGGTCAAAAACAAACGAATGACTGGAAGAATGTTCTGTGGACAGATGAGTCCAAATTTGACAATTTTGTCTTTAACAGAAGAACATGTGTAAGCCGGAGAGAAGATGTGATCAGACACCCTCACCCCCACAGTGTAACATGGAGGTGAAAGTTTAATGGTTTGGGGTTGTTTCGGAGCACAATCACAAACTTGTGAAAAGAACCAACATGGCAACCATTCCATACTTCAACACCATGCAATTCCGTCTGGACTGCGGCTCATCGGAATCGACTTCACCATTCAACAAGAGCAAACAGTTAGCTAGAATGGCCTGCCCAGTCACTGCACCTAGATCCTATTGAACTGCTCTGGGATGAAGTGGATCACAAGATTAGAAATCTCCAACTAGTGAAGTTATTATAGATATATATATTTTCTGTTGTGGAAGGAGTGTCCGATTTCAACACTTTATGCCAGTTATTGGGAGTTAAGCCAAGGGACAGTCATCTCAATAACACAATTATATTCATCTTTATCTTGTTACCTTTCACACAATCTACACATGTAGACTTCTCAATATTTTAATACATTGCCTGCATCATGGATTTAACAAAAATGGTGGTAATGTGATGGTTTTATACACCTGCCAGAAGCAACTTGTGGCTTTCGCTTAAAATTTACTGCAGATTGCTGAACATAAACCACATTTACATTCATGCTTGTGACACACAACCGGTGACACGAGGATATTTACTCAGAGTTATTAACAGTAATGAGGATTTTTCAGACACAAAACACAATGATCTACACAGATAAAAATAACAATTCAATTTTCTGATTATTATTCACATACAACAATTCAGTTAAACATTGTTTTCTCACAGATCCAAATAAACTCATAATTGCAGGGATAATCAGCCCAGTTCCAGTCCGGATCGGACACTTCACCTGTTATAACACAGTCCTCATCTCCAGCTTTACTGTTGGGTTCTTCATTAAACCAATACCTGAAGGAGATAATCAGAGGATCCTGTTATATTTAAGTATTTAACTTATCATCAGGAGAAAATATTAGTTTGGTGGTTTTCCTACCCAGTGGTCAGTAATGTATCGTCCACCCACTTCCACTCGCCCTCTCTGTCTCTGTCAGTCAGACCAATCCAAGCTTTTCCTCTGCTGCACAGTAATTTATTGATGAACTCCTATCATGGGTAGTAAAATATAACAATAAGAAAGTCTCTCTCTCTCTCTCTCTCTCTCTCTCTCACGCTCTCTCTCTTTCTCTCTCTCACCTGTTCCTCTGTGTTGTTTATGATCACCAGATCTGCTTCTTTCTCTCTGCAGTCCAGTCTGCTCTCAGTCCAGTTCTTCTTCTCAGTAGAAATGTAGTATGTATGGGAGCTGAAATACATCCATCCTGTGTCCAAGTATATATAACAGGCTGATATGAACATTCTCAATCATAATGTAATCATTTTTATAAAATTAACAAGGACTTTACACTAAACAAGGAAAATAATAACAAATGTGTTGCCATATAATACAGAAAAACATATTTAACCCTTATCATATAGACATGATAAGGGTTAAAAGACATTATAAGTAGTAGCAATAGCAGAACGACAAATAATTATAACAAAAAATTCAAAACATGCAGCGCCTGTCAAAAGTTTGGAAACACCTCGTCTTTGATGGTTTTTGCCTCATGTGTGTTCTGCTACAAACGAACTAAGATTTACTTTGATTAAAAAAATATAAAAATGTCCAAATGTTCCACTTGATTTTCATTGAGAAATCCTCCAAATAAAACCAAAAGGAACATGCATATATCTGAAAAACATATAAGACCATGTGTTTCCACACTTTTCCACTGAAGATGGTGAGTTTCACTATTGATATACAAATGTCTCAGACTTGTGTATAAATGAAACATGGCTCAGTTCGCAAGGAAACTGTATTTATTAAAATGCTCATGCTGATTCGTCTGAGCGTGTGTGACAGTTTTGCAGGAAACTATAACTCACCGAGTTTAGAATGCCTCTGGAAATCTTCTTTTTCCTTTTGTAACTGGTCTCTCTCTATGGTCAAGTTGTTGTAACTGATATGAAGTTGGTCTCTTTCTATGGTTAGGATGTTGTAACTTGTCTGGAGCTGGTCTTTCTCTATAGTCAAGTTGTTG
>JAAIIK010000405.1:176928-187785 GCA_014706435.1 Silurus glanis
CTTTACTGTTCCATTCATCTTCTACCACTGCTCCACTGTTCCATTCAGGAACTGTGAAAACACTATTTTTAGAACTAGCACCAGCACACACATGTTCCTTTGTAATTGGTTGGAGATTGTGTCAGATATCATGTAATAAACATTAAAATGATAATTTTCCATCACTCAGCATGAAAGAGTGCTTGTTCTGCAGCTTGGAGACATTCGTTTGTGCAATGGTTGAATTTAAGGAGACTTTAGAATTTAATCCCAAAATAGCTCCAGAGAAGACGAGGAGGCATTAAAACTAATCAGGAAACCTGATGAGCTTCTTCTCCAAACCGTTAGCACAAAGTTGTCAGAACACAATTGTATTTGACGTCTTTAATGTGGTGGCATAACATTTTTTCCTTCGCTTGAACTAGGAGACACAAACCTGTTCCAGCATGACAAGATCCCTGTACAAAAAGCCAGCTCCTTGAAGATCTGCCTCACATGGGTTGAAGTGGAAGATCTGCTGCTAAAGTGCTATAAAACCTGCTAAACACCTTTGGGGGAGAATGTGAATGCTGACTGCACCTGACTTTACTAACATCCTTGTGGCTGAATGAATCTCACACAAGTCTCCACAAGCACCTTCGAAAATCCGGAAATCTTCCCAGAAGTGTAGTTATTATAACTGGGAACTAAATTTGGAATGGGATGTCCAAAAATGTACCAATCTTCTGCTCAAGCGTCCACAAACCTTTTTCCATATGGTGTATCAAGGCTGATTTAAAATCCGCAAAATAACCGAGACCAAACAGTGTATAAGGATTAGATCTTTATTGCATTACAGGTTTCTACCACATAGAGGAAGAAGCACATATGGCTGGAAAAGTCAGGTGTTCCAATACTTTTCGTCCATTTAATGTAGGCAGAAATGCATGTAGGTGTATTCAAATATTCTTAAACTGCGGCGCCTGGAAAACCTGCCTGATCGTTTTGTTCATTTCTTCTTTCGTTATCTACCTCTTGAGCTGATACTGAGAATCTTTTATCGATTTCAGGCCAGAATGACATCAAGAAACACATTTTAACTAATAAAAGCAAAGAGGAAAATCCAGCTGCACCGCTCTGTCACTGTGAGGATGACTGCGTAGTTTATTATATACATGAAGCAGTTTTAATTCATTCAATTCATTAAAAAACACTGTAAGCTAAAGAGATGTATCATAACATCGTACCAAATGGACTAGCTAACATGCAGCCGACAAAGAACGCAACACTACAGTATTACAGCTTTATATAAATGAGAATGAGAAACGATATTACAGATGCAATAATGGAATTTCAAATAATATCATTTCATTTCCAATAAAAAAATCTAATCTCACAAATCCAGGACATACTGCTATTACAGGATTCATCGTTCCAGGATTTGATGTTAATATGTCTGTAGCCTGTAGTAACGCAGTTCTCATTGCCTCCGTTGTTGTTGGGTTCAGTTATCCACCAGTACCTGAAAGCAGCAAAATAAGCAGCACATCCTCTTTTCCTGTAGAGCTTTAGACTGATAAGGAGAGTAAATAACCAGTTAATAATGTGATCTCTCACCCAGTGGTCAGTTGGGAACCATCCACCCATCTCCATACCCCCTCTTCCTCACTGTCAGTCAGACCAATCCAAGCCTCAATGGTTCGGAAATATTTATGTAGGAAAACCTGTATTTTGATTATAAAAAGTGAATGCATACAGTACAACCTACAGATCTATCTATCTATCCATCCATCCGTCCATCCATCCATCCATCACATACAAAAATACATACATACATACAAACGTCATTCATTCCTTCACCTGTTCCTCTGTGCTGTTTATGATCACCAGATCTGCTCCCAGATTTCTGCAATCCTCTCTGCTATCATACCAGTTCTTCTTCTCAGTAGAGATGTAGTAAATACTGGAGTTGAAGTAAATCCATCCAGGCTTGTTAATCATTTCAGCTGTCCAGAAAACAGATTAGCATTTCTTTAATAAAACAGTACATGAAGGAACTTTTCAGTGATTCTGTACATTGTGGCCTCTAAAAAGTTGCCACAAGGTCATAAAGTGTACCAGGCCATAAAGAGAGTGGACAAGATGGTCCATGTATTAACTATCAAGGACTAAATCAAGTCATAGTCGGGTATCGTTATCCCCTGCCCTTAGTTTCGGTCTTTCTAGAACAGATTTGTGATGCAGGAATATAAAAAAAAAAAAAAAAAAAAAAAACATTTACGTGTCTGCAATCGTGTACACATCAGGGACTGGAAGAAAACTTTCAGCAGGACTTCTGATCACTTTGAGTAGATGCCGCTTGGGCTCTCTTTAGTTCAGACAATGTTCCAGTGTCTCATCAAAGACATGCTGAGTTGGTGAAATATGTGATTGCTTATATTGTAGGGGTTTAAAGGTACACATGTTCGTATCAAACATTTTCGGTACGCTGCACACGTGTACCCCAGAGTTCCTTCACAAACGTATCAAGTGGCAGACCACAAGTTTGTTTAGTCTCCGCCTTAAACGCATTTTTTTCAATGGTTATTAAACATGAAAACGTACACAACAATGGTATAAAAAAGAAACTAGAGTTAGCGCAGTGTCGCTGTTGCTATTCGCTCTGTAACCAGAAATAAGGTTTGTAGTGAGTTGTTATGCACATGCATGAAATCGTTGCCACATCCGTGTTTAACGGCAGTCTAGCGGTATGGATTCTTCATCCAGGTCCAAGGCCTTGGGTGAAAGCCTACAAGTAGAATCACTCCTGGTAGTATTCACGCTCAACCTGATCATAAATTACACACATCTTGAGTCTGTTACCTTCAAAGCACTATAAACTATTTTATACAAAGACTCTTACATGCTTTGAGAAATATACACTCAGTATCTTTTTATGCTAATCCTCATGCCATTGTATTGTGACAGTCTTTCTTGTTTGCTTTATTTTGGAAATGATGATTTTGTTCTTGCCTGCATTAGTCCATGTTGTTTTCTCAGCCTTGGTCTTTTTGCTACGCTAAATAAAATTGTCCACAAGCCTCCTTGATAGATTTTTAACAAAACCAGGACAGGACCAATCGGAAATCCTGACAGACGTTATGCAATATTTGCAATTTTTAAGGACAATCATTTTTAAATGAACTGATCTCAATTGTAGAACACACAGTTTCCTCTCTGGCATGAAATTGTTTCCTGTTTCACAGCAGACTGCAAGATAAGCCACTTCTTCATATTTAGCAACATTACGGAGTGGTGTTTACTTGTCACATTTATGTTACAGCACAGTGAAATTCTTACTTCACATATACTGTCAGGAAGCATTTGGTCAGAGCACAGGGTTGGCCATGATACATCTGAGGGGCCTTGTTCAGGGGCCCAAATACAGCAGCTTGGGGATACTAGGGCCAAAGTATTCACCCATATTATTATAGTCAGGAAGGGTGAACTTGAACATGCCACTTCAGGCTATTAAGCTATGTGTGAATTTAGCCTGTGAGGCAGTGTGTACAAAATAGCCGTTATGGTTAATGCAATATATTCATTCATTCATTCATTTTCTCCCGCTTATCCGTAATTCGGGTCGCGGGGGCAGCAGTCTAAGCAGGCCCCCGCCTTCGACTGCTGCCCAATCCTCACAGCACCGTCCCTTACGGTCCCTCCTGCAGGTGGTGAGCCCACTGGAAGTAATGCAATATAGTTCAATAAAATAATTATTGCATAATTTCAAATTCACTGTGGCAGTGTTCAGAGGCTAAATTACGAATGTTATTGTCCTGTTTGTAATACTTATCTTAATGTTCGCCAACATAAACGTTAGCCTTTCTGCTAGTAATGATTTATGCATTTACTGTAACCAGCCACCGTAATCAAACATTAGGCTATATAGTGTATTATACTGTATAGGTATTATAGTGTGAAGCTGAAAGCAATAGCCACGTTCACTCACAAAGTAATGTGTAAATGTTCTCAGTCAAAAACAAACCCACTAACTTATGTTGGAAAGTCTTTTCTGGAGTTCATCTCTCTCCCTCTGTAGCTGATCTCTCATTTCACCCAGTCTGATGTAACTGGATTCTAACTGGAGTTTCTTCTTAAGAAGATCATTGTAGCTTTGGAGCTGCTCTGTGTGTGGAGTGTGATTGTTGCACAGCTTCATATCCACCTGGAAGGTAACTGTAAATTCACCAAGAGAATAATGTTTGATCAGAATTAATAGCGAAGACTGAGATGATAAGAATATAAGGTATCACTTTGCATAATATGATGATACGGAGATGTCATATGCCATGGTGTCGCCACAATGTAAGTCCATATACGGGCGATAAAAAGTCACTTTAGGAGAGTCTGAGTCCCGGTACATTAGTTACATTTCTGTATGATTTGTATTTTTTTGCACACGACTAAAACACTGCCATTGAAAACGCAAAAAAATCCGTAGTGCGCTTCAGTGTGTATCATGAACAACTCTAGAAAAAAAAAAAGTGGAACCTACAGTGCAGTCTAAGGACGATGTTGAGAGTCGCTTGAAGAATACACATCAGACCGAGACACAGTGCCGTCAGCCAGAACGCTCCTAAACAATACGCAGCAAACGGATACAATTTTAATTGATAGGTAAACCAAGATTCAGCTGAACGTGACGGACTTTTACGGAGTGTGTGTGTGGATTCTTACCGCTGTACTGAGCATCTTTCACACAGGTCTGGTCCACTCGCTCTGTGTCATTCTGTATTGCCATCGCCAGTTTTAGAGGCCACACTAAAACCTCTGTAAGCCGACAATGCAGACTGAATTTGGTGTGCTTGTGTGTGTGTGTGTGTGTGTGTGTGTGTGTGTGTGTGTGTGCCACCTGTGGACTGCCACATGATTGGTAAGAGATTGTTTTTAGATATAATGCCGTGACAAACAGGAAAATCAGCAGCGTTCCAGCAGTCAAGATTTTAATAGTGATTAATTGTTTCTACTCCAAACAAAAATCAAAAATTAAAAGGTCCATGAATCAAAACAATCCTGAATTTTTTCAGACCCCATGTTATTGTCTTCAACACCCATCACCAGCAGCAATTCGATGTTCATGTCACTCGGGCCTGTTCATCTCGGGGACTTTTAATTCCATGACGGTGACAGACCAGCTTTTTATAATATTGCTCATTTCTTGGGCCCAAAACTGTTAACTGTACTAATCTCAGATCTGAAGAACCGTTTCCTGTTTGTCACAGCAATATATCTAACATCATCTTTCACCAATTGCAGATCTGCAAAAGCACACATATGGAAAAAGGGGTAAAGCGGCATTTCACTTGCCACATGTTCATTACAGCACAGTGAAATCTTTTCTTCGCCTATCACCAGCAATGTTAAGAAGCTTGGGTCAGAGCGCAGGATCAGCCATGATACACCGCCCCCTGGAGCACGGAGAATTAAGGGCCTTACTCAGGGGCCCAAGTGTGGCAGCTTGGTGATACTCGGTCTTGAATCCCTGACCTTCTACCATTTCCCACACACTGGGATTATTACATTATAACTGCCCTGTTATTCAGAATATTTATAGATTTTAATATTGATAAGTAAAGAAAAAGAAAACACATGCAGTTCACTATATTTAACGAAAATGTAGATTATACTCAAGCTCAGTAAAACAGGAAATACCTTCTATCCTAATGTGTACCATACAGACACCTGACTTTTCCAGCCATATGTGCTTCTTCCCCAAACCGTTACCACAAAGTTGTTTGTTTAAACACTGACCTCAACCTGAACACTACTGGACACTTTCCGAAGCATTTTTCATGCTGACTACACGCTAGGCCTCCTCACCTCACCTGCATCAGAACCTGAATTTACTACCACTATTGTGATTGAATGAGCACAAATCTCCACAAGTACATGCCAAAATCTAGTATACCAACAAATAGGGACTAAATTTGAAATGGGATGTTCGAAACAGAGATGGAAAAAGTACACACAAATTGTGTTACCTAATGAATGTATCCAGGTTGAACATCCACCATACAGAACACAAGCAGAGAAAAGATGATGATGATCAGGAATGTGTCTGTTCTCAGACTCCCTCTGTCTCATCCATGTTAACCCCAGACTTCTTACTGCCTTCTGCCTTGCTAAACTAAACTAAAATAGGAACTAAATGGTTGCTGAAATGTGAGGAGGTGTACTCAGTTTTGTGAGATACTGTATACACAAATATACACAAAACGCTGTAATGTAGGAACGCTTTCAAAAATAGAAATGTTAATAGTCTATCACTTGTAAATAAACAGAAGGGAAACCCAAATCAAATCTATATTTGGTGTAAGCACCCTTTCCTCTTTTTATCTTGCCCACATTTTTTTAAAAGAACTCGGCATTTAGGTTGTTCGAAACATCTTGGAGAACTAACCACAGATCTTCTGTGGATGAAGGCTGCCTCAAATCCTTCTGTCTCTTCATGTAATCTCAGAGAGACTCAATAACGCTGAGATCAAGACTCTGTTGGGGCTAAAACTACTTCCAGGAGAGACCTTGCTGATGCAGTAGAATTTCTTGTTGCTGTTCTGGTCTTGTCATGGTGTAGGACCTGTGACATGTAACTGCAATTTTAAGGGAAAAATAAGGTCATTTCGAATTTGATGGCCGCTACACATCTCAAAAAAGTTGTTATAGGATTACCACTGTGTAACATCCCATTTTCTTTAAACAACAGACCAGTTGCCAGCATTTTGGCAAATCTTCTCCCATTTGTTTCTGCTACA
Source organism: Silurus glanis (assembly GCA_014706435.1). Classification (NCBI taxonomy): domain Eukaryota; kingdom Metazoa; phylum Chordata; class Actinopteri; order Siluriformes; family Siluridae; genus Silurus; species Silurus glanis. The sequence continues at coordinate 183,678 of JAAIIK010000405.1, forward strand.
GGAGTCTAACCTGCTTCTCTGTCATCTTTCTTGTGTTTTGTTTTTTTTTTTTTTAGATTTGTTAAAGGTCTGGTCTGCATTCGGACTCTTCCACAATGACGCCATGCTGTTGTAATAGATGCAGTATATGCTTTAGCAGTGTCTTGCTAAAATATACATGGCCTTCAATGAAAAAAGATGTCGTCTACATGAAAGCATGTTGCTCTAAAACCTCTATATACCTTTTAACACTGATGGTGCCTTTCCAAATGTAAAATCTGCCTATTTCCTTATGTATTAATGCATACAAAATACATGCATCCCCCCAAAATAGTATTTCTGTTTAATTCTTATGAACCGGACTTTTATTGTGTATTTAGCAAACATTAGGCTAAGGATTATGTTGTGAAATTAAAACCACGTTTTGACCTATTTGATGTAAACTAGCTTGCTAGATTGCTACAACTAGATTGCTAGCAAGTGTTTTTCTTTATGCTTCCAGATTAGCGATGAATAATTGTATATATTTCTCTTTTCACTCAGGTGTAAATGATTTGTCACAAAAAAAAAAAAAAAAAAAAAATTCACTAACCTATTTGATGTGAACTAGCTGTGACGGCTGCTAGCAAGTGTTTTCAGTATGCTTCCAGATTAGCAATGAATAATTGTATTTCACATGCAACCTTTCACACAGGTGTAAATGTTTTCTATCAATGAAAAAAAATATATTTCTGACCAATGTTGGAAAGTCTGTTCTGGAGTTCATCTTTCTCCCTCTGGAGCTGATATATCCAGATCCCTCTGAGAAGCAACTGTAAATACACCAACAGATTTATGAATAATTAGAATTAATAACTAAGACAAAGCTGAATGTGTGTGTGTGTGTGTGTGTGTGTGTGTGTGTGCAGATTCTTACCTCTGTATTGAGCATATCACTCAGGCTTTGTCAACGTGATCTGTGTTCTGATACTGAAGGCCTTCATTGTGAATTTCCATATCAACTTCAGAGGCCATGATGTACACTTTATTGCTGAAACCTCTCCTTGTGTGTGTGTGTGTGTGTGTGTGTGTGTGTGCTATTTCGCACTGCCATGTGGTAAAAGATTGTTTAGAGAGATAATGAGGTGACAAACAGGAAAAGGTGTCTTTTTTCCAAGCTGTCAGGATTTTGAAGACAGATCTGATTAATATAAGAGTCAGATGAATAAACGAGATAATTGTAAGTCACTCTGGTAGGGTGTCTGCCAATGCCCTGAATATACTTGTGTATACTTATATTGACTATTTTTAAGGGCAAAAACTCTAAAATGAACTGATCACGGAATTGTAAAACAGACACGTTCCTCCTTGGCCAGAAGCAGTTTCCGGTTTGACAGATTTACACCAGGGTTTAAGATTAGCCACTTCCTCATATGTGGAAGGGTGAACTTAAACATGCCCTTTATCAAGTGTGTATCTACTTTTGAGTGTGTGAAAAATGAGGAACTGTCTACAAAATATCTGTAATGCAATGGAGGGCCGTGCATTTGGTACCTGCACCTTCAGTGGGGACTTACATGACTTAATCCACCTCTTAATACCACCACTATCACGTCGCAATTATAGAAACCATCAATACTATACAAAAAAGCAATATAACAAGACGTGGAATTACAGAGAGAGAGAGAGAGATTTCACATATGGAGGGTGAATACTATTTCACTAAATCAAAAAACCCAGTTAAGACTCCAAACCTCCAAACAGCAACTGTGCACCTACATCATCTGGAGCAGTTCAGAATCAATATTTGTCTAATAACACGACAAAAACATTAAAAATGTAAATAAAATACAACCTACTCACCAGAGATGCAGACTCATAATTTGCACCGCTTCTCAGAGGCTGTAATCCAGTGGTACCGCTCGTATTCACTGGTCTGGAAGTAAACAAACCCTTTCCCGGGCTGAGACAAGCTAGCTAGCTTCAGGGTTGGCTGACCTTCTCACGATTTCTAGCTTTTCTTGAAAATTGATTTTCAAGTATGTCCGAGACCAAATCAATTTCTCTTCCTCCGTCAGCCATTGTGTTCGTAAAAAAGTCTAACTCAGATGTATAAATGTGTGCAGAGCTACAGACGTGTTTTACCAGTCGAACTTGGCTATAACAGTTTCCTGATGCTATTCTGGGCCAGCTAGCTGCACTGTGAATTTGAAATCTGATTGGTTAAAGAAACAGACCCAATACTAATATTGTCTAAGTTAAAAAAGACCAGCACTACTGATTGTAAAGGCCCGGGCAGATTAGATTGACATGGCAGCGCATAGGGGATGAAATCTGATTGGACCAAGAATTCTAACATCCACACATACAGAAAGCAGTGCAGCGAAGAGAAACGCTACAAAATGAAGAGAATAAACTGTTGGGAATAAATTAATACAATTTCATGGAACAAATATTAAAATTTAGGTTGTAAATGTAGGTCAGTGCTAGTCATAGTAACCAACAACTTAGCAAACACCTGCTCTGAAGCTGCTATGTTTATTTTGCAGTGGTGGACAAAGTACACAAACCTTGTACTTGAGTTAAATTAGTGATTAATTCAAAACAAGTTTAATACAGTATACAGTAGGGCATTATAGATGACCAATCAACCTAGTATTGTTTGTTTTGTGAATCTTCTACTTCTTCTTTCGGCTGCTCCCATTAGGGGTCGCCACAGCGGTTCATCCGTCTCCAATTGTTTGTGTTGTGAATCAGATGGTCAATTTGCCAAGAATACCCTAGATCCTTCTAAAGTGGAACAAAAATTAAGTGTGGTTTAAGAAAATCAAGCACAGTAAGATTCCCTGTTAGGCCTGGCCAGTGAAACAAGTGGGAATAAAAATGCACTGCTTGGATTGATACAAAGGAAGACATGTAAACTTCCTCTTGGATACAGAATCCCAAGTAACCACAATTCCCCTGTCCTACTATGAAAATCACCTATCAATACATTCTATAAATTCACTGGATCATGTCTCTGAGGTTAAAGGAGATGGACAAGATGTGCTTGATCATCACAGCAAAGGTGACAGGATCTAGTAATCTTTTGGTTCTATGTATGTATAGTTTTCTTTGTGTATAGCAGCTAGGAGATATATATATATATATATATTAGTTTTTTTTAGTAATTCAATACTTACAGTGAAACTCGTATATTAAATAGATTCATCACACACAGACTGATATATTTTAAGTGTTTATTTCCATTAATTTTGATGATTATGGCTCACATATAATCAAAACCCAAAATTCATTTTGACAGAAAATTAGAATATTACTTAAGACCAATTAAAAAAAAATAATAATAATAATAAAAAGGATTCTTTTTTTAACACAGAAATGTTGGACTACTGAAAAGTATGAAAATGTACAGAACTCAATACTCGGTCGGTGCTCCCTTTGCATGAATTACTGCAGTGGCGTGGAGGCGATCGGTCTGTGGCGCTGCTGACGTGGTTTGGAAGCCCAGGTTGCTCTGATAGCGGCCTTCAGCTCTTCTATGTTGTTGGGTCTGCTCTTTACAATATCCTATAGATTCTCCATGGGGTTCAGGTTGGGAGAGTTTGCTGGCCAATCAAGCACATGGAGACCATGGTCCTTAAACCAGGTATTAGTACTTTTGGCAGTGTGGGCAGGTGCCAAGTCTTGTTGGAATTTGAAATCAGCATCTCCATAAAGCTGGTCAGCAGAGGGAAGCATGAAGTGTAGTTCAGTTCAGTCTCAGGTGATTCCGGGGATCAGTCAGCATGTATAATTAAGGTTGTAGGGCATATCATTATGGAGCTGGATTTGTACACAGGTTTGGGTTTCCTTGTTTAAGTTCCTCAAGTTCGTCCTATATAATTATGTGCCTTAAAATTGGTGGTAACAGTCCGGGGATGAATCTGATATGGCTGGAAAAGTCAGGTGTCCCAATACTTGTCTGTATGGTATACATTAGAATAGACGATATTACCTGTTCCACCGACATGGAGTATAATCTTAATCTTTTCTTTAAATGAAGTGAACTGCATGTGTTTTCTTTGCAAAGTTACTTATCAACTAAAACAGAATGCATTTATTTGAAAGCAAGAATAAAAAAAAAAAAAAAAAAAAAAAAAAAAAAAAG
>JAAIIK010000405.1:257176-268305 GCA_014706435.1 Silurus glanis
GAGAGAGAGAGAGAGAGAGAGAGAGAGAGAGAGAGAGAGAGAGAGAGCAAAAATCCGAAAATAGCCGAGCCTTTCCGAAGCCGCAGGAAAATTGCCGAGTGAAGCCGAAGACGGAAAGAGCCGAGCGGACCCGATATATCAGTGACGATCCTTGCATTTCACGTGTGCATCTTTCAGACCTACAGTGATGTCTTACCTGAACCAGTCCACCATTACTCCACGGTTATATGCAGTATATCAGAGCACAGCATCACTGACAGGAATCTAATACATTGAGAACGAATGTACTAAAGCAAGAAAACCAATGATTGTGTTCACAACACGTCTCCTTTCACTGTAGCCACAGCTGCACCACCACATACATCATCTGTAGCAGAAACATCGATATTCACCTCCGAAAATCACCTCGGGTTTATCCATGCATTGTTTCTGTGCATTACGTTTTTTCCTGGGGATTCGAAATGAAGGCAAATTTGAATTTGAAAGGAGGCCAAATCCATTTATTTTACTCTGTCAGTCATTGTGGAAGAATAGACTGAAAGCTGAATTCTGATGAGTTTATTGGCCCGCCACGGTATAAATATATATAAAAGGCTGAAAAACGAGATCTCTAGATAGAGACTGACACAGCACAACTCAGATAACAACTCAGAATAAAAAGACACACTGAATGTAAGCACATAAAATCACTAAGTGTATTCATTTTTGTTAAACAAACTTCAACTATCAAGTTTTACGTTTGGCCACACCCCCTGCTTTCAGCGCTGCAGAACTTTCGCAGGTTGTGATTGGTTCATGACTCAAAAGACTAGACTGGGTTTGTTTCTTGGCAGATTCGAAGAAAAAAAAAATCATTTCAAAGAGTAAATTTGGTCTTTCCTGCAATTTACCTGCTCTGTGGATGTCCATGTTTTCAGCCTGGACTTATCTGCAGTGACAGTCGTTAAAAAAAGTCATTTGCCTTTGACTATTGTAGCTACAGTTGACTACTGTTAAGAGGACGCCATTTTTTTTTGTTGTTTTTCTATGTTTAAGTATTAAAAATTAGAACCCACTGAAACTTTTCTATGAAATGTGAACATTTTTATGTGTGTAAATTTATGTGTGTAATCTAAATCATCACAGGTGGACAAAACAACAATGGAATCATAGGTAACTATCGACTGTCCCTTCCAAAGCAATATAATTCACCCAACAAGATCTAAAACAGGCATATAATCAGTAGTAGGGTGAAGTGCACGGCTGATTTAACTGCACCATTCTGTAATATTAAAGAAGACTTTACAACTAATTATAGACAAATCGCAGTCGAGCTGAAGATCCTCTTTTTGTCTGGTCTCTCGCACTATGAAATTCCTAATGATAAAAAACACCTTTACCTCCATTCAGCAGGTGATGCTGATCTTAGGTCGAAGTGAGCTACCACCAAAGGTTCAAAAGCTGAAGAATGCGCTTGCAGCTTCAAGACACACTTATAATCATGGCACAATTTCTCTTTGAGTGCCAATCTCAGACAGGTACTGGAGGATCTCAGACAGGTATGGGAGGATCTCAGACAGGTACTGGAGGATCTCAGACAGGTACTGGAGGATCTCAGACAGGTACGGGAGGATCTCAGGCAGGTACTGGAGGATCTCAGACAGGTACTGGAGGATCTCAGACAGGTATGGGAGGATCTCAGACAGGTACTGGAGGATCTCAGGCAGGTACTGGAGGATCTCAGACAGGTACTGGAGGATCTCAGACAGGTACTGGAGGATCTTAGACCGTACCAGATGCTGCTACATGGTAAGTAAAAACTCATTGCATTTGAAAGGAAATTGTGTCATAATTCAATACACATGTTCTATTCGCTACAACAAAAATAAAGGTAGTTATAATTTAAAAGTGTGATTGTACAAACAAACAAACAAACAAACAAACAAACATTTGGCTGATTTGATAAACAGTTCTTACTGTTATAGGTTTAAAGCTTGTTTTTGAAAACTGGTTTTAGATCTCGTAGTTCACAAAGAGCTCCGTTATCAACGATATTTTGTCGTTTTGTTGTGTGTTTTAATAAAATGTACAGTGTGTGTGCTGTTGCAGTTTGGGACGCAGCTCTGAATTCTCTCAGAAGTCAGGAAGAAGCAGAAGAAGGGATGAGGATGAGGCAGGATAAGGCAATAAGCAGAAAGATCTACAGGAGAGAAGGTTGGAGTAAGAGGTTTAAAGCAAATAGAAAAAAAGGAAGAACTTCATTTAAAAGCAGGATTGAACAGAAGCGGCAAATCGGATCAAAGTTCAGGAGGTCAGATCAGGAGACTGGATTTTTGGTTTGCTGAATAAAACGTTATTAAGCGATTCATAAAAGGGGGGAAAAAACAGAACACCACTAGTTTGAAGAATTTTCTGAAAAATAAATGAGGAAGTCTTTGTGTGAAGGCCTTTGATCCAACATCTGGATTAATGGAATAGTTCGCAGATGTAGTTTTTAGCTAACACATACTTGCCTTTAGATTTTCTGATCACCATCACTGCACCTCAACATCGTTTATCTGTAATAAATGGACATTCGGTGCAACCCAGATGAGGATGTGTTTCCTCTTGAGTCTGGTTCCTCTCAAGGTTTCTTCCTTATGCCGTCTCAGGGAGTTTTTCCTGGCCACAGTCGCCACCGGCTCGTTCATCAGGGACAAACTTACACTTATAAAGAACATCTTCATTTTTATCACCACATTATCTGTGTAAAGCTGCTTTGAGACGATGTTCATTGTTAAAAGCGCAATACAATTAAAAAGGAATTGAACTGAAGATTTCCACTGAAAAATGCTTTTACATTCGAGTTGACTGTAGGAACTGATTCTGATTCTCCATGACGTAATAAGTGCAGTTGTTATACTATTCACCAGAGGGCGCCAGAGGACTGGGAAGAAAGGAGAAGGCTAAAGAGATTATGAAAGGGGGAAAAAAAAAGAGAGAGGACAAGAAGTGATCTTGTCAAGCAGTTAGAGAAAAGTCATGACAGTGACCTCATCCTCGTCCACCTGAGTGACAGCTGTATGCATACACTATATAGACAAAATTATTGGAACACCTGACTTTCCCACTAATATGTCCTTCTTCCCAAATCTGTTACCACAAAGTCGGAGGCACACATTGTATTTGAATGCTGTAGCATGAAACTTTTCCTTCACCTGGACTAGAAGACATAAGCCTGTTCCAGCATGACAATGCTCCTGATACTCACATGATATTTATCGTAGTAGGAAAAGTACATAATAGACAATCAAAAGTCATTTGCAGGAACACTTTCACTAGTGAGTAATTCAGACCTCCCCAGCCTTTAAAACGTGTTCACACTGAGTATATATTAAGAATATGGACAAAAGTTGAAACACCTGATCATAAGATTGGCATGTGCGTCTCTATGAGCATCCCAATTCCACACCGAGTTAACGGATTCCCTGTTATAATGAGCTCCGCTCTCCTGAGAAGATGTTCCACTAGATTAAGTGGAGATTTGTGCGAGACTCGTTTAGCCACAGCGTGTTAGTAAAGTCAGGTAGGTGAGGTGAGGAGGTTCCTGGGGTGCAGTCGGCGTGAAAAAAATCCATCCCAAAGCTGTTCAATATGGTTGGAGCTCTACAGCAGGAGATCTTCCACACTAGAGTTTGGGAAAGAACCACATATGGCTGGAAAATGGTATAAAGGTTTGACGAAAAAATCCCAAAGCAAAATTTTTTTGGGAGAATAAATGTTTTAATAATTTCATATTTGTGGATCACAATTTGAGCCACAAGACAAAAAGAGTGTGAGCCAAAGTGCAAATGTGTCAGAGGCGAGCTCTGAAATCCCACACACTACCCCCTTCTGGATTGATCCTCATATGTATTTATGCAGGGTGCCAATATTATTAGAGGAAACTGTAGACATGTACACACCTTCTCCCTTCCTGACTCAGCGTTTAATAATCTAACAGCGGTTGCCACCAAAGACGATCGACGCACACGTTTCCTCACCCGGTGGCGTCTCCTTGAAGGGAGATGGATTGCGTAGGAGATGAGAAGAACCTGTAGAGCTCTTTTTTTAACGTATCAAATATCATCTCTCGCTTTCGCCTTTCCACACCTTTTAGCGATAACTATGATTCGTGTAAACCCTCTCTAATACGTTTAGTCACATCAAAAGGATTTGATCACCGAATCAGATTTCATCTCTGAGGGGCTTTTTCATGTAAAACATCTGTTCAAGGACACCATGTTGGTGTTACACTTATTACACTGATCAGGTGTAACAGTATGACTGATATTGTGTTGGTCCCCTTTTTGCTGGTCTATCGAGCATGTACAGCATGAACTTCTTCAGAAGTTTGAGCTACAGGAGCTCGTCTGTTGGATCGGACCACACGGACCAGCCCTGCTCCTCACGTCGCCGGTTCTCCACTGTTCCTTCCTTGGAGCACTTTTGATAGATACTGAGCACTGCAGACCAGGAACCTCCCACAAGAGCTGCAGTTTTGGAGATGCTCTGACCCAGACGTCTAGACGTCACAATTTGTCAAACTCGCCCATTTTTCCTGCTTCTAACACGTCAACTTTGAGGACAAAATGTTCACATGCTGCCTAATAAATAAATCCACCCACTAACAGGTGCCATGATGGAGAGATCATCAGTGATCTTCACTTCACCGCTCAGAATGTTAGAACGTATATCGAAATGAATTTAACAGCGTCAGGCATCGGTTCTTCTCCAGGTTCATCTGGAATCGCTTTTTAGACGTTGAGCTTTCACAAAGAAACATCAGAGCTGTGTCATTTAGTGATGATTGCGGGCGTATTGAGCCGTCTTCACGGTTATGCGTCTGCACGAACGAGAGAAGATCAGAATATCATTACAGTGTAACGTTACGTTCCTGCCTCGGCGCTCCAGAGGCCGCAGTATAATCAGTCGAATTGGTTTTAATGCTACACGGTGTGAAAGAAGAACTCAAAGACCCTCGGTGATGAACGAAGCTCTTTATTGGAAGAGCATCTCCAATTGAAGGTACACACTCGTCCAAAAAAAAAAAAAAAAAAGAAGAGAAAAATACACACACACAGTCTTTGGGGAAACATGCAGAACACAAGCAGCTGAGCTGATAAAAAAAAAAAAACTCAAGTTCATATTCAGCCACGGAAAAGTGCCCAGTCTGCATTTTAGTACAGTATACGGGAGGAAGCATTGTTTCGAATACATTTGGGTCAGTACAGAGGTGCTAAAAAAAGAATACACACACACACACACACACAGATGTAAAATGATCTGATTACCAATGAGTTTTGGCTTCACGTGTGCTCAGTAAGATCCTGTAACACGCAGACGCATCACTTTTCTTTCCTCGTAGAGGTACAAATGTCTGAGCGATATAATAGTGATATAATAACACAAGTCGCACTTTTGTTTGTATCTTGGTTCTATGATCGAACAAATCGTTTTTGTAATTGACCGGATGTTAAAATACATCCTTTTTTCCTGCAGCGGTGGTGTTGTTGTTTTTTTTTTTTCTTTAATAAATAACCAATTTTTATGAACTACGTCACAACAACACTTTCTGATTCGTTAACGATCCACGATCACTTATTTTTATAGGAAGGGCGCCAATAATTTTGGACATCGCAATACGATATATACGATACTCTGTTATAAAAAACACTTGCGTATTATACGTGCATACGCACACGCACACGTATACACTGTATGGACAAACGTATCGGGAAAACCGACTTTTCCAGCCGCATGTGGTTCTTCGTCAAACGTTTACCGCAAAGTCGGAGACACACGATCGAGATCGAGTCGCATGACTTTTCACCTTCACTTGAACTAGAAGACCCAAAACTGTTCCACCAGGGCAATGCCCATGTGCACGAAGCAAACTCCATGAACATATGCTTTATATGAGTTGGAGTGAAAGATCTCCACTAAATCTACATCTTCCCAGAAGAGTGGAGGTTATTATTATTATTATTATTATTATTATTATTATTATTATTATAACAGCAAAAAGGAGAATAAATGTGGAATGAGATGTTCACAAACATTTGTCCATATAGTGTATATACTGTATAACTGTGTGTGTGTGTGTGTGTGTGTAGGTATAATCATTTATATCAATTTTTTAGCAATAATCAACATCGCTGATTAGATTTTATTACTTTCAATCTCAGTAACGAGTATCCGAACGCCCACGCAAAAATACACCACCCCTTTTCTTTTACTTGTTTTTTTTTTTCCACCCCTCGATAAACAAAAACAGAGACGAGCGACTCGACGTACGAATCCGAAACGAATCGTGCAGGTGAATTGACGTCACCCGGAAGCCCCGCCCCCTTTCCCCTTCGATCGCACTCTCTCGACTTTTACGGTGGATGGAGAATGTTTGGGGAATTCCTCAATCTAAAATATATCGATTTTATACGCGCGTTGGAAAATTGGAGATAAAAAAAAAAAAAAAAACGATGTTAAACGGCCGAAGCATAAATAAATACATAAATAAATAAATAATATGAATAATAACCGAATATAAAGAAAATATCAAAAATATATGTCTTCGTTTTTTTATTATTATTATTATTATTATTATTTATTTATTTATTACTGTTTTACTGAGTTAACGGAAAATCTACAAGGAATCTACATCCATTTCACAATTGCCACTGCCACCAAGCAGCTCCTGACTACTTTCTTAATCCAAAAAAGAAATTAAAACATCACACGAGCCTCATTTGGTTTGGATATTTTTGCCGTGTGGACACGTTTCCCCACGTATCCTCATCCTCAGTTTTGGAAGATATTCAGAGTCTCAAACACTTTGTGCATGCTGGAAACCCTGTCCTGGCAGTCATGCATGCTGAAATCCACACACACACACACACACACACACACACACATGGTTTCGGAAGGCGCTTACAGGTAAACGGACCAGTAGATGACATTGAAAAACAGGAAGGAGAAAGGGAAGAGGGCGCGAGCGTACAGGTCGACGCGCTTGGCGGCGGACGGGATGACGGGTTTCGGAGGCGCCGGCTTCTTGGCGTTCTTGTTCTGCGATTTGAGCAGAGCGTTTGTGGACTCGATGGGCTTCCCGTAGCAGTCGAAGTTGGAGAGTTCGAAATCACGTGGCAGGGAGCCGACGATACTGAAGTCGTTCGAGCGCAGGTCCGATTTGGAGGTACACACCTTCTTACAACGAGTCTCAACCACCTGGAGATGCAAAAACACACACACACACACACACAACACACATATAAACATCAACACAGCACTGAGAGAGGCTGAGGAGCATCACATAGAGCAATAAACATGTAAAAATATGTTAGTGTCTTTTATAAATACAAAATACAGTTGGAAATTGTTGTCGAAAAACAGGAATCAGGAATTCCCTGAGATGATCAAACTCTTGATTTCACCCAATTGAGGATGGGTTCCCCTTTTGAGTCTGGTTCCTCTCAAGGTTTCTTCCTCATAACATCTAAGGGAGTTTTTCCTTGCCACAGTCGCCACGGCTGCTCATCAGGGATAAACACACACCATTCACCTTCACTGTTGATTTCTGTAAAGCTGCTTTGAGACAATGTCTGTTGTGAAAAGCGCTATAGAAATAAACTTGACTTGACTTGACTTGATGCTGTGATTATAAAAGATTCGTCATTTGAGTCGTAACTGGATCACGATTTTTGCACCATCCTGGTCATCCTGCAAATCCGATTGGTCAGAATCAAACCCACTCCCATCGCTAATTATTTCCCCTTGACCAGCAAACCGCACCGTGATCGATTTTGTTCTCGGAAGCTGTGTGTTTAAGTAGCTTGATGATTTTGATGGAAATCCCAATTCGGATCGTTCTGCGTCTAACAGATCAAAATCGCGTGACGGAGTTTTACACTTCAGGAACAAAACCCTCGGTGTGCTGCAGCGCTAACGCTTCAGGCGTCTCGTCTGTTAGAGCCCATTAGACTCAAACCCTACAGATACGTCTTCTCGTCTTTGCTCTTGTCTCATTAAAAATGTAGAAAAGCAGAGAGTGCGGTAGATTTGCAGAACGTGAGCTGCTTCTCGGTCGGCTGATTGTAATTTCCTGCAAAACAGGGTTTGCTACAATGTTCCAGGGGAAAGACTGCAATCTAACACACACACACACACACACACACACACACACACACACACACTGATAACAACTGTGGTAAGCAGAAAAGCATCTCAAAATACACTAATGTTTTCAAAAATTGTCATTCCATAGTGAAACTGAAAAACACACACACCTTGGTGTGGGATTAAGCCACGCCCAATGCAAATAAAATAACTAGGTGTGCAAACCCCGCCCACCTGCAGTGTGTTCACATGAATCGGGGTTCCTCCGGTACCGTTGATGGAGTTTGCCTTGGACGCCGTCTTCCCTTCCTTCTCCTTCTCCTTCTCTTCTTTCTCTTTCTCCTTCTGCGCCATCCTCACCTTCTCCGCCTCGATCTGCTTGGGGCTGTTCAGCATCACCTGTCGCGTCACGTGAAAAATCGCCGTTAAACCAGACCGGACCGGAGCTTCTGGCAAGACCAGAGTAACATCAGAGCAACTCGTAACTCCCCTGGAGCTTCACCGGAACTGAAGTAATGCTCAGTTCAATTGGTTCTGACAAGTCTGGTTGTAAAAGAGCGTTCCAAAGTCTTGGCTTAAATCCCAGCTCGTATTTAATTGTATTTTTTCCTCCGTAAATCACGCCGGGAAACCGTTCCTGAGGCTCGGAAACGATTCCCGGACAAATATTCCCACTCAAAGTATCTCGAGACGACTGAGGGATTGCGCGATGCGATATTTTAGGAAATGAATTCGGGTCATTATTTAACCCAAATCAAGCACGTTATTAAGTTTCCTGACGTTCTACTGCACGTGAAAAAGAGTTTTTGTCTTTACCACTTTTCATCAGTTTACGTCGATTTGGAGTAAAAAAGAAGATACTGATGGTTTTATTGGGATGGAATAAATACTACTGGTAGACTATCTGGTAGTTTGTGGACACCTTTTTAAACATCCCACTCCATATTTAGTGAGCAGAAGTACTGGGACACCCAAATCTTTTCCAAAGTGTTACCACAAAGCTGCAGGCAAACAATTTTATAGGACGTCTATGGGTGCATGAAATTTCCTCTTAAAACTGGAGACCCAAACCTGTTCCAGCATGACAATGCATCTGTGCACAAAGCTCCATGAAGATGTGCTTTACATGGATTGGACCCTGAACACCTTTGGGATGAATTTTTCGCACTGACTGCACCCCGGAAGCCTCCTCACCTCCGTCAGTACCCGACTTTACTAACACTCTTGTGGCTGAATGAATCCGATTGAAAATCTCCACAAAATCCAGTGGAACATCTTCCCAGAAGACTGGAGTGTATTATAACAGCAAATGGGGAAGCAGTGTTGAGAAAGAAGAACATAGTCATCTTAAGCACAGGTGTCCACAAACTTTTGTCCAAATAGTGTATGAGAAACGTATAAAACCTGAATCTCGCTGGTATTAAACTCACTTTTTGGATACGTAAGACATGCATCTTTCTAAAAAGTTTTTTATTCTTTTAATTAGCCGCATGGTCACATGACATCACCCTACTTTACAAACCGTCATGGGTTAGATCTTAGCGATCTAATGGAGATTCCACAGAGTTGCAGAAAAATGTCACGAGACGTAAAACTTTCCTCGTCTTATATCATGACTGTAAAAGGATTTCGCTTGAGTCCTGATGTTTGTAAAATGCTATGTACTGTAGAGAAATGTTGAAATACATGAATTCCTGCTTTAACTCCTAAAGAGAGAATCTGGAGTGCCAGCATTATTTCCTAAAGGTTTATAAATGCTACTTGAGGATATATGAATGCTGTGTTAATCTCCCACACACACACACACACACACACACATACACACACACACCTGAACCACAGCATACTCCACCAGAGAGCCAAAGCCGAAAAGCAGGCAAGCGATCATCCAGACATCGATGGCCTTCACATAGGAGACTTTCGGCAGTTCAGATGCTAAAGATGTGCATTCGTTGGTAAGCGAGAGGACAGACAGAATACCTGCAGAGAAAGAAAGAAAAAGAGAGAGAGAGAGATTTTTTTAATATAAAAGCTATAATACAAAGACATACACAATAAACACTGAAGTTATTTGGTTCGGTTTTTCCCCGTCAGTACGGCTCCTGTTAGCATCGAATGTTCAGTATTTTAAAAACCAGACCGACCCAAAGGAACGCGGGCAGCACTGGCGTCCGGGTTAATCCAGAAAGACAGCCATGACAGGACCACGATAAGGAGCGTGGGAGCGTAGAAACCCATCAAGTAGAAGCCGACCTGCCTCCTGAGAGTGAAAATCACCTCCACGCATGTGTAATAACCTGCAGGCAGAGACAGGAAGTCTTTAATACACTCAATTCTTTATATTTATCTTCTTTTTCCCAGCTGTAATCAAAACAAAAGTGGTAAAGGAACAGAAAGAATCACTATTGTAATAGATTTTTCTTTGCATGAAAAAACCTGTTCCAGCATGACCGTGCCCCTGTGCACAAAGCCCAGCTCCATGAAGATCTGCATGACATGCGTTGGAGTGGAAGATCCCCAGCTATCAACCTCCAACCCTATTGAACACCTATGAGATGAACGTGAACACTGACAGCACCCCGGGTCTCGTGCATGTGGCCACGCCTTCTTCCGTGGGACATACAGGCAGAGGCCACACCTCCTTCAATAAAACAAACAGGCACAGAGAACACGCATCCTTCACTGAGATAAACTGGAACCGAGGCCACGCCTCCTCTAGGACAAACAGGGACAGAGGCCATGCCTCCTTCACTGGGACAACCGTGCACAGAGGCCACGCCTCCTCTATGACAAACAAGGACAGAGGCCACACCTCCTTTAGGACGAACAGGCACAGAGACCACACCTCCGCTAGGACAAACAAACACAAAAACCACACCTCCTCTAGGACAAACAGGCACAGAAACCACACCTCCTCTAGGACAAACAGGCACAGAGACCACACCTAGTCTAGGACAAACAGGCACAGAGACCACACCTCCTCTAGGACAAACAGGCACAGAGACCACACCTCCTCTAGG
>JAAIIK010000405.1:287712-300212 GCA_014706435.1 Silurus glanis
ACCACACTCCTGTACCACGCTCCTGTTCTACGTTCCTGTACCACACTTCTGTAACACGCTCCTGTTCTACACTCCTGTAACACTAAACTACACTCCTGTACCACGCTGTAATTCCAACATCATTTTTGTGACACTCGAGAGCTTCTAATTATCCAGTACACTCAAATTACAGTTCTAATGAGCTCATCTATATCTATACTTTGAGCTTGTCAGATCTGTGTACAAACTGTTCCTGGGTTTACTTTCTAGAACTTTCTGGAAATTTCTATATCATTGCCCTGAAACTCATGCTGAGGCATTAAAGCATATGAATAGATCCTTAGATCACAACATTCAGATTATGGTCTTTGTGTAGAAATAAAGATAATGAGTTTGTTGCATTGGACAGCAGTACCTTGGAAGTTGGGCCGGATTCGGGAGTCATAAGTCACGAGCAAACGGTTCAGAATATTGCTGGTCGAATTGGCAGGAACTCGATCGAGGTCCTCGGCTGATAACTGACTGTAATCGAGAAACAAAATCACCCACTCTACACATTCTATACTAAAAGATCTTTAGCAGAGATCTCAATAAACAGTGCGCAGCAAAAGTGTTGCTAACAGCATTCCCTAATAGTGCTATTACTTTTCAAGCTAGTGTTAAACTTGGCCTTGTGTATTAGTTCAATGAATCATTGATCAAATGCAATATTTTTTTATACAACCCCAATTCCAAAAAAGTTGGGACGCTGTGTAAAATGTAAATAAAAACAGTATGCGATGATCTGCAAATCTCATAAATTCATATTCCATTCACAACACAACAAACAAAAAAAAAGTTTAAACTGAGAATATAAATCATAAGGAATTAATTAGGTCATTTTGCATTCGATGGCTGCAACACGTCTCAAAAAATTTGGGACATGACCATGTTTACTACTGTGTAGCATCAAGTCTTCTGTCTGTATACATCTGAGAACTGAGGAGATCAGTGGCTGAAGTTTTAGGAGAAGAATGTTGTGTCTGATACAGGATTCTAGCTGCTCAACAGTTCTCGGTGTCAACAAGCCAGATGGTCCCTCTCCTCTTTAGTCCAGAGGACGTGGTGTTCATGGTTTTCAAAAAGAAAGAACAATTTTGATTTGTCTGACCACAGAACAGTTTTCCACTCTGGTGCAGAGAGGATGGCGGCGTTTCTGGGTCATGTTCATGCATGCTTTCTTCTTCACATGATGGCAAACTGTATTCACAGATAATGATTTCTGGAGGTGTTAATGAGCCCATGTAGCGATTTCCATGACAGAATCATGACTGTTTTAACTGCAGTGCCCCCTGAGGGCCCAAAGATCAACAGCATCCAATATGGATTTTCACCCAGAACAAAAGTTTCTCCAAATTCTTTGAAACTTTTAATATTATGTCCTACAAATAATGAGATATTTAACTGTTTTGCAATTTTATGTTGAGAAACATTTTTCTGAAATTGCTCTACAACTTGTAGACACGGTCTTCCAGAGAGTGTTGAAGCTCTGCCCATCTTTACTTCTGAGAGACTCTGCCTCTCTAAGATACACTATTTATATTTATATAAGTGTTTCTCAAGCTGTTTAATTTTAATAACACTCACCTTTTCCAGACTTTTGTTGCCCCGTCCCAACTTTTTTTGGAGACAGGTTGCAGCCATCAAATTCAAAATTACCTTAATTTTTTTTATTTCCTCAGTTTGAACATTTGACATGTTTTCGATGTTCTATTGTGAATAAAATATGGGCTTATGAGATTTGCATTCTGTTTCTATTTACATTTTACCCAGTGTTCCAACTGTTTTGGAATTGGGGTTGTATCAGTTGCATATGTTGTTCTGTCTGAATCCTCAATTCTGATTGGCAGAACGGTTTTATTCGCCGCTCTACATAAATGAGCTGCTTTATAAACAACTGTACCCAAAAAAATACAGTCACAATGATGTAAACTTTTCCTAATGGCCTTATTTTATTTTAATGGATCATTTTTGTGAAAATATGAAGGGGCTAAACGGGCATTTGGATAAAGGTGCATGATGAATATTACAAAATGCTTAGAGTAGCATGAAAATTACAAAAATGCTACGAAAATACGAGTTAACACCAACAGCGTTATTATTAATAGTAGAAAAGCAGCACAGATGCACAATCATTCTCTCTCTCTCTGTCTCTCTCTCTCTCCCTCTCTCTCACACAAGGCATGCACAATCTCTATCATGTTTATTTTAATCACTTTTTATTCAAATTCATTCACAGTAAATGTAATCTGATGGCATTACTTTATCTCTGTGTGTGATTTAGAGCAGCAAAATTCTAGATCCGTATTTATATAAATAATAAACTGTTATTTTTATCCATTCAGGCAGATCTTCATCCCATGGTATAAATGGGATACTCAACAGCTAGGCATGAGTTAAGGGATTTCAATGGCTTCTGCTTTGTGTAAAGAGGTTCTCCGGCCCTCCATGTCAAGCATTAAAATGTGCATCCAGCTGTGGATTATCACTCGTTTAAGGTTCACATCATGCACTTTGTCATTGTCATATATGATTCTTATCCTGGCTTCTCCTTATTACATCATTGGCTGGTTACCTGATTGTGTGCACCTGTTACATCTTTGCTCATTACTTTTGTTTGACCTATACAAAGTCTTATTGAGTAAAATACTCAATATTGACTGTGGCAAGGAAAAACTCCCCGAGATGGCATAAGGAAGAAACCTTGAGAGAAACCAGACTCAAGAGGGAAACCCATCCACATCTGGGTTGCACCGAATGTCCATTTATAGCAGATCAGTTCCCTTTTCCTGATATGTTCATATAGTCAAATTTCCTTCTAAAATTGACTCCGCCTTCTGTCCTCTCATTGGTTGTTGCCCTACTGTGCTCACCTGTTTTGTGCTCTCCTGATTTATCTCTGATTAGCGAGAATTTATGCCCCTGTGAAATCTACACGATGCTTTATTGCATTTTTAAGCCTTTGGGTTTTTTTTTTCTATTTCTCCTGTCCACTTTCTATTAATGAACATCTATCATGTCTTCTAAAATGTTTAAATTATGTCCATTCTAAGTCAAAATTTCCCAGTTCTCCACTTATTACACCTTGACCTGCAATCTAGGATGTTTAATCACTTGCCAGTTTAACAATATTATAGTACAAGTTGATCCCGTATTCATAACTGGTGTACTGGCTTACAGGTGCAGCGATACTCATATCCTTACAATGTGTAGATGTGCTTTTACTGGAGAAGAGCAAGACCCCATTGTTGATCAATTTCCTTTAACAGCATCCCCCTTAGTGCTTTAATGCCCTTTATATTGTATATTCTGGCCTTTAAATGACGCAAAATAAAACCTCGGAGCATTTCTACAGAGATTTTTTTTTTTTTTTTTACAAAAATGGCTGAAGATCCATTCATTTAAAGCTCCTTTATTAAAAAAAAAAAAAAAAGCATCACTAAAAACCCTATCTGGCAACCTTTATATTTAACAGTACAGTGGGTAGTGTAGGAATAGGACAATAAAACCAGCGACAGGCTTGCATGTGTGTGTGTGTGTGTGTGTGTGTGTGTGTGTGTGTGTGTTTGAGAATGCGTCAGAAAGCTAAAGAAGGAGACATATAGAGAGACTCACGAAGGGCAGACGACAGGTTTTTTGCCTTTCTTGCCTTTCTTGGGTTTGCCGCCGTCTTTCGCATCGCCCTCAACGGAAAACTGAACCAGCAGCAGCAGCAAGAACAGCGACCTCAGATCCATGACTGGACACCTGCATCTCACACACACACACACACACACACACACACACACACACACATACTCTCACAATATGCCCTTAATAGCCCAAACAACAATGTTCACCTGCTATCCAGCAGATGTTTACTGATCTCAAGTCAGACAGCAGCTTCACATCATCTCCAAGCCCTCAGTAGTGATTAGACACGCCAACTCATTAATCAAGAAGCGTTTGTGGACACCTGAGCATAAGATTATTTACTTCTTTTTGTACATCCCATTCCACATTTAGTCCCCATTCTCTATTATAAAATTCTCTCTACTCGTCTGGGAAGATGTTCCACTAGATTTTGTGCTCATTCAATCACAAAGCCAGGTACTAATGTAGGTGATGTGAGGAGGCCTGGGCTTCAGCCAGCGTTCCAATTCACCCTAAAGGTGTTCAATAAGGGTTGAGTTCAGAACTCTATAGCAGGCCACTCAAGATCTTTCACTCCAACCCATGTAAAGCATATGTTCATTCGCCATTCAGTCCTTCCATTTTGCTGTTATAAGAAGCTCCACTCTTCTGGGAAGATGTTCCACTAGATTTTGTGGAGACTGGTGCTCATTCACTATTTTTGAACACAGAATTAAACACAATCAAACCCCATCATTTCCATTATTCGATGATTAACACAGTGGGTGTCGATTTGATACCTTGAAGGTCTTTCCACACTGTCGGTTTTATAACCAGTCGTATAGCGAGTGACGTCGTTAACCCCGCAGTTCCTTCCACGGCGTCGATACAAATTACAACAGGGTTAATTCAATACTCGACAGATGTTAATTCACAGACTGAAGAAAACATTCCATTACGTTAGGGTTGATTTCGACATTATAACCCCGTCTGTGGCGTTGTCGTTTAACAATCAATTTTCGAAGTCAAAAAGGTCGCTGCTAATTGTGTACGTTCATTCCCAATATCGTTTATTTAGCTGGACATTCCGTACCCCTGGTCTTCAAATGCCGACCTCCCATAAGCATTAAGGGACCCCCCCCCTATGAAGCGTAAACAAATTTACTTTGTGGGTCCCCTGATACAAAAACACAACAAAAATTGTTATTATTTAATGCTTCTTAAAGGATTGGGGTAAGTGGGACGGGACGCCTGTTTATGGGGACCCCCAAAGGCTTTGACACCGTCTTTAACACACAGAAGTCACCAATCAGTGAGCTACAAAGTCACCAGCAAGAATTCCGTCAAGCCTTCAAGCTTACACGTACGAGCTACGTTCACGCGTACAGAAGACACAATTACAATGAGAACCGAAGTCGTGCATTTTCAACAGTCGGTGACTGAAGTGAAGTGTGACACGTTTGAGGAACGTTTGACGAGTTAGTAACAGTGTTGTAGTAAAAAAGACCCTTTTCCTGAACTCCTATTAGATACTCTGTAGCACATCTTCAAAAGCCTCGCTTTTCACACTCCAGACCTGTGATGCAAAAAAAAGGTGTTTTTGAATTGATCCACTTTGGAGAGCGTTTTCAAAAAGCTACGTTACCGGTGACTATAAACGCAGGCTCGGTGTGGACAGAAGACCAAAATGGAGAGAAAGATACGTGTTAAACGTCTGAAATGACACTTCAGGTGGAGATTGAATGCTATAGTGTTTGTTGTGTTAGCAGAGACCTGGCCAGAAGCCACAACACTACTAAATACAAGGCCACGGCTATGATTTGGGCCAAACTGTGAAGAGTGGAAAAAACTCCAGCAGATCCCACCAGCTGTGTTCAGAAGCAGCCAGAGAGGTTCTACATTTACATCTACACCACTTGCCGGACGCCCTTTTCCAGAGCGACTTCGTTTTCTCATTCGTACAACTGATCAGTTGAAGGTTTAGGGCATCGCTTATTCGATTTAGTGGTTAAAGCATTCAATCCGAAGGTTGTGAATTAAGTCCCAGCCACACCAAGCTGCCACTCCTGGGGCCCCTGAGCAAGGCCCTTATAGTTACTCAGTAGTATAAAGGAGATAAATGTAAGTCACTTTGGACAAAGGCGTCTGCTAAATGCAATAACTGTAAGTTACTACACGTCTTTGTGATGCTGCGTACAGGAGCAGAGTGAAGCAGCCGCAGTGTGAGGGAGAGGACGGGAGCGCGAGCCAGAGAGGCAGAACGGGTCTTTGGCGCGCGCAGGAGGCTGCGGCTGCTGTAACTGAGCGCAAACCAAACTCACGCGCACATGAAAATCCGCACACGGAATAATTTCCCGGATTGAGTTTAAGTTGAATTTCAGGACTTGGAAGTTGCAGTGACATGCGCACTAAAAGCCCCTGCACTACTTAAACCTGCCCTTGACGGTGAGCCTCACCGGCTGTGTCCCAAACCGCACTGTGCGAGCAGTGCCGGGACATTACACCGGCGGTCGCGTGCATGCATTAAAATAAAGCCCCGGGACACACACACTGTTCCGGCTTCGTGCTGATCAGACTGCGGTGCGGTGTGTGCGGTTTGGGACGGAGCTCCGCTCTTACCTCATGAAGTCCGATCAAGAAATATGTGCGTATGCGTGTGTGTGTGTGTGTGTGTGTGTGTGTGTGTAAATCCTCGCTCACTCGCACGAGCGTGTCCGGTTAGAGCACACTGTAGCTGTCATAGTCCATCTCTGTCCCGTCTCAGTGTGCGTGCGTGTGTGTGTGTGTGTGTGTGTGTGTGTGCGGAAGAGAGAGAGTCGCGCACACACATGCAAAGAGATGAGTGTGTGTGTCCGGTTGAAAGAAGAGAGGAACGGGACGTATGGATGCCGCGTGCACAGCAGTACCGCACGCGCATTACGAGGTGCAGTGTACCGGCCGGCGCGTGTGAACGCTATTACACTCTAATACAACCCCCCCCAACACACACACACACACACACACACACACACACACACACACACACCACCACCTCCTTACACACACCCATACGCACACAAACACAATACACCAGAGCCACCGGCAACAAGGTAACACAGCACGCGAATACTGAATTATTGTGCAAGTAAGTAAGTTTTTTTTTTTTTATAACAAATGATGCAGGTTCTGTCCTGAGAGAGAGAGAGAGAGAGAGAGAGAGAGAGAAAGAATGAGACAGAAAAACAGACAGTGAGAGACAGACAGACAGGTGTGAGAAAGACAGACAGACAGACAGAGGATGAGACAGAGACAGAAAGACATACAGTGAGAGACAAAGAGAGACATAGAAAAAGAGAGCGAGGGAGAGAGAGAGAGAATGAGACAGAAAGACAGACAGTGAGAGACAGACAGACAGAGAGAGAATAAGACAGAAAGACAGACAGACAGAGGTGTGAGAGAGACAGACAGAGGGTGAGACAGAGACAGAAAGACAGACAGTGAGAGACAGAGAGAGACATAGAAAAAGAGAGAGAGAGAGAGAGAGACAGACAGTGAGAGAATGAGACAGAAAGACAGACAGACGTGTGAGAGAGACAGATAGATGGTGAGGCAGAGACAGAAAGACAGACAGTGAGAGACAGAGAGAGAGAGACAGAGAGAGAATTAGGCAGAAAGACAGACAGTGAGAGACAGACAGAGGTGTGAGACAAAGACAGAAAGACAGACAGTGAGAGACAGACAGACAGAGGTGTGAGAGAGACAGAAAGACATACAGTGAGAGAGAGAGAGAGAGAGAGAGAGGAAGACAGAGAGAGAAAGAGAGAGACACAAACAGATAGAGTCCTCAGTCTCCTCAGTGAAGTGTATATTAGGGCACACGCTCAAGTTTATAGCAGGTCTCTGAGGGGACAAAATGTTCCCATAATGAGAGGAACCCATTTTGAATTGGATGAGTGAGGACACTTTAAAGACAATACCCTGAACACAAAACTCCCCCAATGCCTCCTCAGATGGGCAGAATTCTGCAGTAATTATTTGAGAGACAAATGTTTTCTTGGTCCATGACTTTTCCCATCGCTAACTAGCCTCCGACTTTTGACTACACTGCTGTGAGGAAGAACTGAATAGGAACCAATCAGCACCTCAAAGAGGCTCCTTGGGTTGAGCATAACACACATTTACAGCATCTCTGTTCCTGGGTGAGCGTGGGGTACACATGGCTTCACTCCTGGGGCAGCCACTAGCAGGATTTCATCCATCTTTACTTCTAAAGAGCTGGTGGTGTTGTGGGAGAATAAAGCCATCCATCCATCCATCCATCCATCCATCCATCCATCCAATAATTAATCTACCAATTTATCTAAGTGTAATTTATTACCATTCCCTGAGGTGATTCCATACGGGGTCCTTTTCAGGGGGTGGACCATGATATGACCATAACCACCAGTCCTCCAGCAGTCTTATGCACAAGACTGCCCACGAAGAAACCATTTTGAACAGCTTTCTGTAAACTGCAGCAGAATTGAGGAAAAAGTGACTCTCTAAGGTGAACAAATTCCACAAGGTAATGCTGTCAAGATAAAATGCAGGTCCGCAAGTGATGTTTGTTCTAGAGCAGGCCTTGATTCATCCATGCTGAGTAGTCCAACTGCCTCAGGGTAGAACACGCTCTGGGGTCTGGTGGTGATGGCATGGATGCTCGGGTACTTTCCAACAGATGGCAGAAGGGTAAAGGATTACAATCCTGGAGACCTTGTGGATGCAGCGCTTGTGGTCTGTCACTGGTGGGTAGAAACATCCAGATGTCCTCACAATCCGCCACTTCAGAATCAAAAACACCAGAACTGACGGGACACTCTGTTGTCCATCTGTAGAAGGTTTTGATGATGAAAATTGTTCTAATTTTTCACAGTTGCTGAAGATTCGGGTTCGATGTTTTTGGCCCGCCAGGTGGTGATAAAGGGGCCAGACGAGGTCCTTTGTCATTAGCGCACTGCGTTTCGACTCTCCACAGCTGCACCATTGATGTGCTAACAAGACAGAGCACCAGTGATGCTACTAAAGTCAACAACCGTTTTTTCATTCTGTCAGTATCGAGAGAAAGTGATATTGTCTCTGCGCCATAACGAGTTGTTCCACCTCTTCTCTGCATGCTGACTCCACCATTGTTCTATTGTTGATCAGGTCCCACTACTGCAATGGCATGAGTAAACTTTTAAGTAACGATTGTTTAGACTCCACAATTACCCATGGGTGTGTGATAATAAAATGTCCGCAAATTACACTATTAAACACCTTGTACCTCCTGACTTTATACCTCGAGCTTTACTAATACATCAAATAACGAGTTCACAGTGAACACAAAAAAACGATCCAGGTGTTGTTTTGTAAGTTAGCCGGGCAGCTAGCGTTGTTTCATTTTGAATGGAATGATTTTAATAGCACTATGACTCCCGGATTCCCATTCTCTTAGCACCATGTCCTCGTTTTTTTGTTTCGAGGTTATGTGCTTGGTTTATGATTTTAGTCTTCCTGTTGCAGTTTTTTTTTTATTGGGTCCAGGAATTAGCTTGTTGTAAAAATTTTATTCATACATTGTTTCTTAGTTAGGAATACATTTAACAGTGGTGGATGAAGTGCACAAACCATGTAGTTGAGTTAAAGTAAAAATGTGACTCCAGTAAAACTAAACGTGTCCCTTTAAACTTTCACTTGAGTAAAAGTACAAAAGTATTTGCCTTCAAATGTACTTAAGTATCTTAACTTAAGTATTTTTTGTCACAAGATTCTTTACTTAATCACCTCAGTTGATGTAAAAAGACTCGAATGTGACTCTCAGCTCACTGATCTATTCATAGAATGATGTGAATGACTCAAACACTGATTGATTTCTATTACAATGATCATGAACCCAAAACCTTTTCAACCGCTTAAAAAAGAAAATCACGCGATTGAGGCCACGTGTGTTGGGGCGAGTTCGAGTCTGGAGTTTCGTCATCATTTATTCCTCTCTAAACGTTCCGCTTGCTGTTGAACTGATGCTGAACTGTATGTTGGTAATAAGTATATTCCACCAAGCACCAATCAAAACAAGCGTGCTCGACCCTGATTGGTGGCTCGCTCGCTGCTTTTTTAGTCCACTCATTAAAAAAAAAATGAATGACTGATTTCGCAAAATGCAGTTGAATAAAAAGTTATTTGACTTTGAAACGTAGTAAAGTAAAAATACGCGAAAAAGCTACTTAAGTTCAGTAACGAATTACGTTCACTTCATTTCTGCTCACCACTGATCTTTAATGAGTGTCTACAGTGAAACTAATATATATGAAGTGATCCACTAGTGCTAGCAGATGATGTTGCTCACTAGCTGGACACCAGGCCGATCGATAGCTACCGTGTCACTCTGTAAGAACAAATAAAAAAAAGAATAAACTGCCAAAAATGTTTGTTATTGATTATTAATCACAAACACAAAAAAGCTTTGAACTGCAAACTCGCGTTCGAATCACAGCAATGAGCGAATGTTATTTTGTCTATTAATCAACAATCATATTAAAAACCATATTTTTCGTCAAACTAATTTAATATATTTTTTTTTAAATATGGAGGATTTCTTTCATGTTTAAGGTTTAAGGTTGCAGCAGCCGGGAAAATAGCACACTAAAGAAAGTGTGCATGAGGGGACGGAAATGATAGATGGCACTTCAGTAGCGGTGTGTGTGTGTGTGTGTGTGTGCGTGTGTGTGATGGAGGTAGAATAGTCCCTCTCTTCCAGTCCAGACACACACACTCACACACACACACACACACACACACACACACACACAAATGAATAAAGGGGGCACTATGTGTAAAGAGCTATACAGGTTCAAGTGTGCAAGAAATATGTCTATTGACTGTGTGTTTATGTGGTAGAGGCAGAATGCAGTGGTGTGAATGTGTGAGAGTGTGGAATTGTGTAAGCAGAAAGGACATAGTTCAGAGCATGGCTTTATGCCAGCCCACTGCAGAGGACGAGAACACACACACACACACACACACACACACACACACACACACACTCGTTATTAACTTACTTTAACTACTTTCACTGCCGCACTCTATGTAATGAACCTAATGAATCTTCTTAGTGACTTCTATAAACACACACATACACACACATTTTCACCTAAAATATGTAGCTCAGCAGACTTTCCTCTTACATGTGAGTTATATCCGTTCTACACACTCACACACACACACACGCACAAGCGCACACACACACGCCATCTGTCAAAGAATAATCTGCACACAGCTCTCATTCTGTTCAAACCTGATTCCTCTGGCTACAGAACTCTGCTTCCTGATTGGATGTCAGAAATGCATCTAAATGAAAAGATACTGATGATGATGATGACGACGACGACGACGATGACCGTAGCATCCTACAAAATAACTAAATGTTGTTCATTAAAGGAAAATTCTAATCCAAAATGACCTCATATTATTTATACCACAAGTCTTGTAGAATTCACGGCACATAACCTCCTGATTCACATTTATTATATAAAACATTTATCATTTTTAAGAAATATAATACTTTTTATGAGGCCGTACTGGGATCAAGCCAACACTAGAAAATACACTATATGGATAAAAGTTTGTGGACACCTGAGACACATTAGGACATCCAAATTCCACATTTTTTCTAATAATAACCTCCACAATTCTGGGAAGATCTACCACTAGACTTTCTTGTGGAGGTTTGTCTTCATTCAGCCACAAGTGTGTTAGTAAAGTCAGGTACTGATGGTGAGGTGAGGAGGCTTCTGGGGTGCACTCAGCATTTACATTCATCCCAAATGTGTTCAATAGATTTTAGAGCTCTGTAGCAGGAGATGTTCCACTCCAGTCCATGTAAAACATATCTTCATGGAGTTTGCGTTGTGCACAGAAGCAATGTCATGCTGGATTGGGTTTGGGTCTCCTAGTTCAGGAAGAAAGAAATAAAGAAAAAGTTCATGCTACATCATCCAGAGACGCCAAAATACACTTGTGTGAGTACAGTTTAAGGAAGAATTACATACGGGTGGAAAAGCCAGGTGTCCCAATACTTGGCCTGTCCACACACAAACACACACACACACACACACACACACACACACACACACACAAATCGATAGTTCGATTTCTTGCTACGGAATGTGAAATGTGCATCTGCACTACAATTTAACTTGAAGTCAATGTATAAAATTTTAAGGTTGTTCATATTATTATGATCTATTTTTAAAGCACTACATTATTGGCTCATGAACTCAAAATATTGCATCTGAATTTGAAGAAATGAATAATGGATTGTGCCAAAAGACTTGGCCTGATGTGATGTTTTTGCATATTCCTCAGACTTAAATGATTCTGATCAAGCAAATGTTACTATTACACAAAGATCACCCATGTAGACCCCCCCCAACCTCAAAGCTAGTTTTGACCTACTTGGCAGCAACAACTACAATCAAGTGTACCCACAGTACTCAGTTGTTTCAGTACTTCTTTTTTATATAGGGCCACATTCAAGTGTAACAAATACGCAAAAAAACAAACAAAAAAACCCACATACAAACAAAAATACAACCAGGAAGGGGGCAAATACTTTTTCACATCACTGTATCTGCGACTTAAATTCAAACCGTGTACATACCACTTTAATCTGATCGAATTCAACTACAAAACTTGTAATTGTGGTCTTATATTTCTCATTTATTACACTCGATGATATTTTGTGAGCGAGCTAAGCGATGCTAGCTAAAGTGGATTAGCATTTCAAACAACTGTTAGCTTGTTTTTATCGTAACACTCGCTTGCTACGTTAGATCGTAAGTTTTCTATTACAGCTACATTTATGTTTTATAAAG
>JAAIIK010000405.1:319796-329840 GCA_014706435.1 Silurus glanis
ACACACACACACACACACACACACACACACACACACACAATGAAAGTCGTTATCATTGCAAAAAGACACAAAGATACAATACACACTATTCGATGCCTTTTACACACACACACACACACCCTACCCAGGACATCCTGGCTGATTCTGGTTGTGATATTAAAGCGCTGCTCATCGGTGAAGTGTTTCAGGAGGAATCTGTAGATCCTGAAACGTTTGCTCTGGTTTATCTGTCCTTTCAGAGAAAACCTGCTCTTCTCACTGGCAAAACACACACACACACACACGCGTTTGGTCAGTGAAATTTGTTCAAATATATTCAGATGAGTTCATATTGATTGAGATGCTTTTAGCTTTGTTCCAATTTATTCACATTTTTGGATTCTTACGCTCAAATTCGGGTTTTTCCCCCCCAGACGTGTTCATATTTTGTTTAGATGCTTTCGGATGCTTTTTGCTACATTCAGCTGTGTTTAGATTTCATCAGAATAGGCCTTAAGGGCTGAATTTGGACTGACTTGACCTTTTCAAAAGTATTAACAGAATAAAAAAAAGGGGTAGAAGTATTACAGTCCAGCAAAATCATTTTAATGGATTCTGACTGGATGGAATGGGGAATTTTCTCCTGAAAATATGTGTTTGAGTTTTGAGTGTCCTATGTGGCATCGTGTGTAAATAACTTAATCCCAGTGATTGTTCAAATGAAACATCAAGATTTATTTCATGTACTTTGCTGTTTGGGCACGAAACAGTCGACGAAAACGTAGCTTTTCAAAAACGATCTACAAAACGGAAAAATTTGAGTTGTGAAAACGGAGGCATGCGAAAACCATTTTGACTCACCTCTCCGTCTGCGTGAAGCGGTTGTATTTTTTATGTTTCTCGTAGGCGTTAAAGTGAAGGATGCACTCGATGAAGTGCTGAGAGAACATCAGTGGGTTCTTCTTCAGCAGCAGCTCCACCAGACAGTACTCGCAGAGACTTCACAACAGCAGAAATAAATCAATGAACATCAACAGAAAAATAAAAAAATATTCAGAAAAACACTGCAAACTGAGAACCCACTCTGCAATGGAGGGGTCCGGGTCCACCAGGGCCACAGCGAATCTGAAGAACAGGGAACCCTTCCATTTGACAAACTCTTCCTGAAAAACAGACACAGCAGCTGGTGTTACAAACCAAACCTTTCAGTAGAGTTTCTTTCCTTAAACTCTTCCTACCTGCAGCAGGTTGGTGAGCATGATCAGGCTCTGCTCTCTGATGATCGGCTCAGTGTCTCGGAGGCAGGCTGAGATGTTGCTGATGTACCTGCTCACTGTGTTGGGGTAGCGCACACACAGATCACACAGCACCACCACCACGTTGCTGCGCACCGCCAACTCCGTTCCCACCTCGAGCTCGCGTGCAAACGCGGGAACGTAGCGCATCATCAGCTCCTCGTGCTGCAGGCACAACTTCCCTGCAGAGACATGGGAGAAGAGAGAGAGAGAGAACAGTGATGAGCTTGATTTCATTTTTAAAAAAAGGGAACGTTGATGGGCTGGTGCACGTCATACCTAGCGTGATGACCGCGTGAGCTCGTACCACTGTCGGCATCGAGGAGGGCTTGAACTGAGAGAGGGGTTGACTGGCTGGCAGCTCCGCAACCTCTCCACCCACTGGAAGTAAAAAAAATTACATTACAATGTACTTAATGTGTTATAGGCAATAAACGTACACATTCTTTTAATAAACCTCGTTATGCAGAGTGCTTTGAGACAAAGCGCTAAACAAAACTGAATCAAATTGAACAATGGCAACTGTTGCCTCACAGTGTAACAACCAATCACAGCTGTGCAGATCCAGTCTAGGGCTTTTTTCTGACAAGATGGACATTTGGGGGAATTTTTTCCTGATAATAAAAATGTGTGTTAACTGTGTGTAAATAACTTGATCCCAGCAGTTGTTAAACAGAAAAGTATGTTTTTTTCCACCAACAAAAAAAACACAGGCTTTGAAAACGATGACGCTTTTCGTGTTTCAAAGAGCCAGAAAGTAAATGAACGGCAGGTGGAAATGAAGCAGGCCGAAGCGTATTGCTCGTGCAAACGCCATTTTTTTTTACATTTTTCATACTTTTCCAAAATGCATAGAAACCCTGAAGGCTTGTGCCATGTGAGTATGATTTCAAAACTACAGTCGAAGGATGGAGAGAGGGAGGGAGGGAGGGAGGGATGTATGGATGGAAAACATGAACAAACCAGGTTGCTCAGATGTGGTTAGAATGGACTGAACGAGGAGAAAGACTCGCTTTTGCACTTTTGCAGGGCAGTGAAGAGAGGACACGCCCAGAGTGTACAGGTGCTTCACCTGAGAGAGAGAGAGAGAGAGAGAGAGAGAGAGAGAGAGAAAGTATTAGTTTATAAGTCAAGTCAAGTCGCTTTTAGACAACAGTGTAGTGAATAAGATTAGGAATAAAAACATTGTGATTACCAGAAGATCCTCATTTAGATTTTCTGCCCCTCTTTCATTTAAGAGGACGGTGGACAGGTACTCCTCACACACAGACACCAGCTCTCCACAGTACTTATTCAGAAAGCTCTAGAACACACACACGCACACACACATACAGAGTGAATGGAAAGTGTGTTTCAAATGAATGGTTAAAGAATAGTTCACTGGTGTGTAATGTCACCATGGTTTCCTTGATGTTGTCGGCTTGGCCGAGACTGAACAGAGCGTCCACACTGGCGCTGATCACCTCCAGGGGAAGATTGAAGCTCTTCAGCCACCCCATCAGATCGTCTACACACACACAAT
Source organism: Silurus glanis (assembly GCA_014706435.1). Lineage (NCBI taxonomy): Eukaryota > Metazoa > Chordata > Actinopteri > Siluriformes > Siluridae > Silurus > Silurus glanis. Next base: position 322,593 of record JAAIIK010000405.1, read on the forward strand.
AATCATTCAGAAATGTGTGGCTTCATTTATATACAAAAGAAGACACCTCATTTAAAAACTCGCCAATGATCCTGCTTTTGGTATCGTCATTGAGGGACGCTGCGATGTGACCGAGGACGGTGAGAATGTGGCCGGTTGTAGCCACATCAACTACAGGAGACCTAAAAACCAAAAAACTAATATTTACCCATTTAAAATGTAATGTCTAGGATCATGTGGTTCTCCTCCTTCCCTGTACATCTGTAATATCGTGACGTGTGCATGGTGTGCGAGTTCTGACCTGACGGTGCGATCCCAAGCCTCCAGAATGGTCCCCATGTTGAGTTTAGCGCAGCAGCTGGACACTTTGGCTAGCATGAGCCATGCGGCGGCTGCGTGGTCACGCTCCGTGTGCCAGATCAGACTGTTCACCAACGTAGCAGAGAACTTCTCCTGCCTTGACCATATGCTGAACGCCTTACTGAAATATCTTCTGCAGAGAGACGTAAACAGGGTTCTCACACATTTTTCATTTCAAAATTCCACACAGACTCAAATATGCAGACTTCAGCAGAAAGGTTGTAGCTACTGTAGATCCTACAAATGAATTCCGAACCATGTTCAATGCACAGCATTTTATTAAAACTGCAATTTTCCAAATGTGCAATGTCGATCATTAATAAATAAAAGATTTTAAACGTAATCCTTTAATCCTACAGCAATGTGGAAATTCACCAAGAGCTAAAGTCCATTAATAAAAACACACATTTTCCACACAAAGACGCCGTTTTTAGTCGACGAAAACGTAGCTTTTTGAAAATGCCCTTCAAATGCCCTCTGATTAATTTAGACGCAGTTTCTGTTTTATAAAAACAATAATTTTACAAATTCTTATTTTTATATTTTAGTAAAAGGGCGAATGTACGGAATCACTCTCTCACTTTAGAAAGTAAGTAGATGAAGAGATGGCATGTTGGTGGGAGAAACAGAGAGCGAGACACACCTGAGGTCCTGACATTTATCACACATGAGTTTCAGCAGATCCCAGGCCACTCTCTGGGAGGCGTTGTCATGACGATAGCTGCCTTGACTTTTGATGTGAGTGATGATTTTGTCGTTGAGGCACTCGAGAGCTTTGTCCTGTACAGAGCTTTCAGAGTCCATCACAGCCGGGACCACGCCCCTCAGCCATGCTTCCTGCACCTCTATGCTGTCAGGTAGCGCCTACACACACACACACACACACACACACACACACACACCCTAGCAAAAGCTTTTTTACAGTTTTAATCAGCAAACACATTTGTTTCTTCAGAGCTTCAGTACACAGTGCAATAGAAGAGTGAGTGCACTTTAGCTCCCCCTAGTGGCTGCTGAATAATGAACTCACAGTGAGAAGATCCATGAGACACTGCATGGCTTTCTTCTTCACAGACACTGCCGGGTCTCTGCAGCGCTCGGACAGAATTTCCAGATTCTCTGCACTACACGTGATCACGCCGTGCTTCAGCAGACTCATTATCGTCTACACACGTACACACACACACACACACACACACACACACACACACACACACAAACTAAATCATCACTAGATACCATTTGGTACGCTGAACACCCAAATGTGTGTGTGTGTGTGATTACCTCGAGGGCACATTTCCGAACGTTGGTTTTGGGGTCACTCACACGCTGTTTAAACAGAGCCAAGGTTTCCTGATCTAAACAAAGTACAGACGAATTCAATAAAAGACTCAACCCAAGCAGGATGCACATTAGCGCACGTGTACTGTACGCAGACTCACACTCAATGGCGGTAGCGTCACGGCTCATGCCATCGTTGGTGCAGTGGCGACTCGCAGCTCCCAGGCTCTTGTGCTTGGTGAGATCGATGGTGCGAAAGGTCAGGGCTGTTCTTTGAACGGTCTCTGGTCTCTTTAGAGTCTCTGGGGCAAAAAAAATAATCTAACAAAAGCTCTACAGCTTGCAATGTTTTTAGGAATCTAAAATGTATTAGTAGGGAAATATACTGTAAATGCACCATATAGTCAATAGTTTGAGTCTTTTTTGTTTTTGTTTTAACACCCTGTTCTACATTCAGTCCAAAGCAGATATGTTATGCTTACGTTCCGAGTGTCCCGTCTCCATCATCGTCTGTGAGCCGGCTGAGGAGGAAAAAAAAAGAAGCATGAACTAGCATGAAGATCTTACTCATTACTCTTGTTTTGTGATAAAGATGCACTTCACTCTTGGTTACAGTGATGAAGCAGATAACAGAAGGGAAGAACATACTAGTGGAGGAGGAAGAGAAGAGCTCATGGATGCATTTGGTGGCATTTTGGCTGGGCAGCTCGAGACACAGGGCGAGGCAGTGCATGGCATGTGCTCGGACTGTAGGCGAGACGTCGGAGCGGCGACCATACACCACGCTGTGCACCAAGAAACGGTGCGAGAGGTACAACGCCAGATCGGGTTCGAGCGCCCCGTCTGCCTCCCGTTCCTCCTGCGCCAACAGCACCATGGCTACGTCCAGAGCAAACATCCGAAACGCTACCTGCATGTACAGGAAGTGAAATGGAGGTGAAGTTTCCCTACTTTAATAAAGGTATGTGAATCGAGTTACTGTTTCTTCTTGATTCCTCACCCTGGTGTTCAAAGAATAGTTATGAAGCCACTTGACAAAAGCAGCATAGTTGTTACATGGCATCTTGGTCACAAGCTTCCCCACAGCCTCAGCACCGCTGGCACGGTATTCTGCCTTTTCCACCATCTGAAACACACACACACACACACACACACACACACACACACAGCCTAGTCACATGTTGTATAATTTTGAATTATTCTGAATAAGTATTAGTAAAGTGAATCCTCTGTAATGTACCTGGTGACAGATGTGCTGTACGAGGATCTTAAGCAGTGGCAACATGACCTCTTTCTGCTCGTCCATGATGTGACTGCAGCACACACACACACACACACACACACACAATTTTTTTTATTTTACTTTACAAATTTAGAAATACCTTTAATGATACATTTACACACAATACAAGGATTAATACAAGATTTTACCATCAGCTTCTTCCAATCATAAGTTTAACAACCTCTCATGATCTCTGAAAATGTATCATGACAGCTTTTTATTTTCATGACATCAATACATGTTTTTTTTTCCTGACCTGATGAAGAGGATGGCCTGGTCTCGAGCGGCACAGACGGCCTGCGATGGAGTGAGTAGACACGGTTTAACTCTGTCCTTCTTCATCATCAGAATGACGTACAGCAGCCGGTGAAAGACACGCCGGCGACACTGAAAACAAAAAAAAAAAAGGAAACCTCATTCATTAAACTCACTAACACACCAATTCCACCACTTAGATTCCAGTATTCCCAACTCCTCCCAACACACACACACACACACAAACGAGATGATTTCTACATGCCCACCTCATTTCCTTCACCGTGATTGGAGGAGCAGAGAAGCCAAAGGCCATGAAAAGCGAGCTCAGGGAGGCTCTGCAGTTTGTCCACATCGCTGAAATCAAAATAAAAAACAAACAAACTAAAATATTCAGCTTATTTTGAGTGTTCATGTCCACCGTTAATATATCTCTGAACAAGGCGTTACTATAGCAACGAATCGCCTGAAAACCTGGTCCTTTTCACCTACACTGTAAGAGCAGATGCCACAGAAGACTAATTAACACCTCGTTAACCAATCAGGAGGAAATACATCGTTACAGATACCCATCAGGAATTATAGTGCGAGACACTGACCATTTCTCAGAGAAGGACAGCTCTCCGATGACTGGCTCGAAGTTGGTGAGTTCAGTGAACAACTGCAACATCGAGAGCACAGAAACAAATCCATCAGATGATCAGCAGGAAAAAAAATCAGAAATATACCTTTTTGGTTTTTATCAGATTTTCACTCTAAAGATGATCATTTTGATTATACTGTTTTATTGCTTTGTATCTTGGGTTAATCTCATTCACAAAAACAGAGCTATTCATTGTAAACCCAATTTCAGATTATTCTCCTCTGATATTAAGTCCCTCTTTACTTCCTTTAAGAACATTTCAGAACCTTTCAACTCAAAGGCCTAAACTATACTATTCTTATCTTAAATCTGTTCTAAGAAACCTTTATCGTTTTACAGTAACAGTGTTATACTTTTAAATGCTTATTTATACATGTTTTGTGATTATTTATTGTTGAATTCTTGTTTGCAATAAAAAAAAAAAAAAAAAGAAACTTTATTCTATTCTGAGCAGCTGATAAACGAGGAAAATGAGAGAGAGAGAAGGTTGGATGGTGTGGAGATGGTGAAGCAGGAAGTGGATAGGATTAGTATGGAGGAAGTGAGAGCAGCGATTAGAAGGATGAAGGCTGGAAAGTCAGTTGGACCAGATGACATACCGGTAGAAGCATGGAGATGTTTAGGAGAGATGCAGTGGAGTTTTTAACATGATTTTGGAAGAAGAATAAAGGAGATGTGCAGACCTGCAGTAACTTCAGGGGAATAAAGTTGATCAGTCACAACATGAAGTTATGGGAAAGAGTAGTGGAAGCCAGCCTGAGAGAAGAGGTGACCATCTGTGAGCAACAGTATGGTTTCATGCCGAGGAAGAGCACCACAGACGCCTTATTTGCTTTGAGAATGTTGATGGAGAAGTATAGAGAAGGTCAGAAGGAGTTGCATTGTGTGTTTGTGGATTTAGAGAAAGCGTACGACAGGGTGGAGAGAGGAGTTGTGGTATTGTATGAGGAAGTCTGGTGTGTCAGAGAAGTATGTGAGGGTGGTGCAGGACATGTATGAGGACAGTGTGACAGCAGTAAAATGTTCAGCAGGAACTGGTTTAAGGTGGAGGTTGGACTGCATCAAGGATCAGCTCTAAGCCCTTTCCCGTTTGCAGTGGTGATGGACAGGTTGAAGATACGTCCTTGAGAGAAGGGGAATGAAAGTCAGTAGGAGTAAGACAAAGTACATGTGTGTGAATGAGAGGGAGGGCAGTGGAGTGGTGCAGTTACAGAGAGAAGAGGTGAAGAAGGTGGAGGAGTTCAGGTACCTGGAGTCAACAGTGCAGAGGAGAGTGTGTTAAAAAAGTAAAGAAAAGAGTGCAGGCAGGGTGGAGAAGTGATTTGTGATAGAAGAGTATCTGTGAGAGTGAAAGGGAAAGTTTATAGGACTGTGGTGAGACCTGAGATGTTGTATGGTTTAGAGACAGTGGCATTGAGTAAAAGACAGGAGGTGGAGCTGGAGGTAGCAGAGCTAAAGATGCTGAGATTTGTAGGACATTTTGGGGACAAAGTGAGGTAGGTGCGATTGAGATGGTTTGGACATGTGCAGTGGAGGGACATGGGGTATATCGGTAGGAGAATGCTGAGGATGGAGCTACCAGGAAGTAGGAAAATGGATGATGATGCGCTGTGGCAACCCCTAATGGGAGCAGCCAGAAGAAGAAGAAATAGTAACAAGTTTAAGACTTGAGTCTTGAGACTTAAACTTTGTAATGTCTAAACATTGTGATGTCTAACACAGGATTAGTGCAAGAGTGCAGCATCATCATCATCATCATCATCATCAGTCTTTACTGACCCGCACGCAGCTATCGGCGCTCTGCGGTTTGTCCCGGAGTGAAAACTTCTCCAGCAGTTTAAGCAGCGTTCGTACGAGTCCTGCCACGTCCTCACGCATTACCAAAAGATCCTGAGCTGAAAAATACACCTCCTCGTCCTCTTCTTCCTCTTCCTCATCGATCTCCATCTGGAACAGGAACGCAGACAGACAGTCACTTACATCATTCTGTTTACTCTAAAAGCTTTTCATCTCTTTTTTTCACCAGTTTTAAACAGCAATGTACCAGGAATTGTTCAATCAACCATCATCTATAATACAAAACTCAAATTTCATCCAAATTCATTAAAACAAAATGAAAAAAAATATATATATATCTGTTCAAAATTATGAGCTCTCTGTGGCTTAATCACAAATATCTTTGTAGGGCACTAAATTGAGTGCACTGCTCTTTTATACACTTTCTAGTGTGCACAAAAAGTGAACAGGAAGCCATTTGGGATTTGGCACAAGTATAAGAGAGCAAATTTTATTTAACTCCCAGGAAAAAACTAACATTAATATATTATAATATTTCTGTGTCAGCAGGAGTATGCACTAATGTTAGCTCCGCCCACATGTCCAAATTTGGAACGGGTACGGCTCACGGTGACGGATGGACACACCAAACTTCTCATCGGTACATGAGCTGGCGGCAAACGAAACAATCGACCGACAGATTAAGGCAGACAGATGGACAACAGACAGAAGACAGACCTCCTCTGGGACTTTCTTCGGGGGTTTGGGGCGTTTCCCGGTTTTGGATTCAGCCTGCGAGCTCTTTATCGCATCTTTCTTACGTTTCTTCCCCGAGCTCTGCGGCCAGCATTTCAGCACAATGTCCAGGCACGTGTCAAACAGGATCTGGTGGAACACTTTATTGGCCACGCTGCCTGCAAAAAATAAATATTACACCAAGTTTCAATCACATGACCTCAGATATCAACCGAATAAACAGTGCATCATGTTGCGAGTTTATTTATATGTTGTTGAGGGGTTTATGTCTTGAGCCCTATTCAGATGGGATTAATTATTCCCGCCATGGTGGGGCAGGAGGAGACACGGAGGCTCACCTGGGATTCTGAGGAGCAGCAGGTACAGTGACGCAGCCTGCAGACTGACGCGTCTCTGCTCCACACTGGACGATTTGGTTTTGGCGCCGAGGACGAAACACGCCAGCACGGCCACCAGAGACTTCACCGACACGCCGTTTTCTCCAAACACGTTCCACACGCTCTGAACAGAAACCCACGCCACTTTACGCTCTATGAATCACAAAATCCACACGACGCACCTCTAATGCGTGGTTTTTGAGTCTCGGGATTACCTGCGTGTTTTCCTCTTCACAGGAGAAAGGCAGCAACTGCTTATACACTTTCTTAAAGATGTTCACGTCTTCTTTTATTTCATCTTCCACAGTGGGGTCGAGGGGTTCTGTGTCTGTGAACTCACACTCCCACACTGCGTCCACCCAGGCTACACACACACACACACACACACACACACACACACACACACACACACACATTATAATTGATTGATTTGCACAAATAAACACCTTTATTACCTTAAAAAAAATTGTTTAGTTTTCTATCTATCTATCTATCTATCTATCTATCTATCTATCTATCTATCTATCTATCTATCTATC
>JAAIIK010000405.1:382885-394618 GCA_014706435.1 Silurus glanis
TATATATATATATATATATATATATATATATATATATAGTTATTTGTTTGTTTATTATTTATTTGTTTGTTTTTTATCAATCATTTTATATTGAATTTGTCTGGTTCCAGGATGGACATATTTCAGCACCAGTATTTACTATACCTCTACTGGGGCAAAAAGCTGGACTGAGAGCAGACAGGACTGCAGAGAGAGAGGAGCAGATCTGGTGGTCATAAACAGCAAAGAGGAACAGGTAAGAGAGAAAGAGAGAGAGAGAGAAAGAGAGACTCTTTCTTAGAGACTCCAGTACCTAGGTGTTCACATCACACAGGACCTTTCTTGGTCAAGTCAAGTCAAGTCAAGTTTATTTCTATAGCGCTTTTCACAACAGACATTGTCTCAAAGCAGCTTTACAGAAATCAACAGTCAAGGTGAATGGTGTGCATTTATCCCTGATGAGCAGCCATGGTGACTGTGGCAAGGAAAAACTCTCTTAGTCCTGTCACATCAAGAAGGCATCTGTACCATCTGAGACGCTTAAGGGACTCTAAACTACTCTCTTAGATGCTAAGGACTTTTTACACTTGCACCATTGAGAGCATGTATAGGAGGAGTATGGCAGATATTGACAGTACAAATTAAAGTGATATATATATATATATTTCTATAGTTTATACCTTTTATTTATCTACTTTATTTGATTTTTTTCTATTTTATTTTTTACAAATATTTTATATCCTTAAATTCTATTCCTTTTGTACTTGAATGCTGGACAGTCGTATAAAGCATTTCACTGCATGTTGTACTCGGTGTGTATGTGTATGTGAGGAATAAAATTTGAGTTTGAATTTGAATTTATTATTATATTTCACTACAACCTGACAGGAGTTCATCAGTATATTAAGGAAAAACAGAAGAGCTTGGATTGGTCTGAATGACAGAGACAAAGAGGGCGAGTGGAAGTGGGTGGACGATACACAACTGACCATTGAGTAAGAAAATCACTGAACTAATATTTACTAATGATGATCAGTTAAAGATTTTTACACAACATGATCCTCTGATTTTCTCCTTCAGGTATTGGTTTAAAGGAGAACCCAACAGTAATGGAGCTGAAGAAGACTGTGCTGTAACAGGTGAAGGGTCTGATCCTGTCAGGAACTGGGCTGATTATCCCTGTAATACTGAGTTTATTTGGATCTGTGAGAAGGGAAATTTAAACTGAGCTGTTGTATGTGAATGAAAAGCAGAAAAATGGATTGACATTTTTATCTGTGTAGATCAGTGTGTTTTGTGTCTGAAAAATCCTTATTTCTGTTAATATCTCTGTAAATATCATCGTGTCACCTGTTTTCTGTTTTACCATTTGGGATCGTTGAGGAAATGGGACAGATTCTGCAGCAGTGATGTTTAAGCATGAATATAAATGTGGTTTATCGTCAGCAATCTGCTGTGATGAAGCTTACGATTTAGATTACTTAAATGATCCTTTTCTTTTATAAATCATGATACACAGTGTAAAATCACAGTACTTCTAGAACACAGGGAAAGAAAACCCTGAACAGAAAAAAATAAAGTGTTAATGTATCAACATTCATTCGTCTCAGCATGGTTTCTGTAGCTGCCTATTAACTTTCATTCAATTCAATTCATTTAAATTCAATTCAATTATTATTTGTTTAGCACTTTTTAAAATGGATATTGTCATGAAGCAGTTTAACAGAATTTATAGATCAAAACATTAAATTTCATACATTTATCCCTATACATTTTCCCCAATCAGTTTATCCCTAATGAGTGAGCGAGAGGCAACAGAGGTGAAGGCAAAAAACAAAACAAAAAAAAACTGAGGAAGAAACCTTGAAAGGAACCAGACTCCTTATAGACGACCATATAACCTCAATTTTATCATATCTACCTGTTGTGAGTTTCGAATCAACTACAAACTTTTGTTACTTACCTACAAAGACCTAAATAATTTATCTCCCATGTATCTCTCCAGTCTTCTAACACGCTACAATCCATCACGCTCCTTGAGATCCCAAAACTCTGGACTTCTAGTAGTTCCTAGAATAGCAAAGTCCTCTAAAGGTGGTAGAACATTTTCACATTTAGCTCCTAAACTTTGGAATATTCTTCCTGACAGTGTTCGGGGTTCAGACACACTCTCCCAGTTTAAGTGCAGATTAAATATATCTTTTTAGCAAAGCCTACACATAACACGTCTCACATCATAACCTTGTGCTCCAGAACATCTGATCACATGCACATTATCAACTTGTGCTGTTAATATCATGAACAGCAGCTACGCTAATTGCTCTCCACTGCTTCTCTTTCTCTCCCCATCCCGAGGCATCCTGAGGTTGCTCCAGCTCCAGTCACGTCCCACCTCGTGAAGATTGTGGACCTTTAAAGAAGTAGATGCCTCCAAACATCCCGAACCATCTAGAGACGTACCAGTACCATTTGGATTTCATGTAAAGTTTGGATACTGGACCTCTTTGAGTGTTTAAAGGCTCTGGCATGGAGAAGCTGGTGTTGGATCTATGATGAACATTACTCATAATCACACACTCCAGTGCTCATGTTAGTTCTCACTCTCCAGTGTTCTGTGTTGTTTTAAAGACTATAATTACACTCCTGATGTCACCCAAATGAGGATGGGTTCCCCTTTTGAGTCTGGTTCCTCTCAAGGTTTCTTCCTCATAACATCTAAGGGAGTTTTTCCTTCACCACAGTCGCCATCAGAGATAAATACACATCATTCACGTTAATTCTTACATTCTGTAAAGCTGCTTTGATTTGACTTATCTGGGTGATGTCCAGATATTCATTCATTATAATTTTATCAATGTTGAAGTTATCAGCTGCTCACTGATGGAGACTAGAGCACAAATGTGTTTGTAACAGTTGTCATCCTAAGCAATTGTAGCAAAGCTCTTCATATTAATCTAAAGACTTCTTCAAGGTTTCTAAGTGTTTATCATTCATGGTAATTATGTGCTTTTTTCAGCTATCCGTATGGAGCCACCCTTAGCAGCAGGTAGTCGGGTTTGTATGTGATTGGTGAGTGTGTGCATGATGTGGTGATGAGGTATGTGCTCAGAGTCAGAGTAAAGATGTGCTTATTGAATGTTATTGAATGCAGACTGTCCCATGTCTTAAACCTCATTTATTGTAATATGTTGAAATTGAATCCTTCTTCCATAAAAGTTTCATAAATAGAAATCTCACCCAAATCACATTATATCAATTAAATTAATTGTATTAAACCAATTATCATGTGTAATTGATTTTTTTTAACAACACATTTAACCTGTTGGTCAATTTATTAGTCCTAGATTAAATGGATCACATGCCATACAAGTCCCTGTGAACAGTTACTATAGCAACAATATTGTTTTCGACACACACATTAGTGGATCAGAGCCGTCACTGTATTATGTGAATCATTTTTTATTTGTTTTTGTGACCAACAAATCGAAATATATTTCAGTTTATTGTGGTGTATATATATCGTTGTCGGTTTGAGTTGCTTCATTCTGATTCAGGATCATTTTCTTTAACCAGCTTCTGTAATGCTCTTACATACGTTGTGTAGCGTATCACCTCCTGCTCCATATAATCTACAGGTAATGTACTTTTCCTATTTGGCATTGATATATAGTATGTTAAATAGTTTGAAACCTTCTGTAACTGGCTTTCGGTGTACTTAAGCTGTTGCTCCAGAGACAGGTGACTGGGGAATGCTGGTAGGACCTGAGGGCGATGTTCCTTGATGTTGTATGATGCAAACGTGAGAGGAGGAGCGGAGTAACGGGCAGCAATCTGGTTAATGGCCGCAACCCATGAACTCTGTTCTTCTTCATTCTCGGCCTGGAAGTAGAAGACCCTGGAGTCTGCGGTCTTAATGCACAGCACATTGGGTATGTTTTTGTACTTCAGAGGGTAGGCTATGGTATGATGCAGTCTAATGGTAATCTTCTTGTCTACTTTGCTGTCTTGTTGTAACTGCAGAACCATGTCTTTAAGAACTGCAGTAAAGGGCTTCCATGATCTCCTGCCCTTTCTGGTTTTTCTTCCATTTTCATCCATAACTCGTTTGCAGATGAGATGACCTGTTTTGTGGACTTTGGTGGTATGGCTGTTATTATTCTCAAATGCATCCTGAACTCTTGTTTTTACTCTGAACACCTCAAGTGTTTTCATCTCAATCGAGTCATAGATTCCTATTAATTGTATGGGATCATACTCATACCCGACACGGCACGATCTAATCAGGTTCAATGAAAAATCACTGCAAGACATTTTCTTCCCTTTGTGACCTGCATGAAGATCAGCGTTCAGCATGATCATGGCCCAGGTCAAGTTGTACATTTCAGGATGGAAATCGAGCTCCAGCTTATTACACGCAATGTACTGCTGAGTGAAGTGATTTATAAGTAGATGCTGTAACTTAAGTTCATCCTCTGGCCAGAACACTTTGAGGATCGATCGGAGAGCCTCGTCGATAGGCATCGATTCAAATTTAAAGTACTTCATGTAAGCTTTCACTGTTTCTTCGGCTAACTTCACATCAGTTCTCAGCTTCCAAACAACCTCCAGACTTCTGAACTTTTCATGTTGGTACAGTCCTCTGGCAAGTATTTGCCCTTTTTCACATGTTTTATCTTCAGTGTTGCTGCATTCACTTGCAACATTGTCCTCTTCTATTGGTCCACGGGCATGTTCTTCCTGCCTGGTTATATCTGAGGCTTGTTGTCTGTTCATCTCCAACTGGCTCTGATAGCAAGTTTATAAGCACTAATAGCAGAGTATACTTTCATATGTCCATCGACACGCGTGTGCAGCCGCTTTTATAGGACCGTACAGACGCGTCATAGTGTACGTCACAAAACACATGGCCCCGCCCCCTATTCGAGCGTCTGCAATTTCCGTGCTGTGTTCTCGCTAAACACGGAGAGTCACGTGGTCACGGACTATCGCGGACTGTCGGCATGAGCAGTGAGAACTTCATTTTGGAGTGGATCAGAGTTTCAGTGGAGCTTTCAGCAAGAAAACAACAAGCTACAAATCAATGTTTAATGATATAGAATGGTGAGGTAAGATGCGTGCATGCAGCAGCTCAGATCTAATCTGTCATTATCAGAGGTAGCAAAAGTACACACATCCTTAAGTATAAGTGCAGATACTCATGTTTTAAGATACTCGGGTAAAAGTTGAAGTACTGAGAAGAAAATTCTTGTAAATGTTTTAAAGTAATAATGATGGTTTAAAATTACGTAAATCATCAGGACACCAAACGGAACCTTTGCTATGTTTCCACACGGACAGTTAATGAGGTGAAACTGCACCTCTTCAAGTCAAGAAGCTTTTATCATAATCATACTGATTTATGGTATAAATAATACTGATATATTTAATCATACCGATTACATAATCAGATCATATTTTTATTCGATGTGAATGTGGTTTATGCAAAAGACATTGCGAGGTTTCTATACATATATTTATTATGTCTGTGAGGTAAATATTCACTGAGATTCAGGTTGTTTTATTGATGTGTTTGTGAAGAGAGATGACATGCCAGAGAGCGCCCCCTGTCGGTTCACTTTATTTTACAGTTTTGTTGTTATTATAAGTGTTTACAAATAAAATTAGACATTTTACAGATTTGAATGATGTATTGTTTTTATCTGAACTATCAAAAAAGACAGTAATTTAATTTAGTTTCGCCACTATGAGCGAAAAAACCCCACAAAACGCCACCCAGAGGGTTAATTGTGTGAATCATGGAGGATTTGGTGTTTGATTTGAGACTTGGCACATAAATAAAACAAATGTTTACTGATTACAAATATTTTTTTGGTGGAGTTTATTTATTTATTTAATATCTAATTAAAGAAAGGACGTCGTGAATAAATGTATGTTTTGTATGTTTTTTTTTTTTTTTTGAGACCGTAAACTAAAATTCAATAATTTGCAAAGATTTTTGTACTTTAGATTTTCTGACATATCTGCAAACAGTGCAATACAACATATTCTTTAAATAATGAGAGTGTAAGTGCAGTGTTATTATTTGCTTTGTTAACAACACACTAAAACTCAAATTAAAATAATGGCATTTCACAAATCGCAAATACACCATGCTCACAGGAATATTCCCCCCAGTCGGGCGTGCCAAATTGAAGAGCTCCATTATAAGCGCCCATTATCACACAGTCCACTCTGCTTGTATCATCATTGTATATAATCCACGGGAATCTGAAAACACAGAGAGAGTCAAAATGTATGTGAAAATTTCAGACTGAGATACTAAATTTCACTTCACTGCGATGTGTGTGTCTTACTCAGTGCTCAGTGGTGTACCATCAACCCATTTATATCCCCCCTCAGTCTCAGTCAGACCAATCCAAGCTTTAGTACTGCCAAAATGTTTACCGATGAAGTCCTGTAAATATAATAAGACAAATATGAATATAGATACTCATTTATTCTCTCACACTTTTTCTCACATTTCTCACTCTCTTTCTCTCACCCGTTCCTCTGTGCTGTTTATGATCACTAGGTCTGCTCCTTTGTTTTTGCAGTCCTGCCTGCTCTCATTCCAGCTTTTCATTTCATTAGAAATGTAATAAACACTAGAGCTGAAATATCTCCATCCTAGTTTGGAGTATTTACATAAATAAGAACCATATTATTTATTCATAATGCTTCAGATCTTAGTGTAAATGTGAGTTTTACTGATAATCTCTGTAAGTATAATATTCACTTACCAAGTCTAAAAAGCAAACTTTGCAGTCCAGTTCTCTCCTGCAGTAACTGGTTTCTCTCTATGGTAAGGATGTTGTAACTGGTCTGTAACTGGTTGTTTTCTGTATTCACATTGTTGTATTTGATCCACAGCACTGTGACGGCAGTCAGCAGTAGAACACCCAGCAGCAGCAGCACACACACTGCGGTCACTGTCCCATGTCGTCTGCTCCATGCACTATTCTGTCCTATTGGGGAAATGAACAGAGACACATAATGTACCTTATTATTCAAGCGTAGACGTCACTGGAGACTGTCGTTAAAACACAGATCATACAGCCCAGAGTCTGAAATCAGGGTGATTTCATTTGTTTGAATCGATAATTTGAACATTTAAATGATAGACTAAACTATTACTACCTCCAATTATCTTCAACTTTCCCTTTTTTTTAATAATTACTTCTACTTGATACTTCTTTTTTTTTATATATTTGTTGTGTGTCATAACTTGTTTTTATTGTTGTGAAGTTAAACCATTCATTCTACACTGTATAAAGATATTTTGAATGTATGATACTGTTATCTAATACCAGGCCATGTCATGTGGTACGTAGATGATGAATAAATAAACAAATCTATTCATTTATGAATGAATATTGTGGAATGCCTGTGACATTCCTGTTCCGGTTTCTGTTAACACTTTACACATTGAAACAGAAATAAAAAAATCAGAATGTCTGTTTCTATATGAATCATGCATAATTCCATTAAAAACACTAATGCATTAGAATCAATGTCTTCAAATAATCATGTGATTTGTCACATACCCAGAACTTTGATCACAGCTGCTGTTACAGAGAATTAATGAACACTTTATTAACATTTTTAAAAGCACATTCTGACTTGTCAGTACAGTATGCATATAGTATAATGTTTAGTAGTCACGTATTATATTATAGCAGCATAATAGAACATAACCAACATTTTCACATACACACAATGAATACTCCAAAAAAAAAAAAAAAAAAGAAGACAGAAAGAAACAAATATAGAAAGATAAAAATGAATAAATTTATAAAAGTAGTCAGAAGTAAGTCAACAATGTCTTTTAGAGTTTTGTAAGTAGAATGAAATGAATGATCATTTGTGTGTGTGTGTGTGTGTGTGTGTGTGTGCTCTGCACCTGAATTTGCAGGATCCTTGTTGTTTCTTTTGCAGCGAGTCTTCAAATTTGCATTTTCATAAACGCCTTCATCTTTGTTAAATCTGTTATTAGTTATAACTCCTTCATTCACGTATACTTCCTGAGTCATCTCCATTTTGCACTTATCACTAATCCTGATCTTGTTCTGAAGACTTTTTTAGTCTTTACTTTTCAGTGTAATATCCTCTCTCTTTCACACACACACACACACACACACACACACACACACTGTGTTCAGCTTTCTCTCTCCCTGAGGCTCAGATTTCTCTTTTATTATTACCACTGCTCACTTAAACAAGGTAAATGTGTTTTAAACATGTTCTGCATCATAGTAATTAAAATTCAGCTCAGGTGTGATTCTCACCTCCCATTTCTATTGGCTCCGCCTACTATTCACAAGGGCTCTCACTTTCCAAATAACCCCACACATTTACTCACATTTACTTGTCATCACATTGTGCTTGCTTTCTTGCACTTAAATCTTCTTTCGTAATAATGGTGATGAATTTGTGAAAAAATAACTGTTCCTTTTGTACCTCTGGAGTCTGGAGTTTTGAATGTGCCAAGAGTTTGCGAGTTTTTGTGACGTGTAGTGCGGGACAACCGTGTGTCTGTAGGCCACGGTGCATTGTGGGAAACTGAATTTGCTATCAGAATTGATACAGTATATGTATGTACAGTATGTGTGAGTGTCTGTGTGCGTGTGTTAAAGGAGTGGCATCTAACAAAAGGAAACCACACAATAGACATACAATTATAAACTGTTCCTCATGGCCTTCTGGTTCCCTGTTCAAGTTTTTAATGGGCCAGTGACAATATGGTGAGCAGCACAGGGGTGAATAATATATATAGTACAATATAACACATGAAATGCAGCATCAATGTGATCATTGCTGAGTTAGAAAAAGCCTAGAGAGTACTGATGAGGTGACTCTGATAAAGGCCATGATCTTACAGACACAGAACATCATCATCATCAATGCTGACAATCAGTGCACTCCATGTAGAGAGATTTATAACGTTCTCAATTGAACTTCCTGTTCTGAGAAGAGAAAGACAGACGAGCAGCTGATCAGACAGAAATCAGGAATTTCAGCGCACACACACACACACACACACACACACACACACACACACACACTTACAAAATGGTAGGCACTATTTTATTTTATTTTTTTTCCATTTGTCAAAAACAAGTAAAGGAATGGAATGAGGACAGATCTCTGTATCAGCAAAGTGATTAATAAATAAATAAAACAATAAACAAATCCCTAAATATTTTGCAGGCAATAGTAGTTTACTAAAAGTAGTTTATTTCCTACGTAACCATGATTTTTTTTACTTAAAGAGATCTGCAAATACAGTGACACAAACCCAGTCGTATATTAAATAATTGTGTATAGACAGTTGCTTAATTGTGAAGAAATGACAAGAAACAGCTTACAAATAGTATTTTGCCTTGTACTATAATCAGTCTTATAAAATGTAAAATTGTAAAATTACTTTTTTTGTTATATAACGATAAGCATTGAATATAGGTAATAAATCTATCACTAGATATTTCTAACTTGGCTGCCAGTAAAGGAAGAAACCAAACTGCAGGAGCTTCCTGTTCTCAAACTGTACAAAAAAAAACCCAAACAGAAGATCTAGAAACTTCCTAGAAATTGGTGCATTTATAGAAAAATGTGACTTGCCTTGCAACTGGAACTGCTGTCAGACCTGATGTTACAGAACATTATTCAGTACCTTAAACATATTCCAAAATTCAACAGTGATGAAATAAATTTGTATTAATTCAGTCTGTAGAAGAATCCACTTTTTTCTGTACCATGTTTACACGATTTGCTAATAAAATGTTTATTACTTCACTGAACACTGTAATATTAGCTGACTGCTTTTTTGCTAAATAAAGAGAAACCTCTGAATATACAGCAGACCAGGGTGTGGTAGAGATGCTTTAGTTCAGGACCCAGTAATCCATTCAGGGCAGTGAAAATGATTTAAAAGCATCATCTATAATTAACTTCATGCTAGTAAAATGTTCAGACAGGAGTCTGTTAGTCACATGACTGCGTAGTCACATGGGTCAATGCAGTATTAAGGCCTTCACAGAGTCGCAGTTTCACAACCAAAAGTCTCTGATGTTGAACAAGCCAGGACTTTTAAAAGATCAGAATCACACATAGTTACGTAGTCAGATAAAATCGTTCAATACCGGTGGAAGTGAGTCTCCGAGGACTGATACAAACTTCACTTAAAGATCAGGATTACTACAAAGAGAAGAATGGAGATGAACAGGATTTATGTAAATGCAGAAGTTACAGCACACAGTAGAGTGAATTACAGGGACACTGAGAACTTGTATGAAGATATTCATGTGAATGAAGACAATCTGGAGACCCACCAGTCTAAAATCCTTCAGCAAGCTGAGAACTCAGGTAAAAGACACTTACACTCAGAAATACCTGGATATGTTCTGACCTCACTTATGCTGAACACATGCTGAATCATTTCAAGTGTTAATTAGTGAATGCAATAGATAAGAAATGAACAACCCCATGTCCCATTCCTCTGTGATCCTCTGAGAATTTGTCCATATCGATGATTCTTGATGTAAATAACTCCACAGGGGCTGCTACAGCACTCACGATGTTTCTGTCTTTCCATAGTTTAGAAAGTTTGTTTATTCAACTCATTATAGCCTTGGAGTTTCAGAACTGTAGCATGATCCAGAGAGACTGGAAGCTGGTTAAACTGCAGACTGACATCATAATGCTGTGGATCACATTCCACATCCTTAATACAGAGTAGGACCAATTACAGAAAACTATATGATTGATTGATTTATTATTGATTTTATTTTATTTCAGCATTGAATGCAGACAATAAAGGCTATTAATAGCTTGGCTGCCATGACAGGAAGAAACCAAACTGCAGGAGCTTCTTGTTGTCAAAATGTAAAAACCTAAACAAACAGAAGATCTAGAAACTTTCTAGAAAGGAGTGCATTTATATAGATTTGTGACTTGCCTAGCAACTGCTGTCAGACCTGAGGTTATAGAACATTATTCAGTACCTTAAACATATAAAAAAACGAAACAGTGCACAAATCTACTGGTTTTTATTCATAATGATTATGTCGTATACGTTTTTGCACCATGTTTAGTACTTCACTGAATATAATAATGCTAACTGACTGCTTAATGAGCTCAATAGTTCTGGAGTTAGCTGTAGTATAGAACTCGTATACAGAATTTGACTAACATCTTTCGCTTACACCATGTTAGTGATATATATTTCCTGGGGTAACTGCATGATTTTTTTATTTTTAACTGTTTCATGATCAATTGCTTCATTTATTACTTTATTCTCTAATTACAGGAATGAATCAAGCACAGAATACATGTTACAGAGTGACTACAGTGTGTTTGCTGCTGCTCTGCATTCTCCTGCTGACCGCTGTAATAATGGTATGGATGAAATTCAACATCCTTCATACAGAAAAGGACCAATTACAGAAGCAAAACGTTGAATTTCAGAAGACTGTAAATGATATTGGTAAATACACACTTTATCGATGGTCAGTGTTTGTAACAGATCCGTGTACTTACTCTGTGTGTGACTCAGTCCATGGATTATGTGCAGTTATGTTTTTAAAGTCTTCTTATTGTTTTCATTAATACCTTAGTGCCCAGATCGTCTCTAGGTTACGACCGTAACCCTAGTTCCCCGAGGGAACGAGACGCTGCGTCGAAACGCTATGGGAACGCCTCTGCGTGACCGCGCTCTGA
>JAAIIK010000405.1:446843-475253 GCA_014706435.1 Silurus glanis
ATCTGGTCTCTAACTGATTTTTCTCTACAGACAGGCTGTTGTATCTGATCTGTAACTGGTCTCTGTCTAAAGTCAGGTTGTTGTAACTGGTCTGTAAGTGATCTCTGTCTAAAATCAGATTGTTGTAACTGGTCTTTAACTGGTCTTTTTCTATAGAGAGGTTGCTGAATTTGATCCACAGCACTGTAACGGCAGTTAGCAGGAGAGAACACAGCATAAACACACACACTGCAGTCACTCTGTAGCATCTTCCTCCTGCTGTGTTGAGTCCTAATGAAAAATACAAATACAAATCTAATACCTAGAAATCTTCAATCAAAAAGCACACCCACACAAAGTTTTATACTCACAACACCACCACATGTTTAGTGAATTCTTTAGAAAATTCATGAAACTTTAATAAAAATAGTGAAATTATGGTAAAAATCAAAGCTGACTTTGTAATGTTTGGTTCCAAATCAACTTACATTTTTTAGGGTGGCACAGTAGGACAGTAGACATTGTTTCTGCCTCACCAAGGTTGGAAAATATGTGAGAAATTTTACATTTTATATTCAAGTATTATTATGGAGTATTTACACTTGAGTCATACTTGAGTACTTAGAAAAGTATAAAGAAATAGGGTAGTAGATGGAAAGGAAGCACATTCTCAGGAAAGATAAAGCATAAATGACAATTAAAAATGTTTTTGAAACTGCTGTTTCAAAGGTCCATAGCTGTATATGCCAACTTTGGTTGATTTCCAAGTCTAAGATGGCCAACATAAAGTAGAGAATGACAAAAAAAAATTTCACTTCAGCATAATCATTGGGAACTATATAAAAAGTGCTGTAAATGTACCACAATTACTTTAACTGAGTAACATATGTATGAATAAGTAAATAAATGTTTTATCTTTGACCACAAGATTGAGCAATCACAGAACTACTTTGGTTCCGTCAAAGCATGATTCTCGTGAAGTTCTGTGATGATATGTACTGCTGTTTCCATGTCAACATTTGTAACCTACATCTCAGGTCATGGTTCTAAAAAAGCATATAAGGTGCACTGAGATAGAGCCTCACTTCATGTTTGGTGGCTTTGCAGTGGCTTTTCCCATTATAAACAACCAAAGACCAATTTTTCTAAAAGCCTGATTAGGTAGAAATTGATAGCATAGGGTACACTGACATGTGCTGACCCAGGAAATCCATAAGCACCCGATCCAGAAGAAGATGACAAAAATGTAGAATAAAAATAGCG
This sequence comes from Silurus glanis, assembly GCA_014706435.1. NCBI lineage: Eukaryota > Metazoa > Chordata > Actinopteri > Siluriformes > Siluridae > Silurus > Silurus glanis. The sequence continues at coordinate 448,086 of JAAIIK010000405.1, forward strand.
TGCATGCATGTGCTTTTGTACTAGGGCTCCTTACAATGAGAAAAGGTAGAATAACCCACTCTTAGTGCTTGACCCTGTAATAATATTAATATAAATGTTTTTCTTTATGTATTTTTTTATTATTATTAAATTTTATAAATATTTAAATAAGGGGTTAAATTATTGATGCCTGGCACATTCATATAAACTTGTATTGTGATGTTACTACATTATTACAGGTTATTACAAAAGCTTTGTTTTGTTTGAAATGAACTGTTTTATAAACATGAATTTATAAATGTGTGTATGTTTTACCTGAGCTTTCGGTTTGTTCAAAGTTTCTTGTCCTCTGGGTCTCCATATTGTCCTCATTCGCATAAATATCTTCATATGATTTCTCACTGTCATTGGAATCAGCTCTGTTGTCTGCAGTAACTCCTGCATTTGCATAAATTTCCTCAATCATCTCCATTCTTCTCTTTTAAATAATGCTGACCGTTCAGTGGACAGGCTCTTTTGCATTAAATTGTCTAAAACTAGACCCAGAGTGACTGCCAAAGGAGCACTGCTTACTTGTCTCTTTGCATTTCTGTTATATTGAAAGCGTATTTCCTGTGCCACTATCATGTGTGAACAACAAATGTTTCCTGGGTGCAGCCCAAACTAAATGTCAATACACTGTATAATCCTGTTCCCAGAATCACTGAATGACAAAATAGGGAAAAAGAAATTTGAGTTTGCTTGGAATTAGTATATGAGGGTTACTTAACTAATGGCTAAACAAGTTAACAATATTACAACTACTATGTGCCATGTTATTTTAATGTATTCTATTTAATAAGTTTCTATAGTGCTCTGTTGATTTTACACTTTGACCACAGGAAGCTACTGCAGTTTGGTCTCCTCCTTTACTTGCAGCCGGTTTATTAATAATCTTTATTTGTGCATACAAAGCTGATCACTCTCAGGAAAATTAAGAGGAGCACACAGACTCTTACAGTATGTCCTTTGTCTCATTTTGTAGTTCCTGTCTAAAATCCAGGACTGTAATTCCTAGTATTTGAAAACTATACTTTAGTTACTGATCCATACTTTAGATGTTCCTTGACATTATGCAACAAAATGTAGACATACAGCTTAGAGGCAGGGGCGTACCAGTACCTCACAATCACTTGATTCAGTAGCCGGTGCAATTAAAACCAGAGTTTTATGATACAAAAAAGTGGTTGGTAAACAAACACACATAACATACTGCTGCCATCAGGCAAGCACTTCTGCTGTCATGGCCATCAGACGTTTAATTGTGAGCATGCCACTCTAAACTATCCTATTAGTCTTCATTCTGCATCTGCATAATATATCTTACATTGTCATAATCATTGCTACTGTTTTTGTTTCATTATTACCTCCATTACATGTACTTTGTACTTCCTTTGCACCAAAAATATTTGCACTATTTTTTTTATACCACCTTATAATTGTATAACTTTTACTTTTCTTTTTTCATGTTTATATATATTTTTTATATATAAAATCACAATTAAAAACCTGATCATAAATAATTGACTACATGCCTGGGGCTGAACTTTAGCCAGCAGAGGGTGCACCAGTACTTCACAAACCAGAGGTTTATAATACAGAAGAAGGGGTTGGTTAACAAACACACATAACATAGTACATTTCTTTATTATTCATTAATTTGCTTTACTGCCAACTGCCACTAATTTGTGTTTCCTGCTTCATAAATGACCAAGTTACTGATTTTGACCCTTGTCTCTGATGGTGGATTATCCTAATTTGCAGAGGTGGCAAAAGTATACACATCGTTTACTTAAGTAGAAGTACAGATACTCATGTTTTAAAAGACTCCAGTAAAAGTACTGAATACACTTTTTTACTCAAGTTAAAGTTAAGAAGTTTGGGCTCTGACATGTACTTAAGTAAAAAGTAGCCTTTACTATTACCTGTTTTAGTGTCACGCTGGTAACTGGACCTCACATTATATATTATTGTATAAATACAAAAACTGAATGTATCCAGGCTGAACAACCACCATATGGAATACAAGCAGAGAAAAGACTAAGATGACAATTAAAATGATAATAAGGGTAAAATGTTACTTTGAACTAAGTGATTCCTTGAATATAAATTATAATAAATGCTGGTCGGAACAAAAAGTCACCTTTCAGAATAGAATAAAATAGCCTTTATTTGTCACATATACATTTCAGCATAGTGAAATTCTTTTCTTCACTTATCCCAGCTTGAAGCTGTGGTCAGAGTGCAGGGTCAGCCATGATACACCGCCCCTGGAGCACAGAGGGTCAAGGGCCTTGGTCAAGGGCCCAAGTGTGGCAGCTTTGCGATACTGGGGGTTTGCATTACCATTCACTATTAACTAAAATTAGCTTTTCTCACAGATCCATGAATTATTTCTCGAGCATGGCGTGTCATTCCAGCTCTTCCAATTTGTAGTACCTATAATCTCAGCACAATCCTCATTATTTAATTGATTGGGTTCCCCCTTACGCCAGTACCTGAAAAGCACAGTTCAGTGTTAAGTTATTTTTAATTCCACACATTTAAACAAAACAATTAGGTTGCGTAAACTTGTATTCAACCATAGCAAGTATATACTTACGCAGTGGTTAGAGGTGTACCATCCACCCATTTCCACTCTCCCTCTGTGTCCCTGTCACTCAGACCAAGCCAAGCCCGATTCTCTCCCAGATGTTTTAGGAGAAACTCCTGTGATTCAGAGAAATGAATATAAAGTATTTAATCTTAATTAACTATTAAATTAAAAATAGATATTGATCTGTGTTCTCTCTCTCTCTCACTCTTTCTCTCTTTTTCTTTTTTCTTACCTCTTCCTCTAGACTGTCTACGATCACCAGGTCCGCTCCTCTCTCTCTGCAGTCCACTCTGCTCTCAGTCCAGTTTTTCCTCTCAGTAGAAATGTAGTAAATACTGGAGTTAAAGATTCTCAATGTGTCTTTACATAGTGAAGTGACTGGTCAAACAGAGTTGGAGAGAGCGCGAGATAAGAGAGAGATATTAAGTGCTGTATTCAGAGTTGCATTAAGTGTAAATTAATAAAGATTTCATTCCAAAATTGTGCACATCTGTATTCAGTCTCATTTGAAACTAATGATTCAAGCACAATATAGAACTTACATAAGAATTTCGTACTACTACAGTCTAAAGTGAGGTTCTTAGCTGAAACGAGGAGCAATATTAAGTCTAGTGTCATGTTTTCTGTATTATACATAAAATATAATGGAAAATGACATTTGATACTAAATACACAATAAACTAATTCATTACTACTATTATCATCTAAATAAAGTGCATGTCTTAATGTTAAACATGTAATTTTAACTGATTACCGTTTTTGTGTTTTGTGTAAAATTGTTATTAACATTTTAATTAACAAATTATTAACAAATGAATGAACAAATCATCAGATAATTAGTGTAATACACTGTCACTAGTGGAATAAAAATGTAGAACTTGGCACTAAGGTGTTAATAGAAACAACATAATTTAAAGACATAACTGCACATAATCCATGGACTCAATTCACAGTATTTCCTGTATATGGATCTTTGACAAACACTGACCATCATTAAAATGTATATTTACCAGAATTATTTAATGTCTTCTCAAGTTCATCTTTTTGCTTCTGTAATTGGTCCTTTTCTGTATAAAGGATGTTGAATTGCATCCAAAGCATTATGGTGGCAATCAGCAGGAGAATGCACAGCAGCAGCAAACACACTGTACTCGCTCTGTAACATTTATTCCATACCGGATTCATTCCTGTAACTAGAGAGAAAATAAATAATGTAATAATTAGCAGATCAGGAAACAAATGAGTCAAGAGGTTATTGTTCGAAAGCCACTAAAGAGTCCTTTTTATCATGTGGCAATAGCAAGTTAGCATAGTCTTAGCAAACCAGAACTACCAGGTTATTTCTCATCTATTACATTAAATTATTAATTGCCGATGTGCACATAATTATGGATTTTGGTGCTTGATTTGAGACTTAGCGCATCAGTAAAGCAAATGTTTAATGATTAAAAAAGAAATTCTGTTGGATTTTTTAAAATATATATTTATATATAGCTTAGTAAAGAAAAAAAGTAAATAAATGTGTCGCATTGAAGGTTTTAATTTCGCTTCATATTTATTTATTAATATTTTTAACAAAAACGGTCAAACAGAAATATGCTCCGCATTAATCGTGCGTTAATAAAATCAGTGTCGTTGAAATTAATTTGCGTTAATGCTTTAATTACCCCTTATTTTGACAGCCCTAAAATGACCTATGGCATTTGGGTTCACACACCTCTCTGGCAGACCGCAGGGTCAAGCTCTTACCTTGACTTACCTATATGTTAGGGAAGTGTCCAAAAAATACTAAATAAGACGATTTACACATGACATTTGTGCCTGTAAATGAAAAACAGAAGTGCCTATATTAACGCTTCAATTGTCCTTTTGATTCTTAAATAAAAATGAAAGAGATACAGAGAGAGAAAGTCAGTGAAAAAATATAACCAATAACGCTAGTTGTTTTCTTTTTCCCAAGCTTACTTCTTATTAGCTTGTCAGAGAGAACAACAGAAGCAATCAGCATTTTCTTAGTCTACCATTATAGTAGCAGCTACACTGAATCATAATTGAAATGCATTGGTGCTAAACCGGATCATATCAAATCAGTACTGAATGTTTGAGTGTGTGTGTGTGTGTGTGTGTGTGTGTGTGTGTGTGTATAGGGTTGTTGTGTTCAGTTCAAATAACATAGTGTCTTTTAAAATGACAAATACATCAATTTAGTTCAAAGTCACACTTTCTTTTTGTAATGGTTTAAATTTAATAGATCAAAACTTATTTCTGAGGGAGTGTCTTACCTGAGTTCTTATCTTGCTTGACGTTTTTGAACTGCTTGCTTCTAAAATTGTCTTCATTTACATAAGCATTTTCATATGATCCCTCAGTATCAGTATCCACTCTACTTTGCGCTGTAAATTCTGCATTTACATAAATCTCCTTCATCTCTATTATTCTCTTTGCAGTAATTCTGATCTTTAAGTGAAGTATGTATCAGTCTTTAGAGACAGACTTCCACCAGTATTTAAATGTCCAAAAGTGCACAGTCTGAAGAAACATTGACTGCGTAATTGAGAGTGATGCCATTATGTTGAAAGCCTAGTTCCTGTTTAATGCGTGCTGAACATCAGTCATTTTAGTGTGTGAAACTGCGACTCTGTAAAGGCCTTAATGAGCCATGAGACTATACAGTCATGTGACCAACAGATTCCTGCCTGAGTAATGCACATTTTATTAGTAACAGTTCCATACAATTAATTAGTAAAGTTATATATAATTGTAATTGTTTTTTCTGCCCCGTATGGATTACTGGATTCTGATGTGAAGCAGCTCCACCCCCAGCCTGACTAGGTTGAAGCTTGAAGTTCCTTTTTTTCATCCATTTCTGCATGAGAACTATATTTTTCAAAATACTTATTTTATTCTTCCCTATATAATTAAACAGTTTATTTTATTGAAGCCTGGTTTCACACAAATCTTGGGTGGATCCTGTTTGTGGACTTCACACTATAAATGAAGAATATGAATGAAGTTTGTTTGTGCACGCATGCTGTATATTATTATATAATTATTTCATGGTTCCAGGTCATGTGAGTCTCAAATAAGAACCTCACATGTAGGAGTCTTATGAGTCAGATGATATATCGTCTGCAAAAATTTTTGAGATTGCATAATCTCATCTCTTATCCCTGTTTTAGTTTTCCCTTTATCAGCCTTTTGTCTGTGTGATTTTTGTTAGACACTAACCCTCCAGCACATACACACACACACACACACACACACACACACACACACATATATATATATATATATATATATATACATCATAGTACATAACTTACATACTCTAACACATTCAAATGACCAGACTTCTGATGACACTTACTGCTTTCCTTACACATCCTTTATAAACGGTTCTTGGGTACTTACTTGTAAATTATGATTAGCAGATTGCAGAAAAGGGACATATGTGGTTTATAAGTTACAGACTGATCATATAAAGCTGAACTTAATTATCTTCACAGCCACACTTTTAGTATAAAAAAAAGTATTTTACACGTTCTGTGAAGTGTACATTGTGTCTTTTGATACGGTCTCTACCAGACTGTTCGTTTATTTATTTATTTTTAGCTTATTTCTGATTTTCTTGATTTTTTCTATTGCCTGTCCTTGTCTACCTTGTTTGTTTTTCTCCAGGGTTATTCAGAAAATATTCCATCACAATTAAGTCTGTGGGAAAGAGGTTTTTTTTATATATATTTTTTATTAAAAAAATTTTTTTTTATTTTTTTGAGTACCTATTTAATTAAAGGAAGCAAGGAAAAGCAAGGAAAAGCAGAATCTAATGAGGAAGTAAATTAGAGTCTTTTCCTTTCCCTGACATTCAAAATAACTGAATGTATTTAAAAAAGGATTAAAAAAGTGTAAGCGACCTTTTATTTATGAATTGAAAAAAAATTACAGGTAAATATTCAACTTTGAGAAGTAACTTCGCTTCACATCAAGATATATCACACCAACTCATCGTTTATAATCGTCTTAAATGTATTCCTTTATTGTGTTTTTTAGTTTAAGCAATAAAATTATCATAGCGCAACACTTCATCACCCACACATACAGAAAATGAGGGTGAAACAGAATGATGTAATCTTGAATAACATTTTCTTTGTAACTTCCTCTATAATGCTATTACACGCACTGACACATGCGCACCGTGATTTTTAGTTTAAAACAAAATACACCTAGAAAGAAGTCAGTAACCTGCTTTACAGTACTGCTGAAATCTAAAAGATGTTCAGTACAAGATTAGGATTAGTGGCGAGTGCAGAATGGAAATGATTCAGGAAACATTCACAAATGCAGGAGCTCTCGCTAAGATTTATGTACTCGCTAAAAAACAACCAGGCTCCTGCAAACTCTGATACGGAGCACACAATCACACACTGTTATAATTGAGGCCTAATACTCATTATACAGTATGTTTATGATTCAGGTTAATCAGGTGTTTAATAGAGTTGGAATGTATTAAAGTGTTCATAATTTTTTTATAATAGCATCTCTAACCAAAGATCTGGCTGCCAGGCAAATTACAGGATTATTTTAACACAATAAATCAAATACATTAATATTTCTAATTTAGTGCATGGACTCATGTATATAAAGCACACACTCTGACTTTTAATAAATGAAATAATGTAAACAGTAACAGACATTTTTTTAATGATATAAACACATTTGTTTATTAATGCATCTATCACCCGCGTAACAAGAACCTGTATTAGATGAGTCCATTGCAGTTTAGCATTAAATATTACTCAAAATATATTTTTTTATAAATTCATAAATTGAAGTATTCTGTGTGGTGTGAATGTTTTAACTTCACAACTGCACGTTATAACACACCACATATTAAAAAACAAACAAAGAAATAGCATGTACACATATTAAAAGAAACATGGAGAGGAAAATGACAGAGACAATACTTTAGTCTCATCATTTTATTAGCATGTTTTAACCTTTAAATGATTTTCTCTGTGACTCTTTAAGTGTAAAATGACTAAATTAAAAATCCAGTGATGTCTAAAGAATGAATAATGTGCAGAATTTGTAGTTTTCTCTCCTCACTAAAAAAATACCAATACGACATGACACTGCATGTAGCAGATGTTAGAGTTACTGTAATGTGTCTGTTGCTGCCTTGTGTTTTTTCCTGCTGACTGGTGTCACAGTGCTATGGATCAAATTTAACACCATAACTATAGAAAACTATCAATTTATGACTTATAGAGAGAGAAAAGTCACAGACCAATTACAGCAACCTGACTATTGACAAAAATCAGTTACAGGCCAGATACAAGAACCTGACTATAGAGAGAGAGAGCAGATACAACACCCTGGCTATAGACTATACCAGATACAGACCATAGCTGACTATAGAAAGAGACCAGTTACAGCATAAGAGATTTGGACTGCAAGGTGTGCTTTTAAAACTTGGCAAGTCTCATCTCATCTTCTCCCGCTTATCCGTAATTCGGGTCGCTGGGGCAGCAGTCTAAGCAGATTCCCTAGACACTTCTCCGTGTCCAGGGATCGGGTTGTCAAGGCCCCCGCCTTCGACTGCTGCCAGATCCTCTCAGCACCGGTCCCTTACGGTCCTGGCAAGTTGGCAGTAAATATTGTATATAACATCATTCAGCAGTAACTTTAAAACTGTCTGCCTAATATCCTGAAATCCTGCACGCCACAAGACCGCTGGTATATGACACAAAAGCATTAACAGCAGAGCCTTTCAGTCCCATAAGTTGTAACACCATGGATCATGTTTTTCCAGCATATTCAATATATTCAGTTCAATTCTATTTGTTTAATACCTTTTAGCAAAATAGTTTATACATTTGTTCCCAAAATTTTATTTCTATAAGTGTGTCCTTATAAATTAATTAGCAAGCCAGAGATGTTGCTGAAAAAACTCCCTGTGACAATATGAGGTAGAAATATTGAGAGGTTATTAATTAAGCCATAATAAAATGACACATTAAATATTCAAATATTAAATAATTACAAATAAAATTCTAATTCATCTTTGTAGTTTCTTGTTAATCTCCATCAATCTCCATCAGATGAACATGAGAAAGGCTTTTTATCACAGAGATCACCACCACTACACTCATCATGTGGCTTGTGAAAAGAAGCGTGCTTAATCAGAGCCAATATAAGAATTTAAGCTGGAAATGTCCTGAAAATTTTTTTTACCTATAACTATAGAATTAGCCGTAGAATTAAACTGAAAAACAACAGTCAGTGTCATTACCATCTCTGGATAACAATCACTTTGGACACAAGATGGAGACATTCTCTATTTATTTATGTATTTTTATTCTTTCTTTTTTGTTTTCACCTGCCTGTGGTTTGCTAGATTATTTAAACCTGTTATTTGCTAATTCTTTGTTGTTGGCAGCACTGAGGCCATCTAGGTTTGTAATAACATCTGCATTTTCATATCCTTTGATTGGACAGTCAAATACTGCACTAGTCAGTGCTCGCAGCCGCATCACTAGCAAAAGGCACAAGCTCAAACAATAAATTGATTTGGTTGCAGATATACTTATAAGAAAATAATCTGTCTATTCAAACTTAAGCTACTAGCTAAGCATTAATTGTTGATGATTTTAATATTCATTTTGATAATCAGGAAGACCCTCTGAGAACACCAGATGTGTCCATTTTAGATTCAGTACGAATTTGGATTAAATATACAAAATATATTCATAGTTCCACAGTCTGAAGTTACTTCAGATCCTTACTTCATTTCCTTTCAAATATGTATTAGTCATAGTATCTGTACCTCACTGTGTTACTGTGTTAAATTACATTCACATCAGCTACTGCAACAAGTTTTATCAATAATTTTCCTAATTCAATAACAATGAATAGTCCAGCATCTGACCCCATATAGCTTGATTGGGCTACTGAACATCTAGAATCAATGTTCCTACATGCTAGGTAATATAAAAAAAAAAAAGAGGTCAAACTAAATTTATTTCCAAACAGTATGGAAAGAGAGACTCTTGAGTTATAGAAAAGCTATTAGTGCTGCTAGATCAGGATATATTTCTACCCTTATAGAAGATATTGAACATAATTCTCGATTTGTATTTAATACTGTAGCAAAAGTAACTAGAAACAGTTAATTTAAATACAGTCAATTTAATAAATAACTGTAGATTACAATGGAATTATCTCAGATCTGCAATGACAATGTTTTGCTCTTATTCATAATTTGTCAATTAATTTCCACATCAAAATCATCAACTTGTGTACTAATTTACCGTCATGTTTGTTTAATCAGACAGATAATTACATGAGAAATTGAACGTGTTCTAAAAATAATAATTTCCAAACAATAAAAAGCATATCTTCAGCTGAAGCTGGCTTTGTGCGCAGTTCACTCCGTTGAAAACACAGTTTAATATGATGCTAAAATATGAATGGGGAGTAAAGAGAAGTGGTTAAAAAAAAATCTTTGCCACAATATATGTCATTACAGAATAATTACATGGCCGAGTGGCTCTTTAGGCAACTATTGTGTTGTGTTGTGTAAAAACAGCAAAAAAAAAACCCAGCTAAAAGGAAGAAGTAATACACGAATTTCAATCAACATACAATTCTCAGAGAAGAAAAAAACAAGTAAATAAAAGACACTGATATCAGACGAGAAAAGACTTTTGTACCGTTGTGCTTTTTTATGTAAAGAGCCTTAAACATTTAAAAATTTAAAAAAATTATTTACTTATTTATTTATTCATTCATTCATTCATTCATTCGTTCTGACTTGCCCTTCAAGGGCAATATAAGGTCTGTTCATAGCATGACTTAAGTTCATTTTGATCAGTTTAGCTTTTGTGTTGCAACTTCCTTAACTGACACCCAGCACTGTAATAAGGAAACTTTCTCTGATTGTGTGCACACACACACACACACACACACACACACACACACACACACACACACATTTATTTCCTCCCCAACAGACAGACAGTACGTCAGAGTTTTATATAGATCTTGTATAGATAAATGATGTCCGACTGTGTGTATGCTAATTCGCTTTGCCCTGAGGAGCTGGACAGAGGAGAGAAGGTAGAGAAGGTGGTGGATATCTATGACAGTGTTGATGCGGTTAGAGATCATGACCCTGATGCAGAAACAGAGGATCCTGACACAAAGGGGAACCTTCAAGATCATCACACAGGTTTTAATAATGTCACTTTTGATCTATTTTTGATAATTCTTTTGTAAATGCAGTATTATTAGTGGTTTATTATCAGTAGAAAGCCATCTTTTGCTGAAGAGCACCTATGCTTGTTGTGAGCAGTGCTATTTATTCCACAACTATTCTATCGGAACAAAGGACACCTACAGAATATAGCATTTTATGAATGTTTGTATCCATATCACCCACAACCCTTTCTTTAAAGGAAACACTACATGGTGCAGATGTTACAGTGTGACTGTGGTGTGTTTGGCGGTGCTGTGTGTTTTCCTACTGACTGCCATCACAGTGCTGTGGATCAAATTTAACAACGTAAATACAGAAAACAGCCAGCTACATTCAAGATTCACCAATCTGACTATTCAAAGAGATATGTTACAAAGGGATACAACTGAAATCCAGAGGCTTTCCAAATTAGGTAAGTGATATAATATACTCCAAAACTGCCGCATATGTGCACTTAGATAATGATTATACAGTTTTCAAAAAATAAAGAAAAATTTACTTTTAATAATTTTCTGGAAAACTTTGTAGATTAACGTTAATATTTATACTGCTGCTTTGTAGATTTTTATTTTGCTCACTTACATTCTTACAAGAATCAATCGTTTTTCTTAATGGAATGAAGTTGTGTAAGGGTAAATACAGATTACATTTAAATACCACAGACAACAGTGTTAACTATAATATAGTTTCACAATATATATAATAACACTAACGTTATCACTAACGGCTGGAACCAAATTCCTTGTGTGTGTCAACACACTTGGCCAATAAACCTGATTCTGAGTCTGAATATGTCCGGTCAAAGAGTACAATTCACACACATTCCAGGACACTCAGTTACCAGGTTACTCGTTTAAATAAATCTAAAATAATTGCTCAGCTCCCCTCTTTGTACACCTGACTTAAACAAGCAGTTTGATTTTGATTGCTATATTGTTTTTAGACCTGGTTCTCTTTCTAATTCTTAATACTCTTGTCTATCTTGGACTGTTGATTTTTTAAATTCAGTTTTGCCTCTTCGATATTGCTTCATATTTTTGGATTATTCTGCCTTGGTATTAATAATGAACTGCTTTCCCTACACTTGTATTGGTCTGTATATTTATTCTATAACATGCACACGGTTGCAGCTGGAGAGCCTGAACTGCGTACAGATCTCACGACACAGGAACAGTTCATAGAAGAGCAGCAGCAGCATCTCTCCTACCTGGAGGCCTAGATCAGGGTGCTTATCCAAACTCTTACTGCTAACACCCATGCCAGGTCCTAACTTAAGCTAGTTCCCACAGTGGACCTTCATGCATTCTCAAAAATCCTTTAATGGCATTTTAATTTGCCTAGATAGCAACCATTTACAGTGCCAGCTTGTGTTTTGAGACCTGTGTGTCCTCTTTGCTGACTGAGACAACTCATCATTTGGCTGAACTGATTGCCATCAAAACCAAAGGTATTGGCAGTGTGTTTGTTGGCCTGCTAGTAAGGATGTTTGGTCACAGACAGCCAATAACTCCATTTCCCAGTAAGGACATGTTCTTCAAATACGGCCACCACAGACAATGATTCCCACACAATTCAGCACTCTCAGTCACCAAGTTACTGATTGAACACACATGTATATAAGGATTCAGATTTATTCACATAAACACAAGTAAAAGATTTGTCAAAAATATTGAGGACTAGTTTACAAAACTACACCTTATGCACATTTGCTCATCTAAGTATGTGGAGCTACAGGTAGCCAAGGAGGGGAACTTTGTTGGTACGCCTCATAGTCATCAAGATGTGGGACAAAATATTTTTATCTGCTTCAGCCTACAATGATTCAGCCCTTTATTTCACAAGGATGGAGATTCTACAGTTCTAGTCTTTACTACATTTCTGCTGAGATGAAGGACTGGAATCAGAGCAGAGATGACTGCAGAGAGAAAGGAGCAGACTTGGTGATCATAAACAGCCGAGAGGAACAGGTAAAACAAACTTGCAATTATAAGGAATAATCTTAATGATTCTTTATTAAAGCATTATCTGTGTAAGGCTGCTTTGAGGCAATGCCCATTGTTAAAATGCTATATAAATAAAAAATGAACTGAATTGGATGTTGGTGATCATTTTATTTTGTGCTCTCAATCACAGGAGTTTATTAAACGCATGCATGGCAGTGCTGCTTGGGTTGGTCTAAGTGACAGAGACACAGAAGGCGAATGGAAATGGGTGGATGGTACACCACTGACCACTGCGTAAGAAATTTTTTAACTAAAATCTGTTTATCATGCAGTTACCAACACTTCAACCTACATTAAGCAAAACAGTTGGTCCTCTGATTCTGTCTTTCAGGTATTGGAATAAAGGAGAGCCCAACAGTAATGGAGATGAGGACTGCGCTATAATTAACTATGTGAATAATCCTGTAGAAAACTGGGCTGACTTTCCCTGTAAAAATAAATTTACCTGGATTTGTGAAAGGAAAATTTTTGCTTAACATGAAAATGAATGTAGTCTGTATATATATATATATTTGCATTTTTTATCTTCTTACTCATGATACATAAACATCTAAATAACAATTTCTGTTACCACAGGTATATATGTGAACCTGAATTTAACTGTTCCTCCTTAAAGATGAAGCTTCTCAGACTAAATCTGTAATAGTCGAATCTGCTATTTTAATTTTGCTTCTCTGTTTTTTTGGAATGCAGTTAATTGATTATTTGGTTTATGACTTGCTAAAGGTGAATAAAAGCTGTACATAAAATTCTTCCTCTTAGATGTTTGTACTGTTTCTCTGTGTGCACGATCTTTTTTTGTGGTTGGTTTAGTAGTCTGAAATTTACCAACTGGTCTCAAATATGGCAGCTGAGATCAGTGAATTTCCAATTTTGAGATAATAGAAAACAAATGTCACTCTCGAAATCTATATTGTTACCTTTTAAAACTATATACTTGAGTTGAATTTATATATAATTGTTGATAATAGAAATGTTTGTAGTATTTAATTTTTCTTATGACACATTTAGCGATACATTTGCATGTTGTGAAACAGCCACAAAACAACTTGCTTCCTGTTCTCACTTACATTACAAGTTGTAAAACTTATACTGTAAAATCTTACCATCACTTACATAAACGGTTGTTTCCTCACCAGTCGCTCTATTTTTCATGAATGGATGTGGCTTTAACATGGAATGAACTACACCCGATGATGTGATGAATATTTGTTGTGCAACAGCAATTTAAAGATTTACACATAGATGCTAAAAGCAGGTAACAAAATAATTACAGACTTGATTAAAATGACACAGAAATGTCAATTTAATTAACAGCTTTTCTTTCAAATACAGCAATTTAGAAAAATATTGTCTTCTCACAGATCCAAATAAACTTAGATTTGCAGGGATAATCAGCCCAGGTCCTGACAGGATCAGACCCTTCACCTGTTATAACACAGTGCTCATCTTTATCATTGGGTTCTCCACTGAACCAATACCTGCAGGAGAGAATCAGAGAAAATGTGTTTAAGTCATTGACTTAAAATAATGATTAGGAAATATTAGTGATTTTCATACTCAGCGATCAGTGGTGTATCATCCACCCACTTCCACTCGCCCTCTCTGTCTCTGTCATTCAGACCAATCCAAGATTTTCTGCTTGTCCGTAATATATTTATGAAATCCTGTCATGGTTGTAGTAAAATATAATAATAAATTAGTATCTCTGTCTCTCTCTCTCTCACACACACCTATACACACACACACACACACACACACACACACACACAAACACACACACACACACACACACACACACACATGCACACAAAAAAAACCCTCACCTGTTCCTCTCTGCTGTTTATGATCACCAGGTCTGCTCCTCTCTCTCTGCAGGCCTGCCTGCTCTCAGTCCAGCTCTTCTTCTCAGTCGAGATTTTGTAAATACTAGAACTGAACAAAATCCAGCCTGGATCCAGATAATTTAAATAGAATTTTTTTTATTATTATTATTATTATTATTATTGAGACTCGAACTAAAAAAAAGAAACTACAGTCCTTCTGGCTGTAAAAGATTTTGCCTCATCACTTAAATTTTTTTTTTTTTTTTTTTATAACAGCATGTCTCCACATGTGTAAGCCCTTTTTTTTCAGACCAGTTTGCCAAACATGTAAGACTGCTTTAGAAGCACCTATCTATACATTAATCAAGAACATCTCCGAATCCTTCATTGTTTAGAATAACAGGAATTGTATCAAAAAGACTGCATATTTGACACATTTGGAAATAAATCCTTGGGTATCTTAGGAAGGTATAAGGTATAATTCTTGTGAAACTTTTGCAGTATCAAGTATTACTCACCCAGCTGAATAAACTTCTGTAGTTCCTCTTTATGCTTCTTTAACTGGTCTCTCTCTGCAGTCAGGATGTTGAGTTTGATCCACAGCACTGTGACAGCAGTCATCAGGAGAACACACAGCAGTAACACACACACTACAACCAGGGTGTAACAGATATTCACTGTACAGTTGATTCCTGTAACCAGAAAGAAATAGGTTAATGTAATATTTTTACAACAGAGTTGTCGCTTCTTATGAAAATGGGCAAAGTAATATATATTTAATATTTGTAATCCATGCAAGTAGTGATATTCAGAGCTTAACATTTATGAAACATGTAAAAGTTGTAACAAAAAGGTAAAATACAGTCTAAAAAGGAACAACACAAAAACAATTATTTATATTTAACAACTTTGTTGTTTTGTAGCACACAAAAAGGTCAAATTTACAGCGTAAACACAATTATTTGAAACGCTGAATTAAAAGTAAGTTGTTTGTCCCCTTCTACACGATAAAAGACTTCTCCAGACTTAAATGATGCCTAGTGAGGTCTTGTGAAACCAGGATGACATGAGAGATGCTAATTCCAACCATGCTCTCATTACTTATTTTCCTATTACAGCATAATCTAATATATTGTAATATAATATCATGTGTTTTATTCCTCACAAGACATCATCATAAATAAATATAACGTGATCAAACTCAATAAATAAATGGGGATAATAATTCTTCATTCATAACTTTTCAAATATTGACAATGAAGTTATGCAGATTTACCATGTTAAAAATTGTAAATAGTAATAAACATCTGGGGTCTTTGCAGCATAAACAAGCAAACAACATATTGTCTGAATTTCTTCCATGGGACAGCCAACCAGTCTGGATCACAGCATTGTAATAGGAGAATATTTGAATATTGAAACATTATAATAAGATAGAAACTTCACCTCTGCTCCACATACTTGATCTAAGTATGATTTAAGATGATCTGTATTTTCAAATTGTATTTAAAAGCATAATTATTTGGAGTTCATTCACCAACCACATACACAAAGTGGATACTCAGAGTGAAATTAATTCCTGCTTTTTTTTAAAAGTGCGCGCTGCTGCCATCTCGTGGACAAAAGCACGAAGTGTGGCTCGTAACCTTGTCTTGTCCTAGTGGATGTTGGTGCTAACAATTTGTCTTCCAATGCTATAAAAACCTCATTTTTATTTAACAAATAAAGCAATAAAGTCTAAAAGTAAAATTAAACAAGGATGTTATTATTAAGCAGCCACATTACATGATGATTCTAGAAATAAAATGTGGAAATTACTATTCAGAAATGTCTTTTTGTTTATTGACTTATTAGAAGAAAACAGTAGTTCCCCTTCAGGAACTCGAGCTGCGTCGAAACGCTATGGGAACGCCTCTGCGTGACCGCGCTCTGAACCACGTGTGTAATCTGACCAATAGGCGTTTGGTACGTGACGTCATCAGCGGGCGACGTCGCGTAAACAGGAAGCTACAAATGGCTGCGAGATGGACCAGACGCTAGCTTTCTGCTCGTTCAGGTAAGCGCTGTTTCGCTGTGTTTTTCTTTCTGATCGAGTGATGGCTGGCAGGCAGGTTTATCGAAAGTGCGTTCATCCGTGTCCGCGTTTCATTACCGGTAAGGATTCGCATGATCGGTGTGTTGTTTGCCTGGGAGTGGAGCATGCACAATCGGCTCTCGAGGGAGACGATTGCTCGCATTGCAGCCGCATGGCTATGCGCACGCTTCGCTCCCGGAGAGCGCTCTTCGAGAAGAGCTCTCTCCCTCGCGGCTCCGGTCCCGCTCTCGCTGAGGCACAGCGGCGCCGGCGCTCGTGGGGTTCGCAGGCCGATATAGCAGCGGGGCTGGAGTCGGATGCGTCCGCTTCAGCTTCGTCTGCTGATTCGAGCTCCTGCTCGCTCGGAGAAGCAGGCCCGATGGCTGCTTCTTCTCCCGGTACGAGCAGCGCGGCATTACATGTCTCTCCTTCCGAGGAAGGTGAGCTGATGGATGCTAGCGAGCCCGTGGGTTCCTCACAGCCTGTGCTGTATGAGGAGCTCCTCGAGGTCGTGACACGGGCCGTTGCTAGGCTGGATTTAGCTTGGCCGATGGAGCAGCAGAAGCAGCGCAAACCCAGTAAGCTGGATGAGCGCTTTCTGCAACCTGTGTCACTTCCTCGGCGCCGGGGCCTGCCGTTTTTCCCCGATCTGCACGCCGAGGTGTCCAGATCCTGGGAATCCCCGTACTCAGCGCGCACTTCTTCTCGCCACTCCTCGCTCTACGCGAACGTGGTTGGGGCTAAGGCGTGCGGCTACGGGGCAATGCCGCATGTTGAAGAGAATCGTCACTGAAGGCTCCGGTATTCCCTACTAAACCGATACGTGCTACATCGGCTTTAGTAGGGAATACCGGAGCCTTCAGTGACGATGCCACGCTTGGAGAGAGATAGCTGGCTAGCGTCTCTTCAACATGCGGCATTGCCCCGTAGCCGCACGCCTTAGCCCCAACCACGTTCGCGTAGAGCGAGGAGTGGGCACCGCGAAGCCCAGAAACAGAGCGTCGCCACCTGATCTCCGCGGGCGGGGCCTAAAGGTCCGAGGCGTCGCTCTGGGCCCAAGGAGGAGCAAGGTGACCTGAGGGTCACCCTCGCCTCCAACAAACGGGCCGTGGTGCGGAGATCCTGACGATCTTCGGTCGAGGGGACGGTGTACACCTCACGCTACGGTGCCCGTCCCTCCCCTGCACCACCAGGGGGGCGGGCCGTTGGCTCTGCCACAGGATGTGCTTCAGAGCACGGCCTCCCTCCAGCGGGCGTCTCCCTCCACTTCCGCCCAGAGTCTCGGTACGGATGGGGGAGACCCGCCGCCTCTCACGAGGTGTCATCAGCTGCAGGGCCCCGCCCCAGCTGCTCTGAGTGGGTCAGAGGCCAGCCCCGAGGGGCTGGTTCCCCTGAGGAACTTTCTGGCAGCATGGGAGGGGCTGCCAGAAGTCTCCCGGTGGGTCCTGCGGACCATAGAGGGCGGTTACGCGATCCAGTTCGCGTCCTCTCCTCCCCGTTTCGGCGGGATGTGTCCCACCCTGGTGGGGCCCGAGCAGGCTCTGGTCCTGGAACAAGAAGTACGCACACTCCTGGGGAAAGGGGCCATCGAGGTGGTTCCCCCCTCGGTTCAAGAGTCAGGCTTCTACAGCCCGTACTTCGTCGTTCCGAAGAAGGATGGCGGGTTGCGTCCCATTCTAGATCTTCGCTCCTTGAACTGCTCTCTCAGGAGGCTCAGGTTCAGGATGCTCACCCTCAAGGGGGTCGTGACTCAGATCAGGTCTGGGGACTGGTTCGTCACCATAGATCTGAAGGACGCGTACTTTCACGTCTCCATCCTTCCTGCACACAGGAGGTTCCTGAGGTTTGCCTTCGGGGGCGTGGCATACCAATATCGGGTCCTCCCGTTCGGCCTGGCACTCTCGCCCCGCACCTTCACGAAGTGCGTCGATGCAGCACTGGCCCCGTTGCGGCTCCAGGGCATCCGCATTTTGAATTACATCGACGATTGGTTGATCCTGGCTCATTCAGAGCGTCAGGCGATTCGGCATCGAGATGTCGTCCTCGCCCACATGAAGGTGCTCGGGTTTCGGCTGAACGCCAGCAAAAGCGTGCTTTCTCCAGTGCAGAGAACCACCTTTTTGGGCGTGGTGTGGGACGCGGCCAGGATGCAGGCACGGTTGTCGCCTGCTCGGGTTGAGGTCATCCTCACCGCCGTCAGGAGAGTGCGGGAAGGCCAGCCACTCACTGTGAGGCAGTTTCAGAGGCTGCTGGGTCTCATGGCAGCGGCGTCCAGCATAGTTCCGCTCGGGCTCCTGCACATGAGGCCCCTCCAGTGGTGGCTCCGGGGCAGGGGGTTCTCCCTCAGGGGGAACCCGCATCATGCTATCAAGGTCTCGCGGCGTGCCCTTCGAGCCTTAGCTGTCTGGAAAGACCGACCTTTCCTGTCCCGTGGCCCGGTGCTGGGGGCTCCGTGCCGTCGCGTGACGCTGACGACGGACGCTTCCCTCACGGGGTGGGGAGCGGTCATGAGTGACCACTCCGCCCAGGGTCTGTGGAGCGGCCCACGTCTCTCGTGGCACATAAATTGCCTGGAGATGATGGCAGTGTATTTGGGGTTACAGCACTTCCTCCCGGCCCTGAGAGATCGCCATGTGTTGGTCCGGACGGACAATACTGCGGTAGTCTCTTACATCAACCACCAGGGGGGTCTCCGATCTCGCCCCTTGTACAAGCTAGCGCGAGCGGTCCTCTTATGGTCTCAGGACAGGCTCCTGTCTTTGAGGGCCATTTACATCCCGGGTCGGTTGAATGTCAGAGCAGATGCCCTGTCGAGGCAGGGCCCGAAGCCTGGGGAATGGCGACTCCACCCCGAGGTGGTGGAGCTCATATGGCGGAGGTTCTACAGAGCCCAGGTGGATCTTTTTGCGACCCAGGAGACCTCGCACTGTCCCCTCTGGTTCTCTCTCTCTCACCCAGCCCCGTTAGGGCTGGATGCCATGGTGCAGTCGTGGCCGAGGCTACGCCTGTACGCTTTCCCCCCGATCGCTCTGCTCCCTGGAGTTCTGGAGAGAGTTCGCCGGGACGGAGTCCGTCTCCTCCTGGTAGCGCCTCGTTGGCTGGGCAAGCCATGGTTTGCGGATCTGGTGTCCCTGCTCGAGGGCCCTCCGTGGGAAATTCCTCCCAGGAGGGATCTCCTCTCACAGGCGGGCGGAACCCTGGTTCACCCCCGCCCAGAGTTGTGGAGGCTGTGGCTGTGGCCCCTGAGGGGGCACAGTTCGTAGCAGCTGGTCTCTCTACCGAGGTAGTTGGCACCCTTCTCCACTCCAGAGCTCCCTCCACGAGGAGGTCGTATGCTGCACGGTGGCGACTGTTCGCGTCTTGGTGCGAGCACCATCGCCTGGATCCTGTTAACTGCCCGATCGGTTCAGTTCTGGAGTTCCTACAGGAACAGTTCGCCGCAGGGTTGTCCCCTTCGACCCTCAAGGTTTACGTGTCCGCCATCGCGGCTTATGGCACCCCGCCTGCGGGGCAGTCGCTGGGTAGGCACCCGCTGGTGACACGTTTCCTCCGCGGCACCCGGAGGCTGAGGCCCGGGACGCGACCCAGAGTGCCTGTCTGGGATCTGGCTGTTGTGCTGGCGGCTCTGTCTGAGCCCCCCTTCGAGCCGTTAGCCGAGGTGGCCCTTAGGTTTCTGTCGATCAAGACCACCTTCCTCTTGGCGGTTTCCTCCCTGAAGAGGATCGGGGATCTGCAGGCTCTGTCCGTGGCCCCGTCTCGCCTGGAGTTTGCCCCTGGCATGACCAGGGCGTTTCTCTACCCGAAACCTGGGTACGTGCCTAAGGTGCCTTCGGCTCCCTCACGTCCTGTCGTTTTGCAGGCATTCTGCCCTCCTCCGTATACAGCCCCCGAACAGGAGCGACAGCACCGACTGTGTCCAGTGCGAGCACTGGACACTTACCTCCGCAGGACGAGTCCGTGGAGGAGGTCGGAGCAGCTGCTTGTCTGCTATGGCCCGAACAGGAAAGGTTTCCCGGCCAATCAGCAGACTTTGAGCAGATGGGTAGTGGATGCGATTGTGTCGGCTCACGAGTCCTCTGGCCTCCCCGCACCGCTCGGGGTCCGAGCTCACTCCACCCGGAGTGTGGCGGCCTCTACGGCCTGGTCCACTGGAGTGTCCCTCCGGGACATTTGTGACGCTGCGGGTTGGTCCACCCCGCTGACCTTCGTCAGGTTCTATGACCTTGACCTCCGAGCCACCCCGGGCTCCTCTGTCCTACGTGCTGGTGCCGAGGCCCTCACTCTCTAGGCAGGGTCTGGTCAGTGTGGCGTGATTGGACACTCGTTCCCATAGCGTTTCGATGCAGCTCGAGTTCCTGAAGGGGAACGTCTCTAGGTTACGACCGTAACCCTAGTTCCCCGAGGGAACGAGACGCTGCGTCTCCGTGCCACACTCCCTGCATCCCTGCGGCGCTTACCTTCTCTCGCAGTAGCTAGCGTCTGGTCCATCTCGCAGCCATTTGTAGCTTCCTGTTTACGCGACGTCGCCCGCTGATGACGTCACGTACCAAACGCCTATTGGTCAGATTACACACGTGGTTCAGAGCGCGGTCACGCAGAGGCGTTCCCATAGCGTTTCGACGCAGCGTCTCGTTCCCTCGGGGAACTAGGGTTACGGTCGTAACCTAGAGACGTTCTCATAGAGACGTCTGAGGTCTGTGAGGGGTCAGATTTATTTTCAACATATTTAGTTAGTTCCGAAATTCACAAGCCATTACAATCAAAATGAGATGATTTTATTTGTGATTCTAAATGTAAACTTCCTGCTGCTATTATACTAATTAACTGATTAATTGATTTGAACTCTATTTATTTCAAAGCTTAATAAATTAAAAAGTTGTCCACTAATAGATTTATAAATAATATCAGCTTGAATATAATGACAGTTTATTAGTTGTGTCAGTCAATAACATGCCCCATATCCCTGTAATGTGTACTTTTTTCACTCGGATATAAAAAAAAATTGCAAAGATTAAACATACGCTCCATTAACAATACAAAATGAAGAAAGGTTTGAGGGGTGTGTATACTTGTGAGGTATGTGTGTGTATATGTAGGTGTCACTGTGAAAGCCATTTCAGAGAGGTGTGGAACAACATCCTGCAAGCTGCTGGGTTCCAGGTTCTGGTGCCAAAATAACCCTGGATACAGTTAACACATATGGCCATTAATACACACTCAGCTGTAACACCATAAATAGTTGTGTTAGCTCCCTAATAACTGTCTTATGTTGTGTGTGTTTACCACAGCCGGAAGTCTTCCCCAGGAAGTGTTGGGGATTTAAAGGTTCAGAAGGATACCTAGTCATCTCTCTCCTCAGCCCCATACAAATAAACCCCGTGACCCTGGAGTACCTTCCCAGAGTGCACTCTTCCACCAAAAACATACACCTAAAGAGTTTGCGGTTTCTGTAAGTCTACACAAACACACAAAACAGAAACAAAAACCAGGTTCTGGTTAATCTTTTCTTCTTGTCTGACTAATTAACCAACTAAGTGACCACATATAAGCTTTAGAACTTTTTATATAGTAGATTACTGATATACTGCACTTCAACCTAATAAAATCCTTATTCGTTCGAGCAATCAATCACTGCATAACAATAACTTATTCCTACTGATTTCTGCTCTTTAAGTGAATAATAACATTTAATAATATTAATATTAAATATTTTGACATGTTCAGGAAGGGGTTCAGTATGAATAATGAGGGAAAACACTTTGGAACATTCACATATGACCAGGACACAAACCCGATCAAGACCTTCCAACTTCCAGTGAGGAAGAACATATTCTTTTTATAAAATAAGAGAGAGAGTGTGTAAGTCGCTCTGTATAAGAGAATCTGTGAAAAGCTGTAAATGTAAATACTTTTCTGGCTGTGAAGGAAAAGTGTGCCAAGAAATGGGATTGACTTATTGTTGTATTGGGGGGGCTGGTTGACTGGTTTTGGTTGTCCAGTAGACAACGGCAGATGAAATGACCAAATCACCAAAGTAGAACAATTGAGTTCATTCAGATGCCTCTTTCACTCCTCCTTGCTGCATGAACTCTGAGTATTCATTCTTACTCAGGGAAAAAAAAGAATCAGCAACATGAGAAAAATCAGATGAAAATGTGAAAAGTTGTTGAGTGTTTGTTGGGTTGATTGTTACCACATTATCTGTGTAAAGCTGTTTTGAGACAATGTCCATTGTCAAAAGCGCAATAAAGATAAAAACGAATTAAATTGAATTGTTCATCTCTACAGGCCAGCTCTTTATGGATTTCAGACCCAAATTACACTTGCTTTTCCAGCTAACCTAATTCTAATTGGCATAGATCAAGAGACACTTCTAAACAAGAATTTCCATCAACTGTCCAGTAAATGAACGAACAAATGCAGAAATAAATAAATAAACACATTCGGATAAAAAGGCATAAATAAATGAATGCCATTATTTTCTTTTTACATTTATGTTATTACATACATTAACTTTATTACTTATTTTATTTCTTCCTGAGGAGGTGGTAGCTCAGTGGTTAAGGCTTTGGGTTACTGATTAGAAAGATAGATGTTCAAGCCCCTGTATTGCCAAGCTGCCACTCTTGGGCCCCTAAGCAAGGCCCTTAGCCCTCTGATGTATCATGGTTGAGCCTTTACTCATGTTTGTCACACTTTAATGTTTCAGATCATCAAACTAATTTAAATATTAGTAAAAGAGAACACAAGTGAACACAGAGAAAGAACTCAGGTGTGATAAACCACAGTTTTAACAGGGGGCAAACACTTTTTCACACAGGGCCATGTAGTTTTGGATTTTGTTTTCCCTCAATAATAAAAACCTTCATTTAAAAACTGCATGTTGTGTTCACTTGTGTTATCTTTTACTAATATTTAAATTAGTTTGAAGATCTGAAACATTAAAGTGTGACAAACACGAAAGGATATAAGAAAACAGGACGCCACTGTAGTTGGTAACTGCTTTTAAATAAGGTATACATGTTTAATTTACTGAGGCCCTTTTGTACAATTTCTGCAAAAAGTAGTTCCTGTTACAGTACTTGTCACATCACTGTCAGCTTCTGTGCTGAACTCCCCTTCAGACAGCAGTAACCCCTAAGTGGTTGCAGGAATTTAATCTTCAAAAAAACAACAGGTCATGTGTGGTTTGTAGGTTTTGAGGTGTGGTCTTGTAGAGATTCTGCCTTTTATAGTTAACTTTTAATACAGTGACCATGGAGTATAACTAAATCAAGCCAGCTTTTTCAAATTGTATTTAAATAAATATTTATATTTACCTTATTCTGTGATTGAAAAATACTAATTTGTTTACCTGGGCGTTGAGTTTTTAGGTTACTGTTTGTATCAGCATCCTCTCTCTCCGATCCATAATCACCTGCAGTTTTGTAGATGACCACCGTAATTACCTCTTCATCTCCTCTCTTCCCCTCCGCCATGCAGTTAACATTAGAAGCACATTGAAACATTTCCAAACTATAAAACCCTGACAAAAACACTTGCCTCTCTACGTGTGAGGATACAACTGTACAACTCGAGTGTCCTGTATAAATGAATGTGCTGCTGATAGAAAAGGAAGTGAGACAAGAGGTTATCTGTGGTTAATGTTTGAAGATGAGCGAGCTGCAGGTTTCATTCTGTACTTTATAAACCCTTAAAATGCTGCATTTTCTGCCAATGAAAACAAACAATATTCTACTTTAATTATACGTTAGTTGGGTTTATTAGTGTGTTTTCTCTTTGGACACATTAATTAGACCTTTTACCTTTGGCTTCTTTATCAGATTGGATTTGGTTATATACATTTATAAATGGTTTGTTCATGTGGGAAACAGACTTAAACTTACCAAAAAATGTAAACTTAACAAAAAGTTTTAGTTTTGAAGACTAAAACTTTAAGCATCTTTACTGTATTTTGAAAGACGCTTCCCCAAATTCAAGATTAACATCACGATGGATTCACAGTATGTGTGAGTTACTCTGTATTCATATAGTCATCTCTACTCATTTTAGATATTTGTAGACACTTGATTATTGCACCCATACGTGGTTCCTTTAAAGGATTCGCTGCAGGCAGTGAATTCACACTCCCAACAGACATTGAGGCTTTTAAATATGGTTTTCACAGACTACAATGCCCACTTACTCCAGTCTTCTCAGTGACCCAGCTATTGACTGAAAAGATTTACTGAAAATTAGCGAAGCAAGTAAACAGTAAATGCACTTTTTTCTATTTATACACCTGAAATGAACAAGCCTGTTATATCTGTGACTGTCTTTTAACCTTGACTTGTTTTGTTTCTCATTGTTGCATGGCTTTTTACTTGTTATTTTGTATTTGTCTACTCATATCTCATTAAAAACATCTTTGCTGCTCTTGCATCTGTCTGTATTTACAAGACAATATACTTTACTCAAAACATGGTTGCAGCAGAAGTCCAGACTGGCATCAAGTCCTCACAGCTCATAAGCAAATCATGTGTGATCAGTTGACCTGGGCACATAATCCAGTACCTTTCATTGAGCAGTGTTTTACATTGTGAGAGGTTTCTGCTTCAATGCTCACTGTACTTTACCTACTGTGAGTAAAAGAGATGGACTACTGAAGCAAATCAATCAAAATTCAGCTATGAAAATATACATACAACTAAATAAGATATCAAACCACACTGTGTAGTTTAAGTTAGTGAGCCGTTACATCACTTACAACATGATTAAGAATTTACATAATGCTTAATGCTAAAGTATATGCACATGTCTCCTCTGCACATGTCCAAACCTTCTCAATCGAGCCTCTCTCACATTGTCCCCCAAAACGTCCCACATGCGCTGCCCCGCTAATAAACTCGTTTCTAATCCTATCCATCGTCGTCACTCCCAATGTAAATCCAACAAAGCCACCAAGTCCGGCGCAAACAGGAGGTATAGGGCCTTTGTCTTCGAAAATCACAACTGCAAAAATTCTAAAAAAAATCCGAAATAAATATTCCACCCCTAGTGAACTAGCTCTTTTCTTGCGATTTCTAACATAATGCCTTCTTACACAGGCTGTGTTGAGTTCTACTATCAGAAGAGATCATGTGCTTATTGTACAAGCAAAGCATACATTTAAAAATCTGAGCCAAATTTACACATAAAATATGCAAACATCATTTTATGAATCAAATATTTGTCTCAAGAGTTCGCAAGGAATGAATTCTCAAAGTTTGTGAATGCGAAATGAAGCGACAACTCAAATATTGACAATTTAAAGAGAAAAGGAAGAAAGGGAGCAACATGAAAAATTAATTAAACACCCACCTCAAGTGCACACATTCCTGCAAAAACAAGACCTGGACTTACCCAGACCACAGTTTAGGTGTTAGATTTTAGAATTTTAGATTTTAGTGTTAGAATGGACTTTCTGACCATTTACATTTTTGTATATAGAACTTACCTAATAATGTTAAAAGTTTTAAAATGAGAATGTGACTATTATCCATAAATTTTTTATCAAAATAAAATATACCATATTTTTTCCTTTCCTTTTTCAATTAATGGTGTTTATTCCTCCATATGGTATAAAGAGCTTAAAATCTACACTTTTAATAACTAAGGAAGAAACATTAAGGACTAGGGATGCATAATCCAGATAATCCTTCAGTTACAGAGATAAATATACAGCCATATAATAAATAGTCTCTTATCAACCAAGAATTTATATTATTTATATTATTTATTTATTTAAAGATGGGAAGAAATTTGGACTTACACATTCTACAACTTTTTATACCAAGATACATGACCTGACTTCCTACTGGAATATAACATACTGTATTCAACATACTATTGTATTTCAACACTATTTATAATTTTTATAATTATTATAATAATATTTATTTAAAGAAATATCTAAAATTAGCCATATAATAATTTATTTGCAAAATGTCTTTGTTATAACTTCAGAAACTGCTTTGGATTTGTTTGTTAGTAGAATAAAACCCACTCATGATTTTATTTCATTGTTTATTTATTTTTTCTTTATATGCTGTGTTTTCACCAACAGTGTTTAATCTGTACATTGTGTCGCATTCTCATTATAAGCACAATATGCGCCCTCTGGCGGGGTAGATGGAAAATGACTACTTGAATATAACTACTCCCCTTTTTTATGTTAATTTATTTTAATTTTTTTATTACTTTAATTTTTTTATTACTACTTTCAACAAAAAAATACAATCAAATTATTAAAAAACGAACATAAACATCTACAGAAAATTAATTCTTCGTGCACTTGCTTGGTGTCGCATTCTCAATATAAACACAATTTGCGCCCTCTAGCGGTGGGGAGAAAACAACTCTTCTTCGCGCACTTT
>JAAIIK010000406.1:0-12293 GCA_014706435.1 Silurus glanis
GCAGTGAATATGCAGATGGACTTAATTTCCAAATGTTACTATTTGCTTATCTTTAGGTTTTAAGCATCATTTAAAGGCCATCCTTTGGCACTCAGAAGAGTAATTTTCCAGATATTTTAGAGGGCAAACAACAACCCTACAAATGTGAGAATTTTATATTATCGTTTGTTCTCGGTTTAATTTTTACTTGTTGTGGATGATCATTTTTCCTGTTGACGTTGAGAATCTGCTATAGAAATAATCTTATTGGATTTGAGTTTTCCATTCCAAATTTTTCCAACACATTTTTAGCATATGCTGTCTGACCCATCCAGGTTTCTCCTGCTTTCGGTTTTTGATCAATTTTTACTCCCAAGAAAATGGATAAGCTCTCCCATGTCTTTTATCTCCGTATTTTGCAAGCATTTGTTCCACTTCCATGATTCGTTTATCACTGAATCCAGCCAAGAGAATGTAATGAACGTACACAGCACTAATAAATATCTCTCCTGTTGCTGCAGTGTACATGCATAGGTCACTTGTGGTCTGCACAAATCCCATTTTCTTGAGCTGTGTTTCTAGAACAATGTTCCAACCCCTAGGTGATTGTTTTAATCCATAGATACTGCGAATTAGTTTGCAAATTGGATGTTCCTTTTCTTCGAAAACAAAACCTTCAGGTTGTTGCATGTATACTGTACATCTTTTTAGTTCTCCATTTAGAAAGGCTGTTTTGACATCCATCTGATGTACCTTTAGTCCATGTTGTAAAGCTACAGCAATTATTTTCCTAATTGACCAAATCTAACCACTGGGCTAAATGTCTAATCGTAGTCTGCCCCAAACCTTTGAGCGAACCCTTGTGCGAATAAACAGGCTTTGTGCCTTTCAAATGTTCCATCAGCATCAACTTTGACCTTGAACACCCATTTACTGCCTACTGCCTTTCGATCTTTTGGCAGTTCGACCAGATTTCAAACATCATTTACATACAGTGAGTCCATTTCTTTCTCCATAGCTTCTTTCCATTTGTCCTTGTCTGGAGTGGATAAAACATCTTTTACAGTCTTGGGTTCAGTTGTCTGGTTATTAGAGACTGTCATAGATTCTCCATAATAAGCAGATGGTTTTCTCACTCTTTCTGGTCTTTGAATCTCTGGTACAGGTGAGTCCTTCCTGTCCGGTTCCTGACACTCATGCTCAACATATCGTTGAAGAGTCGCTCATCTTTGGGTATATGTGCATTTACAGTGCATCCAAATATATGCAGATAATCAACCCTTGGTTTCTCACCTGTCCAGGCTTTAAAAGGAGTCATACCCTTCACAGATTTTGTTGGACTTCTGTTTCTCAGATACACACCTGTTTGAGATTGTTTCTGCCCAGCACTTTTGTGGTAGCTTTGCATCAGCAACAGCAAATTGATCTCACAGTCTCCATCAATGTTTGCTTCATTCTTTCAGCTACTCCATTTTGTTCAGAAGTTTTTGATACTTGTGCGCTCATGTCGAACTCCTTCATTTTCGAATGTCCTTCATTTTGTACGAAATTTTGAAACTCTGATGATGTATATTCTCCACCATTGTCTGTGCGTAAGGATTTCGGCTGTGGATTTTTCTGCCATTGCTTCCCATTCTATAAACTTCTGATAAACTTCACCTTTCCGTTTAAGGACATACACCCACACATAATGAGTATTTTCATCAATGAATGCCAGGAAGTATTCAGCCCCACTTAAAAACTTTGCATCCATTTTTCCACACACATCACTGTGCACTAGGCCAAGTGGGTAAACAGTCTTTTTACTATCATTAGGTGTGAACTTACTAGAGGGTCAGCGCATGTAGGACGTTTTGGAGACAAGGTGAGGAAGGCGCGATTGAGATGGTTTGGACATGTGCAGAGGAGGGACATGGGGTATATCGGTAGGAGAATGCTGAGGATGGAGCCACCAGGAAGGATGAAAAGAGAAAGACCAAAGAGGCGGTTTATGGCTGTGGTGAGGGAAAACATGCAAGTAGTTGGGTTGAAAGAGGCAGATGTTGAGGACAGGGGGGGTATGGAGACGGATGATCCGCTGTGGTGCACACAGAAGTATATGTCTTTTGTGATTCATAGGCATATGGGACACATCATCGCAGTAAGTATTTTGTGTAACTAGGTGCCAGATTGATACCGTCTGTGCCAGATTTGTTCTTTAGAATCTTTATGCACATTTGCATTTTCTATTACATGCACCTGTTCACTTTTTCTACAGTTCACATAATAGAGACTGCCTTCTTTTGTTGCAGTAGCAATCAGCTTTTGTGATCTGTGATGTAACATCTGTCTTGCGTGAACTTGGAATTTTTTCCAGACTGTGTTGCTTTCGTCACACTCAGTAAATTCTATGAGAGTTTTGGAACATACAACACATTATTCAGCTTACAATACTTTATCTTATCATCAGTGTAATTTTAAGCCAAACAATTTTACATCCTGTTGCTTCAACAGTATAACCATCTCCTGTCTTTTAAACTCAGCAAATTGTTTCTTGTCATTGCACATAGGACAGGTTCCTCCAGAATATACAATAAAGCTGTCCATTCCTTTGTCAGAACCTACTGTGCATGGCTCACTAATATTCCAACACTCTCACTATCTGAGCTACTATATTGTACTTTTTCCTGAGCTTTGTTTGCTTTATGTTTATAGCTGACCTTTTTACTTTCTTTGTTGAAGTTTTTGCTTTGAGCAAATTTATTGAACTCTTTACAGTTACGCATGCTATGTCAAAATTTTCCACAGAAATTACACTTTGGGCCTTTCCCCTATAGAAAAATACTTTCCAGTCAGAGCTTTGGCATCATTACTGGTGTTTTCAACATCTCGACCTCTGAGTTCTTCGTGCAACAATTGTAACTAATGAACACGTTGAACAAATCTGGTAAACTCGTGAGCAGGTGCAATACACGATCTTTCTCTTCGATGTGGTCACCCACAACAGACAGGCTCTTGGACTGAGTCTCCATCTTTAAATTGTAAAGAATGTAGCTCACGCTTGAGTGCTATCTCAATTGCCCATGGTTTTTTTTTTTGGAACTGATCCAATAACGTTTTTTCACACGACAGTAGGATCTTCAGGCCCTCCAATTAAATAGAGCAAAGACGGTTCAATAGACAGAACGATGGTAGCCAGTGCACGATCACTTTTAGCCATGAAACTTGCCAGCTTACTTGGATCTGTTCGTGGAGCAACTTCTGTACCATTTACCAAGTCCCATAATCTGTCTCTCATCAGTGCCATCCGACACTGCACTTTCTACGTTGGATAGTTTGATCCGTTTAATAGAGCAATCGCTACTGTGTTGGACTCTGAACAAATTTTTTTTTCTTTATTAAAAAAATTGCTCTGTTCCTTAATAAAAAACCTTTCAGCACCTTCACTGTAACATTCTGGGCCCATAATCTGTTGTAATTTACTTTTCTCAGACTGCTTACACAAACCGTTTAATGCAAAAGCCCCCAAAACAAAAAACGACTGACAATATCAAAACAAGAAATCAACATCATCTTCTTCTTCTTTCGGCTGCTCCCATTAGGGGTCGCCACAGCGGATCATCCGTCTCCATACCCCCCTGTCCTCTACATCTGCCTCTTTCACACCAACTACCTGCATGTCTTCCCTCACCACAGCCATAAACCACCTCTTTGGTCTTTCTCTTTTCATCCTACCTGGTGGCTCCATCCTCAGCATTCTTCTACCGATATAATTCATGTCCCTCCTCTGCACATGTCCAAACCATCTCAATCTCACCTCCCTCACCTTGTCACCAAAACATCCTACATGCGCTGTCCCTCTAATAAACTCATTTCTAATCTTGTCCAACCTCGTCACTCCCAACGAAAACCTTAACATCTTCAGCTCTGCTACCTCCAGCTCCACCTCCTGTGTTCTACTCAATGCCACTGTCTCTAATCCATACAACATCGCAGGTCTCACCACAGTCCTATAAACTTGTATATTTAAACAGCACCTCCTAGTGGTTTAAACACGTTATCCACATGAGACGCTGTTTGATAACAAGCAAAACTAACAGTAGAACATTTCGTTAAGAGAGCTTTCCAACATAGCAGAACTTAGCAGAACATTGTTGCCTAATGTAAAACTGTAAAATAAAATAAAACTATAAAATTGTGATCCAGGGTGTCTGGGTGTGCAAATCAGTAGTTTTTTTTTTAGTTTTTTGCACCTTGGTGACAGCCAGTTCCAGCCAGACAAAATCATGCAAAAAAATAAGACCAGACACCATGCAAAGCAGAGCGACAAAAACCAGTGATAATCAGTCCATTATAACAAATTCCTTTTTTGGGTTTATTTCAGTTTTGTGCTAAATGAATACATTTCCTATAGTTCTGCATCTATGTGTTTGGGGGATACCTGATACCAGCACAGTTAAAAAAAAATAAAAAAATTAAACACAGTACCTTTGACCGATTTACTTAAACTGCAACATTGATGCAGTATAAATGTTTTATAACAAAGTCTGCTTCTTTTTTTTCCCAGGGATTTGGGAAGATGGTTTCCACACCCAAACTACACCAGTTTTGCCTGTTAGCCACTTGTTGGCTTGGAGGACTCTTCTCTTGCCTGTTGTTTTTTCAGTAAACCTTGCCAAAATGTACACCTCAATTCCTCCTTATCAGCCCAATGTTTACAAGAGTCCATTTCGGATTTGTCCAACCTTCCACCATCCTCTCGGCCTCCATTTAAAAAGTGGATCTGGTTCCACATAGAATCGCCAAAGATTCCGGGCTTGGAGAACCTTTTTAACCTCACCATGACCTACAGATGGGATGCGGACATTTCCGTGAGGCATCGACTGACGGTCAGCAAAAAGCCAAACGAAAACATTGTGATTCCAAAGAAGGACAAGCTTCTCTGCTGGTTTGTGTCAAATGTTGACCCCAAAACTGGAGTAGGGACCAGGATGAGTTACTACATCGAGTTAAAAAAGTACTCTCCTGAACAAAATCTTAAGACCAGGGGAAACATTCCAAGTGCAAGTTTACAAAGTCTGCAATTGTAAGAATTGAAAGCGAAATGGTGGTCACATCAAATATTCATTTGATTTGAATTTCTCTTCTGTTATTATTACAGAAAATAATAGTGAAAATAAAAGTGAATAAAGAAAGCTCTGCTTGGTAAACATTTTGCCCGTCTCTCTTTCTTCATGCATGATGCCAGTGAGATTTGTTGACAGTGAAATCACCATTGGTTGAGGCCTCCCTTAACATGTCCCAGTGAGTGTATTTAAAACAGACCTGAAGAGAAGATATTGCACATTCTGGCCAAATGAGCGGTCTGGATGCTGGAATTAGCATAACAGAGATGTGGTCTGAGTAGCTAAAATCGGGGCGGGGCTTTGCCTGGTATGTGCCAAGGATGTTTGTGTAAACAACATCTGTTGTGTTTTCCTCTTTGGTTGCACATGCTAATGAAATTTAGGGAGAATTTGCTTGCTTGAAATCTCTGGTGACAACAAACAGTATGTCTGGGTGTATGTTCTGCAGTTCATTTATGGTCCAATAACGTACACAGAGCACCTCCTTGGCATTGGCGCAAGGTGTAATGTACACTCAAAGTACTCTAATAGTGGAAAATTTCAGGGGGAAATAAAATGCTTTACATCTGACTCACGTTTTTTGGAAACACCTGATCTTTAATAATCTTTGAGACACACGCATGTTCCTTTTGTGTTTATGCAACATATTTTTCTTGTACTTTTACAACAAAAAATATACAGTATAAATACACAAATGTTTGTACAAATGTTGTACAGTTTGTACAAATGCTTGACAAACACGTACTTTATTTCCACTCCCTTACCATGACAAACAGCTTTACACACCCTTGGCATCCAAACATTGAGCTAAACAAACGTAGCTTTTGACAGGTGTGGAATATAAATATATACTTTATATAACTGTCAGATGACAAGTGAGCTTAAAAAATACCGACCTTTATACTAAGACAAACATTAACCAACGCATACGGTGTGAGACCTATTCAAATATTAAACATTGTGTAAGGCAGGCAGTAAACCTTAAAGCTCAATAGACAGCTGCAATACAAATTTGAACCTCAGGTGATCCTGAAAAAGATTTCAGATTCTCAAACTTGATGCAAAATGTATTTTTTTTCTGAGAAAGAGCGCTACACTACAAACTCAATCATTTATAAGAGAGTTCTTACTGATACTGGTTCTTATTAATATCCGATTTCTGAATTATGAAGGGTTATAATATATGATGACATGATATTTTTGAGACTTTTTGTACTTTTGTAACATTTTTAGCATTTTATGACAAATATAAAGGTTTGACAAAATTCAGACCATTAAAATATCTTGACTTGAAAGAATAGATTCAGGATAAGTTACTCAAGACATATGTTTAGACTTTGAATGTTTGACATATTGGAGGAAGGTGAGGCTTTATGGCATGGCAGTTAATATCTAAAAGCCCTTAAGCTGCTGTCAGTCTCTCATATGATTTAATTTTGATATTAAACTGTCTAATGTAGTTAGTTTCTAATTGTAAGCTGAGATAAGTACAGTACTAACAAACAATTACTCATTTATCAAGTATAAAAATATTGGCTTTAATTGCCTAGTAGCAACTATTAGCTATCACGTAATCATTTTTTCTTTCACATTCCTTTCGCGGGTTAATTTGCATAAAAGAAGAACTTGAAATTCTTGAGCTTTGTTGTGTAGTGTTTTTTCAACAAATAGATAACAATGACTCATTATTGCTTTAGTGGACCTATCTTGGATTTTTGAGCATGTTCATGCGGAAGTTTGGTGATGTATTTGTAAGTTTTAAAACAATGTTTTGATTTGTTTAACTATCTATAGTTAATATATCATTCATGCAGAGCAACTGGGTGTCTTTACTAAGGGCTATTTACTACATGACCCTGGGTTGAGTGTAGAAACAAATTTGACAGGTACTTATATTAGGTGTCTACTTAAACATGACCTGTTGTCTGAATTAGAATGCAGAAGGGCTCAATACATATAAAATGGCAATGTTGTGCTTGCTGTTCTACCCTTGTTTGTTAATTTTATTTGTAAATGAATGCTCTGCTTATATTTTGAAAAATTAGTAAGGCTTGGTGTACATTACATATACTGTACTTATTATATGCGGATGCTGGTAAATTCATTTTTAATGAAAACAAGGCCAGCAGGATAGTTAAGTGTGTAAATAATAGCACCAGATGAAAAGGATGATAAAATTTGCATGCAGGATGAACCCATGCTAAGATTCGAATATGTATCAGCCATGATCAAATCGAGTACTCACAAACCTAAAAAATACACATTGACTTTGCTAATATTTCCTTGATTATGTGCCATTCTTTAAATAAAAATGAAAACACATACAAAACTTTTGCATGGCAGTCACGCACAAAGTGGGTTCAAAGCTGAGAATTTGACTGCCGCATGGTAAAGTTCAGTATCTTCCTGACTATGCAGATCATGACTGCAACTGAAATTGAAACTCACAGCTGACACCTCACGAAGGCTATGCTTAAAATTGTGAACAAAAGCAGGGGGACTTGAAAGAGGATCCATCCGGAATGCAAAATGTGTTTGTCCCCAATGCTGGTGTACTAATTGTGCCCTGAAGTAATGACGCCTTGTTTGGCTGCCATTATTGGAGACGTGATTCAAATAGAAAATCCAGGTCAGTACTGAGAGTTGAGACAGATTTAAACATGATTTATTTTTTATGTCATTAAGCAAAGCTTTAATTGAAGCTTTAAACATCAGCAAATCTACGAAACCTACAGCATGTATAACAGCATTAAAAAATAGCACATGCTTTGTTTATTTTCATGGAAAAGTTTTGAACCCCACTGAAATTGAATCACTGAATCAACCACATCGAAATCTTTTTTTTTTTTAAATTTATTTTCTCTTTTTTTTTTTTTTTTTCTTGTTTACCTCAGTGTAACGTCTCTAGGTTACGACCGTAACCCTAGTTCCCCGAGGGAACGAGACGCTGCGTCGAAACGCTATGGGGTGTTCCCACGCAGCTCGAGTTCCTGAAGGGGAACTATATATTGTACTCCTTGACTTGATAAACAATGTAGCAGGTTTCCTCCCTCTGCATTCTACCTTAAGTCATCAACAATTTTGTAAAACTTTATCAGGCTTAAAAGCCTAAAACCTTTTTAAGTGCCTTAATTGCATCAATTACACCTGTGAGTAAAACTTTCTTTCGGCTTCTCCCGTTAGGGGTCGCCACAGCGGATCCTCCGCATGTTTGATTTGGCACATGTTTTTACGCTGGATGCCCTTCCTAACGCAACCCTCCCCATTTATCCGGGCTTGGGACCGGCACTGAAAGTGGCTGGGGTCGGTTCCCTGACCGGGGCTCGAACCCGGGCCGCAGCAGTGAGCGCGCCGCATCCTAACCACTAGAACACCAGGGAACTTCAATTACACCTGTGAGTAAATACACTCAAAAAGAGATGCTTCAGGCTAATTAACCAACGTCATCACAGCTAAACTGCATCCAATTAAAAAAATTAAAGAGCTTTGTAATAATCCTTTGACATCAAGCATTTAAATACGTGTACATTAGAACTATTACAATAGAATTACAAAAAATTACTCAATTAAATACAAGACAATGAAAAGAACACTATTTATTTTGAATGTACCAACTTTTCTGCCTAACCTGATCAGGATGAGTCATTAGAAATGTGAAGCTTCCGGCTCGTCACTGTCTCTACAGGAGACCCACCCAAAGTCATGCTAACATTGAGAGACAGATTGCTGTGCTGGTAACCAGGCCAATCGCTGTTGGGGTCTTGCCAGAAAGAGATGTTCAGAGGGATAAACAGGTACACGTACAAATAATAGTTTTGCAGTTAATCCTTGTATAACTCTGGTGCTTCCTGGTATAGGTGTGTAAACGTTAAGAAGGAAAATATTACACTGCCTTCTCACATGTGATAATAATAACGATAAGACGTCTGTAAGGAAATTATTTTTTACTAGTAATGAATTGGATATATATGAAAAACTGATAATAGGTTTGTGAATCATTTCAAATCACAAAGGATGCTGTACAAACAAAGATAAACATCACTTATGCACTGTAGATAGATATAAACAGAAACTGATCTGTAAGAGTCCTGGATATAATGGATGTGTACTGAGGCTTAGGTGAATGCAGTCATAAACTTCATGAAGCAAATGGTCATTTGTCATTGTTTCAGTCTGTGAGGCTGATGGGACTTTGAGTTCAAGACGAAAAAACCAGCACTGACATGACAGTGGGTAAGAAAAAAACATGTAAACATTTGCAAACACCGGAGACTCCATTCACAGATGTTAAATAAAAAATATGTTTGCAGATCACTTCAGCTTATGAACAATTTTACTCCTTGCTATCCATGTCCCAGGGTAGATTCACATTAAAACGCATTAATGCATGTTCTGTGGATTCATCAAGAAGAGGGATTAATGATTATACCCCTAAATCAAGTCTTAGGTTTAAAAGTTTTTTGAGGTATTTCGAGAAATTCTGGAGTCTGCTGAAAAAATGGACTATAATTTCTTATCTTTCCATCAAGCGTCACCCAATACATACGACGAATGGGCAGAAGACGAATATCAGCCAAGCATTTATGACCAAAGTTCTAGATTTGAGTACAATGAGTCTTTAACAATATAGCCTGGACTTTGACCTTTGTAGGTAATATAGTAGCCTATGGGGGACAGATTTGAAGAGAGGAGAAAAAAAAAAAGATAAAAAAAAAAAAAAAAATACTTTTTTTCCAAAAGATTTTCTTCTGGGAATTTGTATAAATATATAAATAATGTTTTATAAATATATATATATATATATATATATATATATATATATATATATATATAAAACATTGTTAATAAATATAAATACATTATGTTATGTTATTTGTATTCACAATAAAAGAAAGAGCTCAACAGCAGGGGCTGCTTAGTTTACAGGTGAAGTCTATTGTTAGCGTATGTGTGTGTAATGTGATATGAACTGCTGAAGGGGTGGAGACTCAGGTGACACCTTCCCGCTTCCTCATTGTAATTCTCGCTTGTTGAACAGTGAACTCTCTCAGGTATGCTTCCTTATTACCTTCAAGAATGGTTCACTAACTCTAGACTCGAAAGGATCATATCTGTCATATTTTCAGTGTTATGTTTTCAGTGTTACTGTTTACAGTGAGAAGACACTACTATACTAAGTGTGGTACAACACCTATAGTGCTGTGCTTGCTACATTTCTTGTAACTATACATAGAGGTGCTTAGCATAAGAAAAAATCACCGGAAACTCAGGTAAGAAATACATAGATGTTTGTGATTTCAGTATATCCGTATATAAGAAATCTGATAAAAGAAATGTTTTATTGAATTGGGGGTTCAGATTAAATGATTCAGCACTTCTTATTAATCCTATTTTCTAAATATTTATATCTAATCCGTTTTTAGTATTTAACAAATATAACTAAAAGCTTAAAAGCTGATGCATCAGCGGAAATTCAGCAAACATGTATTAGTTTATTAAAGAGAACAAAAACAGAATTAAATACTTTTATTCTGTATTACTGATCAAATATATAATAGTGCAGGCTTCTGTAGATGGAATGTCAGATTGCAAACAGGTTGCTTCATTTAATAATGATAAATGTTGACTAGTTTGGTGGGGATAATTTCTGATTGCCTACAAATGGAAAAGCACTAATGTAAAAGGGGGTTGGAAATTCAGGTTTAGCTGGATGTGTTCTTGATGGTCATCAGGGAGGGCCAGAAGTAATAGGACATTCTGTTAAGAGCATTCACAAACAGGATTGGTGGCTTAGTTTCTATAGGGGTGCTTCCCTGGCATGATCGCTTGCATCTTTGTCACTAGCTTCCAAACCAATTAAGGAAAGCATGGGGATAGAAAGCAGGTTGGCTTCGAAGAGAAACTGAGGGAGATGTGGTCTGGCCCACCAGTAGCTACCATTTACTAGTAAGCCCACTCTTTTTCATTTGTTCTCCACTATGGGCAGAGTGGGGCTAGAGAATATTTGTGACAAATAGGCA
Organism: Silurus glanis; assembly: GCA_014706435.1. NCBI lineage: Eukaryota > Metazoa > Chordata > Actinopteri > Siluriformes > Siluridae > Silurus > Silurus glanis. Next base: position 11,105 of record JAAIIK010000406.1, read on the forward strand.
AGCATTTTCTGTTTTTACTCTTTTGTGAAAGAAAGCGAATAGAAAAACACTAGCAAGACATGATAGTAAGACATGCTAAAAAAATTATGCACTGTATAATGTGATAATATATATAACATATTAATAGATCATAGTCTGAAAGAAATAATTTACTGCATGCTGTAGTATTTTTTTACTTTAGTAGTAGCTAGATAAAATTTCCAAATATAAAGCCATCTTTACATAATTAGCATTTTATTTGCAAAATTCAAATAATTAGCTTTCCTTTTTAGCTTTTCTTTTTTTTCCCTTTTTTCTTCATCTAGGGTTGATTCATAAATGTTTGTGTATTTATATAACAAAGCTGGAGTTTCGTCCCCTTGATTTTGGAATGTCTAAGCTAATATGCCCACGCAGTTACGTATACATAGTTGAAGAATGTAAAACTGGTTGAAGTGCACAGTGTTGTTTTGTGATGGAGGGTGTGACTGGATGTGCAGATCAGTTTTTTGTGGTTAAGTTTCTTGCATGCTGATGACAGCCACTTCAAGTCAGACCAAACCAAACTCAAAACAAAAAATAAGACCAGATACCACACATGTATCAGAGCCACAGAAACCATTGATGACCAAACCATAATTACTTAATTTTGTTTCATGTAGCTTTTGTGCACATTTAATACATTTCCTATACGTCTGCACTCCTGAAATATTTACAGCATTGCACACCATTGCATAGTTGAAAATAATTAATCGATACCTTTGACCAGTTGATTTGAAACGCACCAAAGATGTAGGAAAATTGTTTTATAACAAGATATTTTGTGTATTTTTTTTCAGGGATTTGGGAAGATGGTTACCTCACCCAAACTACACCAGTTTTGCCTGTTAGCCACTTGTTGGCTTGGAGGAATCTTCTCTTGCCTGTTGTTTTTTCAGTATTCCTTGCCAAAATGTACACCTCAAACAATTCCTCCTTATCAGCCCAGTGTTTACAAGAGTGCAAATGTCTCTGATACCATTATCACTACAACCACTACAACAACAACAACAACAACAACTACAACTGCTCAGCCTAAGGAGGAAAAACCCATCCTGCTGCTGTGGTTCTTGCCTGAAAACTACCAGTGGGACTTTAATGACTGCAAAACCATATACAACATCGACGGCTGCCAATTGACTTTAGACAGAAACCTTTACAGCCAAGCGGA
>JAAIIK010000407.1:12276-22612 GCA_014706435.1 Silurus glanis
TATATATATATATCCTGGCCCAGCCCGGCCCCTCTTTCAAATTTTAGAACCCATTGTCACCCGTGAGTCAAAAAGTTTGCCCACCCCTGCCCTACACAAACAAGAAGAGAAAGAAAAGAGGAGAGACATCGCAGTAAAGCAAGCTGCAGTAATGGTTCCAACAGCTATGTCTAGATCACAGGACCAAATGCAAGAAGCACAGGCCCCAGTGCAAGCAGGGGCACATTGGACGCAACTAATGATGCAACCATGTGGATCAGTGGCCCAACAAGCAACCCTGCCAATGATCCAACCGGCAGCCCCAGTATATGTGTTTGCCAGCAGACTGCAATGGCCCCAGCACAACCAAATTGCTAGACCTTTCACCGAGGAAAGAGGAAAAGGATGAAAGCTCAAATCTGATATCAAGTTGACAATGCAGTGCCCCATATCTCCCTGATGGTTGCAAAAAATTTCAAGTGAGAAGATGTAGGTTCTATGATGGATTTGCAAATTTCACAAGTATCAGTAGATCAGATGGGTGCTACACACACAGAGATAGAAATAGGAGAAGGGGAAGTGAAACAGTTAGCATTGACAGGGATTGAGATAGATGAGCAGACAGAGGAATTACTGAAAACAGTCCCAGAAGGTTTGTGGACAAGACACTCAACTGATGTAGGATTAGTGAAATCGGCAGGACTAGTGAAAATACAGGTCAAGCCAGGTGCTCAACTACCATACCAGAAGCAGTATCCACTGTTAGTACAGGCTAGGGAAGGGATAAGACCAACTATTAAAGGCCTAATAGAGGCAGGGGTATTAATACAGACAAAAAGCAATTGCAACACCTCAATTTTTTCTGTTAGGAAGCCAAATTCAGACAAATGGAGATTAGTCCATGATTTAAGGCCAACAAATTAATTGATCATAGCAGAGATACCTACTGTTCCATATCCACAAATATTCCTGAGGGAACAAAATGGAATACTGTCATTGATTTATGCTCTGCATCCTTCAGCGTTCCTCTCCATCCTGAATCACAGCCAATATTTGCATTCACCTATGAAGGGCAGCAGTATACCTATACTAGGCTACCACAAGGATATTATGAAAGTCCTTCCATCTTTAATCAAGTGTTGGCAAAAGACTTAGCTTCATTAGATTTGACTAGCACAGTTCTCCAATATACAGATGATCTACTGATCTGTAGTCTAACAAAAGAACAATGGATATGTGATTCAACATTGTCCTCGGCACCAACATTAGCTAGTCCTGATTATAAGAAACCATTTCACCTGTATGTGTCTGACAGATGAGGCTTTGTCTCCGCCGTGTTAAAGCAACTACAGCATGGAATGGGAAAACAACCCATTGTATACTTTAGCACCGCACTAGATAACATAGAAAAGGAAATGCCACCATGCTATCGTGCCCTAGCCGCGACAGCGCAAAATCAACCATTACCAAATGCAGACCTGGTGCTGTTTGTAGATGGGTCATGTTTTCATGACGTAGACAGAAATAAAGCCGGGTACGCAAAAGTCACACCACAAGGGGACTCCTTTTATGCTGTTTCCTCAGTATCAGTGCCTCAGACTGGTACAATGGAACTAGGCAGACTCTCCCTCCTAACTGGAAAGGGTTGTTGTCTTGCTGGAAGGAAAAATTTGCATCATTGAACTAGTACACGCTCCGCCTCGCTTTCGTAAGCACAAGCGTTCTGCCCTTTGGCGTAAATATATATCAGAGGATAGTTAAAACGTCAGCTCACTCCCTCACTGGGAAAAAGACCCTACTAACAAAATAGAGTGGAGAGGGGCACCTATAGGCGTTCCCAATGAACACTTGGCCATAGATTCCTCGGGGGCAACTGCACTAACTGCCTTGCTCCCCTGGGCCCAAATAATGCTTAATTCGAACTGGATAAATTACATATGGTATAATCAGCAGCGTTTTTTTAATTACATGGTTACCGCTCTAGATTTAAATTAAAGGGCAACTACACGGTACAAGTATAGTTGCAGTCCAGAATAGATTTAGATTGGATTCCATGTTGGCCCCACATGATGGTGTCTGTAAACTTATCGGTGATGAATGTTGCACGATTATTCCACTGCATACTGGCGATCAGGGAGCCTTAAATAACGTCTTAGATCAAATGACAAAACTTAAGGAAGAACACATTCACCACACTAGCGTTGCCCAAACTGGATGGTGGACATGGTTTTTCTCCGCCAATTGGACCTCCTCATTAACGTGTCTGGGATCCACCATAGGCGTTGCTTTACTTTGCACTTACCTCCTTCTCTGCTGCTGTTTTCCAGTCCTCCGTAATATTGTCAACACTGTCCAGTCTGCTATGCTGTTCTGCACAAGTATCCGACCATGGATGGAGCACCCCTGATCAGTAGACACCTCGCAGACCCAGTCCGCTGTTAGCTTCATTCCTGGCGAACCCACAGACTTTCCTCGCTCAGTCTTATGTAAAAACAAGGACTATTCCTTATAATTATAATATAATTGTATTACCTTTTGTAATTCAGGTTTGATTAGCTTTCAGCCAAATTGCCCGCTTGCTCATGGCGTCTTACACATATATCATGGCTTTGCTAAACCTCCTGTGTAGTTCCTTTGCCCCCTCCGTAGCCAATGACTTCCAGGGGGAATGTAGGAATGTAGGATTGGTAGGAAAGATGTAGTGATTTCTTGTACACAATGAATTGCAATTACAGTGGATGCTTATGTTGCGGATTTAAATCCGCAAAGGGGGGGATGTAGGATTAAAAAGTACCTTATTTATGCTTAAGTAAACATAACCCATAGGAAAGTGCCCATAACACTCACTAGACATGAAAAAAAGTCCCCACCCAACACAGACGAAAATAACACACAGACATCCTCAGACATTTCAGGTTCATCAGCACTCTCAGCACTCCAGCATTTTCTCTGCAGAATTACTCAAGGGCACTTTGTCATTGTTTGTTCTTTATTTATTGCCTTTTTATCTCTGTATCCTTGTGAATAAACTCTTCAACAAGAAACAGGTATCTGCTAATTCCTGTTTGCTCTTCATGCAATAGAAGTCGTCTCAGTCGCTCATACAATCTGCTGTCGTCTGCGGTCAGGAGTGAGCATCGTCCACAGCAATTGTAGTTGCTAGTAGTAATTCATTCTTACTACTAGCAACTAGACATGGAACAGGAAATCAACAACAGAGAAACTGTGAAAGAGTAAAGAAAAAGCCCAAAACACTCAGTGACCAAAAACCTCCACAATATAACATAATCAAGATAACATAATCCACCATTCAAAAAATTATTTGAGAGCAAAAATATAGCACCTATGCCACAATGTGCAAATCACTTATCAGCCATAAGTCCAGATTGGAATTTACAAAGAAATACAAAAATCTATATCTTCTGTGTAAAAATGTCTAAATAAATAAAAGTTGTAGAGCAGCTGGATTCCCTCAGATAAAACATATAACATTTTACAACATGCTGAACATTTGACCATACTCGTTAACATTTGGGCACTCTTTTGGGCATTTGTGTGTGTGTGTGTGTGTGTGTGTGTTTGTGTGTGTGTGTGTGTGTGTGTGTGTGTGTGTGTGTGTGTGTGTGTGTGAGTGGGGTTTCGTTGTGTGTGTCGATTACATACATAATAAATAATTAAATAGTAAATAAATAAATAATATATAAATATTAAATATATAAATTGTTTTTATGTCATTAATATTATTATTATTACTAATATTATTATTACTACACATTTTCATTTTAAAAACACAAACACTGCACTGCACATTACATCACATTGTAACTTTGATAAATATTGACTTTGATAAACATCGAAATGGCCAATGTGCCCTTTTGTGCTTCCGCTGCACGAATGTGCCATTACAACTTACGTGTACTTGACTTATGTACTTACGTGCTTGACGGCTCTTTGCCGCCATTGCAAGTTCCTGAGTGGGAATTGTTTTTTCTTTCGCCACCCATGGACATGCAGTTAAAAAAATGCATTTCGGATTTTGGTAAAGAAACTCTTAAAAGTTTTTCATGTTGTATGTATGGTTCAACAGTGTAATCTTCTTCTTTTTTGGCTTTTCCCATCCATCTACATACCTTCTGTTCTCTACATCTGCCTTTTTCAAACCAACTACCTGCAACTAACCTCCTTTTTGGACTTACTCTTTTCCTCCTTCCTGGTGGCTTCATCCTCAGCATTCTCCTACCAATATACTCCACGTCCCTCCTCTGCACATGTCCAAACCATCTCAATCGAGCCTCCCTTAACTTGTCTCCAAAACGTCGTTGTCCCTCAATTAAACTCATTTCTAATCCTGTCTATCTTCGTCACTCAAAAAGAAAACCTCAACATCTTCAGCTCTGTTACCTCCAGCTCCGCCTCCTGTCTTTTAGTCAATGCCACTGCCTCTACACCATACAACATCGCAGGTCTCACCACAGTCCTATAAACTTTCCCTTTCACTCTTGCCATTACCCTTCTTTCACAAATCACTCCTGCCACTTTTCTACACCCACTCCACCCTGCCTGCACTCTTTTCTTTACTTCTCTAACACACTCTCCATTACTTTGCACTGTTGAACCTAGGTAACTAAACTCTGTCATCTTCTCCACCTCTTCTCCCTGCAATCGCACCACTCTACTGCCCTCCCTCTCATTCACACACATTTACTCTGTGTAAACCTACTGACTTTCATTCCCCTTCTCTCCAGCACATACCTCCACCTCTCCAGGCTCTTCTCAACCTGATCTCTACTCTCACCACAAATCACAATATCATCCACAAACATCATAGTCCATGGAGAATCCTTTCTGACCTCGTCCGTCAACCTGTCCAATACCACTGCAAACAAGAAAGGGCTCAGAGCCGATCCAACCTCTACCTTAAACCAGTCTATCGTTCCTACTGCACACTTCACTGCTGTCACACTGTCCTCATACATGTCCTGCACCACCCTCACATACTTCTCTGACACACCTGACTTCCTCATACAATACCACAACTCCTCTCTTGGTACCCTGTCGTACGCTTTTTCTAAATCCACAAACACACAATGCAACTCCTTCTGACCTTCTCTAGACTTCTCCATTAACATTCTCAAAGCAAATAATGCTAATAATGGTAGTGCATGAGAGCCATTATGCTATATCACCCTGTCATCAGAAACGTCATCAGAATATGGATCAGTTTCTGGAAATGCGGTCATAGACGAACCAGCACTCTGGCATGTGTGGAGCAGGAGTAGGCATGGAGACACAGGGTCTAATGTCGACTGTTAACCCTCCTGATGGGACCTCTTTCAACTGTTTCCACTGTGTAAGTGGTTCCTTGCACTTTCACCACATGTTGAGGAATGACTTTTTTGTTTAACACAGAAATGCGTTCAGCTGCTTTGAGATTAAAATACTCTCTTGCCTTGGCATGTGCATCTTTCAGATGTCATTTATGATGATTTATAAACTTACAAAGTTATTAGATTAAATTTCCAACTTGTCTATTCCCGAGACATAGCCATCTTGTTCCATAACTTTCCCGGTCTTTCTTATTTTACCCATAATTCACTTTAACTCCTACAAAATGATGTCAGTGTAGTTTTTATGATCTTCAAGGTATATAGCCCTGTTCTAACTATTCGCATTCGGGTGTATAACATGACCCGGTTTTAAACAGATTTTCTCATTTGATTTAATGCTGAACAAAGCATAATTTTTTGGGGACCCAATATTGTTTTGGTAAGTACATTTGAGAAAAAAATTTTTATAATAATTGTGTGCACATCCAGGAAAAAGCTCTGATGCTTCTACTGAAAATGATCTGTGCTGTCTATTGGAATCTCAGCAATTTACCGCCAGGTTGCTATTCCTTTTTGTCTTCTATTTATTTAGCTTTACTATGCAAATCTGAATATGTGAGAAGATATGGATATGAAAAGATCCTAGAGCCATTATTGCAAGATCTTGTGACTTTGGAAAATCAAGGTGTTTCTAAAGTGTGTAAAAGCAGATATTTTCAGAGAGTTTTCCAGGTGAATACATTTGTCAGTTTTGTATGGTACGCAAGTCTGAAATTTACGGTGGCCAAGAAATGCAAAACACTAACAAATCAGAAAACAAAATAACAAATTAGAAAATAAAATAACAAATACAAAACAAATGAACAAATGCAAAAACAAATGAACAAATCTGGTACAAATGAACAAATCCCATAACAAAATAACAAATCCGCAAACACATTAACAAATCTGAAAACACAACGACAATTCAGACAAACCAGAAGAGGTAGGTATAGTTTGTAAATTAAACAATTACCGATCATTGAACGGGACACCTTTCATTGTCATTGTCATGCTTCTGTATTTGTTATTTTGTTTTTGGATTTGTTCATTTGTTTTGCATTTGTTCATTTGTTTTTGGATTTGTTATTTTGTTTTCAGATTTGTTCATTTGTTTTTGCATTTGTTAATTCTTTTTTGGAATTGTTATTTTGTTTTCGGATTTGTTATTTTGTTTTCGGATTTGTTAATTTTTTTTTCAGATTTGTTATTTTGTTTTCGGATTTGTTATTGTCTATTCTAATTTGTTAATTTGTTTTCTGATTTGTTAATGTGTTTTGCACTTCTCAGCCACCATAGAAATTCACCTGAGGTATGTGAGTTCAGATGCATTTACTTTAAGATGCAAAGAGATGCATGAAATGCATGTACAGTCAGCACAGGAGAGTGCAAAACCCTGTTATGGTGTCAAAAAAACGTGCGTTTCCTCTGCACATCTTTCACATATTAATGTTTGCACTGGCTATCCTCCAGACATTGCACACGAAATTTTAGAAGGTATATTACCAGCTGAGTTGGCACAATGCCTAAGTCTGGTGATTTTATAAAAGTATTTTACACTTGACAATCTCAATGAGTCAATCCAAAAATTTCTCTACAAATGGGCAGACAAGTGTAACCATCCTCAAGCTATACCAAGGACATTCATGGTGAAAAAAAAATCGGTGGAAATGCACATAAAAATTAGAGTCTGTTGTGATTGCTTCCATTTTTTAAGGGTCAGTTGATTCCCTCAGATGAGCCAGTTTGGCAGGTCATTTATGACCTTGAAGATATTGTTGAGCTAGTTGTTGCACCAGTGCACACAACACAATCAATAGCTTTTCTTGAAACCAAAATTTGTGACCACAGATGTAGGTTAGAAAAGTCCTTCCTGGTATTTAACTGTTACCAAAACATCATTTTGTGGAACATTATCCACAGATCGCCTTCTTTCACCTTAGAAATATTGCTAAAATTAGAAATATGATGTTGCAGGATGCAGTCTGTCTGTCTGGGTGTTCGAGTAAGTGCATAAATAAGATTCAGTTAGTTCAGAATGCAGCAGCAAGAGTCCTCACTAGATCTAGAAAATATGACCACATCACCCCTGTTTTAATCAGTCTACACTGGCTCCCAATCAAATCTCTCATTGATTATAAAATACTACTACTGACGTATAAAGCACCTAACGCTCTCGCACTGCAGTATCTGAGTGAACTTCTGTACCAGTATGATCCTCCACGCCTACTTAGATCAAAAGGTGCAGGCTATTTGTTGGTACCTCAAATAATGAAGACTACAGCAGGGGGCAGATCTTTCTCTTATAAAGCCCCACAGTTATGGAACAGCCTTCCAATCAGTGTTCGGGACTCAGACACAGTCTCAGTGTTCAAGTCGAGGTTGAAAACGTATTTATTTAGTCAAGCCTTTTATCAGTAGATTTTTTTTTCTTAGGTAAAGGCACAGATCTGGAGGGATCATGGATATAGAGTGTTTGGTGAACTGGGATATTTGTATCCTGTCGTCCCCTGACTTTTCACACATTCACTCAGGTTTGTTGACGGTGGTGTGATGGGTCGTCTCTTATCCCAGAAATCCCTCATGTCTGTGTTACCTTCTGGTTCTCCCTTTTAGCTATGCTGCCATAGCGAGTCTTGCCGGAGTCCAAACTGCACAGTGACATTAACTTTCATACAGCAATAAAGACACATACTAATCCATATCCTTCCCCTCCTGTCAATTCAATTCAATTCATTTTTATTTGTATAGCGCTTTTAACAATGAATGTTGTCTCAAAGCAGCTTTACACAGATAATGTGGTGATTAAAAGTGAATATGTTCTTTATAAGTAAGTTTGTCCCTTTTTTTGAGACAATATTCATTGTTAAAACCGCTATACAAATAAAAATGAATTGAATTGAATTGAAACATTCCTTCACTACTTCACCATCTGTAAATGGTTTGCCACTTTTAGCCAGGACGTAGGCAACTTTATAACTGGCCTTAGTTAAGGATTCATTTTCATTTAAAGATTTACTGAACAATGTCATCTGAGATGTGAGTTGATTTTGTAATTTAGAAATTTTTTCGGCACGGACTTTACCCTTCAACTGTGCATATTTCTCCTGATGTTTGCTTTGATGATGATGGCGCAGGTTGTATTCTTTCATCACAGCCACGGTTTCGTCGCAAATCACACACAATGCTTTCACGCCGGATTTAATGAAGAAGTATTTCAAACTCCATTCTTCTTGAAATTGCCGATACTCATCGTGTATTTTTCTTTCCCTCTTCTCGGCCATCGCTGGGCACTTTTAAAACCATTTAAAAAACTCCGCCACTGGATGGTATTATATCATCTCATTGACTGTGAACGGAAGTAGAAAAAGTAAGCAGCAAATAAGGTTTTGCAATGTAGTGATCGGTTCGAAAACATAACGCACTACTGCGCGCCTCTATTTTAATTCGGTAAAAACATAACGTCCACGTAAGCGGTGGCTGATCTTGGCAGGATACGCGGAAATTCCCGTATTTTTTTTTTTTCGTAGACAAAAAGGTCTCCACGGGCCGTAGTTTGGAGACCCCTGACTTATTGCAGTTAATGCAGCTAAAGACCCCTGAGTTTTTTGTGAAATAATGCTTCTGAATATGTATATTGGTAGAAGAATGCTGAGGATGGAGCCACCAGGTAGGAGGAAAAGAAGAAGGCCAAGGAGGAGGTTCATGGATGTGGTGAGGGAAGACATGCAGGTAGTTGGTGTGAAAGAGGCAGATGTAGAGGACAGGGTGGTATGGAGACGGATGATCCGCTGTGGCGACCCCTAATTGGAGCAGCCGAAAGAAGAAGAAGAAGAAGAATGCTTCTGAATATGAAAATTATTTTGTCAAAACTTAATTTGTTATGCCACCATTGTCGGTTTTCGATGAATAAAATCCATATTATTTGTCAAAACATTATTTATTATGCCACCATTGTCGGGTTTCGATTATTTATAGCACCTTTAAATGTTTGGATTTTTTTTTTGTTTTTTTAATGGAAATGATCATGAAAATTCATATTTTCATAATAACTATCTGTTTCTTATGAAAACAGCCATATTATTTGTCAAAACATGATTTGTCATGTCACCATTATTGTTTTTTTTTTTTATTGCACCTTTTCACTTTTTTATGAAAATCTGATCATGATCATGAAAATTCATATTTTCAACTATTCATATTCATATATAAAAAATTCATATTTTCAACTATTGATGTCTTTTTTAAATAAAAAAGGCATATTTTTAGTGAAAACCTGATTTGTTATTTCGCCTTTGTTGTGTACTTTTTGCTCCTTTTAACAGTTCCGCATTCGGGAACTTCGAGCTGCGTCGAAACGCTTTGGAAACGCCCCTGCATTGTCCACGCTTTGAACCACGTGTGGTATCTGGCCAATAGGCAAGAAGTGACGTCATCGGCAGGCGACGTCGCGTAAACCAGAAAGCTACAAGATGGCTGTGCGGTGGTAGCGACATTAGCTTCTGCTCGTTCAGATAAGCGCTTTGTGTTTGTTATCTGTGCAGTCATGAGCGTACATGCAGGGAGAATTCCGTCTGCGTGTTCCTGCTTGCCCCGCTTCATTTCGAGGGGGGTTACAGGCATCCGATGTGTTGTTTGCTTAGCTTAGGAGCATGCTTAGTTGGCTCTCGAGGGAATCGCTATTTGCATTTTAGCAGTGTGGCTATGCGCTCCGGCTGCTGGCCGAGCTCCCGTTCCCCGGGGAGAGTGCTTGTTTGGCAGTTCCGTCTCCCAATGCGTGTAACGCGCAGAGGTGGCAAAAGTACACACATCCATTACTTAAGTAGAAGTACAGATACTCATGTTTTAAAATACTCGGGTTGAAGTACTGATTATACCTTTTTACTTAAGTGAAAGTAAAGAAGTCTTGGCTCTGACATGTACTTAAGTAAAAAGTAGTTATTACTTCTACCCGTTTTAGCTGTTAACTGGACCTCACATCATATTAATAT
>JAAIIK010000407.1:27612-49442 GCA_014706435.1 Silurus glanis
TTCTCTGACACACCTGACTTCCTCATACAATACCACAACTCCTCTCTCGGCACTCTGTCGTACGCTTTCTCTAAATCCACAAATACGCAATGCAATTCCTTCTGTCCTTCTCTATACTTCTCTATCAACATTCTCAAAGCAAATAATGCATCTGTGGTGCTCTTCCTCAGCATGAAACCATACTGCTGCTCACAGATGGTCACCTCTTCTCTCAGCCTGGCTGCCACTACTCTTTCCCATAACTTCATGGTGTGACTGATCAACTTAATTCCCCTGTAGTTACTGCAGGTCTGTACATCTCCCTTATGCTTAAAGATCGGTACCAGCACACTCCTTCTCCATTCCTCAGGCATCCTCCCACCTTCCAGAATCTTGTTAAACAATCTGGTTAACACCTCCACTGCCATCTCTCCTAAACATCTCCATGCTTCTGGTCCAACCAACTTTCCACTCTTCATCCTCTTAATCGCTGCTCTCACTTCCTCCTTACAACACATCCTTCCCAGCTCGGTCCCTCTGCCTGGCCAATCGGTACGAATCCTTTTCTCCTTCCTTAGTGTTCAACCTCTCATACAGCTCCTCATATGCCTTTTCCTTGGCTTTCACCACATCCCTCTTCACTTGCTGCTGCATCTCCTTGTACTCCTGCCTACTTTTCTCATCACCCTGTCGATCCCACTTCTGTTTTGTTAACCTCTTTCTCCTTATGCTCTCCTGCACTTCCTCATTCCACCACCACGTCTCTTTGTCTTCCTTTCTATTTCCAGATGTCACACCAAGTACTTTTCTAGCTGCCTCCCTCATCACTCCTGAGTAGTTACCCAATCATCCAGCACCTCTTCACCACCACCGAGCCTCTGTCTGACCTCTTCCCTGAACCTAACACTACAATCTTCCTCTTTCAGTTTCCACCATCTTATTCTTCTTTCAGTCTTCACTCTCCTCCTCTTCTTCTTCGCCTCCAAAACCATCCTACAGCCCACCATCCGATGCTGTCTAGATACACTGTCCCCTGCCAACACTTTACAGTCTCCAATCTCCTTCAGGTTGCATCTCCTACATAGAACATAATCCACCTGTTTGCACCTTCCTCCACTCTTATACGTCACTCTATGATCCTCTTTCTTCTTAAAATACGTGTTCACCACTGCCATTTCCATCCTTTTAGCAAAATCTACCACCATCTGCCCTTCCACATTCCTCTCCTTTAGGCCATACCTACCCATAACCTCCTCATCACCTCTGTTCCCTTCACCTACATGCCCATTAAAGTCTGCCCCAATCACCAATCGTTCATTTCTAGGTACACCATCTACCACTTCATCTAATTCACTCCAGAATCTTTCCTTCTCCTCTATCTCACAGCCGACTTGTGGAGCATAGGCACTGATGACATTTATCATCATCCCTTCAACTTCCAGCTTCACATTCATCACCCTATCAGAAACTCTCTTCACCTCCACTACACTCTTACTGTACTCTTCCTTCAAAATCACCCCTACACCATTTCTCTTTCCATCCACACCATAATAGAACAGTTTAAAGCCACCTCCTTCCTGGCCTTACTCCCTTTCCACTTGGTCTCCTGAACACACAACATATCTACCTTTCTCCTCTCCATCATATCAGCTATCTCTCTCCCTTTACCAGTCATAGTGCCAACATTTAAAGTACCAACCCTAACCTCTACTCTCCTACACTGCTCCTTTCCCTGCCGTCTCTGTAGACGTCTTCCTCCTCTCCTTCTCCTCCTTCGGCCAACAGTAGCCCAATTTCCACCGGTACCCTGTTGGCTAACGATACCTGTGGCGGTCGTTGGTAACCCGGGCCTCGACCGATCCGGTATGATTCGGTCGTTGGTAACCCGGGCCTCGACCGATCCGGTATGAATTTCTTAATCGTGACCCGCATATTCGATTTGGCACATGTTTTATGCTGAAGGCCCTTCCTAACGCAACCCTCCCCATTTATCCGGGCTTGGGACCGGCACTAAGAGTGCACTGACTTGTGCCTCCCTAATGGCTGGATTTATCATGTTAACTATTTTGTTTTTTTTGTTTGTCTTGTACTTTTTAAAGGTTTTTTTATTAAGTTTATAAAGAGGAAAAAAAGAAAATTTCAAAATAACTATAATATTTTTAATACAGAAAAATAATATTTGTTGTCTAAACATGATTTGTCATGTCACCTTTTTATTCCCCTATTGAACTTTGAACTATGAAAACGTTTTTTCCAGAAAATTGTTTATGAATATAAAATTCATATTTTCAAATTACCTATCATACAAAAAAGTTATATTTGAGCCAAAACATGAATTTTCATGGTGGTTTTTTTCATATTTTTAAATTTTTTTAAGGAGTATTCATGAAATAATTGACCATTTAACGTTTTTTAAGAAAATTCACATTTTAACAATATCATATTTTTATTAAAAAATTCAAATCTTGGTCAAAACATGATTTTTCATTTTGTTTTTAATTTGTCTTGTACTCTTTACCATTTTTTTTTTTATAATTAAGTTTATGAATAAAAAAAATTATAATTTTAAAATAACTAACATTTTTATACGAAAAAAGCATATTTGTTGTCTAAACATGATTTTTCTATGTTTTTTAGAAAATTATGTTTATGAATATAAAAATTTATATTTTCATATTACTTATAATTTTATATCTTTTTTTTTTTTCGTTCAATTATTGAAATTTTTAAGGAACTTTTGAAAGTAATATACAAATACAGCTTGCACTTGACAAATAATCTTTTACATGTTTATGATGTGATATAACAAAACAAATCATGGTTTGACAAAAGATATGTGTCAGGGTGCGAGCGAAACAGAAGGCGGAAGCCGGAGTACAGCTCGCTCGGGTTTTAATGACAAGTGTGAGGGAGAGAGATACACACACACACACACACACACACACACACACACACAGACGCGCACACGCGCGCACACACACACGCATACGGCAGTCCTTCGGTTGAGAGAGTCCGAGGTGCGCTTTGGGAGAAGCGTAGCTGACCCGAGATGCGCGGGGAGGAGAAGTGCAGCCGAGACGGGATTGTGGAGTCCGAATGGAACGGATAAATAGAGTCCTGTGTGAAAACCGGAACACGAAAACATAACCCGCACGTAAAGTTAAGCCTGGAGCTCCAGAGAGAGCGGAGGCATGAGAGACAACGAGCCCCAGGTGTGCGTGGTTAAACCTGGAGCTCCAGGGAGAGCGTAGGCATGAGCGCCACAAAAGGGGGGGCGTGGCAGGTGGATCCCTGACAATATGACTTTTTTATGCAAATATTATGGAAATTATAAAAATATGAAATTTCATATTCATAATCATAATTTCGAGAAAAACTGTTTAAAACTGTAAAATGTGAACAAATCAGGTGTGGAAAGTCATAAATCATCAAAAATGCATCGACTTCTCATGTATGGCAACACCGTGGATGTGCTGCAAAAAATAAGCTTCTTAGGCGCTGAAAATGCGATTCGGCAAGTCTCAGCCTCGTAGAATGAAAGCAAAATGGTCTTTCGAACCAAAGTAATATACACATACAGCATGCACTTAACAAAGATTCTTTTACATGTTTATGATGTGATATTAAAAAACAAATCATGTTTTGGCAAAAAATATTACTTTTTACATGCAAATATGATGGATATTATGAAAATATGAAATTTCATCTTCATAATCATAATTTCAAGAAAAACTGTTAAAAACTGTAAAAAGTGAACAAATCAGGTGTGGAAAGTCATAATTCATCAAAAACGCATCAACACCATGTTTGGCAACACCGTGCATGTGCTGTAAAGAATAAGCTTTTTAGCTTCTGAAAATGCGATTCCGCAAGTCTCAGCCTCGGAGGACGACAACAGCCATATTTGCACATCCAGCATGCACGATTCTTTTACATGTTTATGATGTGATTATACAGAACAAATCATGTCTTGAAAAATCTTAAAATCATGATAGTTATTAGGAAAATAAGAATTTTCATGCTATTAAGAATAATTCATGAAAAAACTTCAATGAGTTAACGAAAAATGAAAAAGTGACGACAATGAATTGTGATGAAAATATGAATTGTGAATATAAAAAAATTCCATGCAAAACTGTTAAAAGGTGCAAAAAGTTAATTCATATTTTCATAATAACTTTTTTCTTAAAAATAATAGTTATTATGAAAATATGAATTAATATTGCTATCACAAAATTCTGATAGTTATTATGAAAATTTGTTTTTTAATATTCATTAGCAAATTTAATAAACTTTGATAAAAGGTGCAATAAATGAACGAAAAGCAAAAAGGTGGCATAACAAATAATGTTATTCCCCAAAAATGCCTATTTTTTGGTAAAAAAAAAAACAAAAACAAAGATAGTTATAAAAATATAAACTGTCATGTTATTAACCAGAATTTAATTGAAAAAATGTTAAAAAGTTAACAAAAAAATGAATGTGTCGCGAAATTATAACTTAATTTTATATTTTATATTTTTTAAAAAATGTATAACAAATAACAAAAAGTGATGAGAACAATCGTTTTCACATAATGATAAATTTATTTCATAAAAATATAATAGTTATAAAAATATGAATTTGTATATATTCATTAGCATAATTAATAATGTTTTGATTAAATTATTACTTTTTTTAATAAAAAAAATAAACATAATAGTTATTAGAAAAAATATAAATTTCCATGTTTTTAAGAATAACTCATGAAAAAACTTTTAAAAGTGCAATGGGTTAACAAAAACGAAAAGGTGCCATGACAAATAATGTTTTGCCTAAAATATGACTTTTTTCATAAAAAAAAAAAAAAAAAAATTAAAATATTAATTGCCATAATTTTGATTAAAAAACTATTAAAAAGTGGAATTAGAGAACAATAAGGTGATATGACAAATCAAATTTGGCCAATATATTACTGTTTAAAATAAAAATAAAATATGATAATGAAAACATGAATTTTTATATTCATTTCCACAACTTTAATACTAACCGTTAAAAGGTGCAATTTGTGAAAGAAAAATGAAAAAAATTGCATGAAAAATCATGTTTTGCCAAAGTTTTTGTTCATAAAAATATTAGTTATTATGAAAATATGAATTTTCATATTCTTAAGAATAATTTCATGTAAAGAAAAACGAAACGGTGGCATGACAAATCATGCTGTAACTAAAGTATGACTTTTTTTCCGCTAAAATTCGTTAATAATAAGTTAACAAGAAAACGAAAAAAAATTACGTAAACAATCATGTTTTCACATATTTATAACTTTATTCCATTTAAAAACAAAAATGTAGTTATTATGAAAATATAAATTTTTATATTTATTAGCACAATTCCATGAAAAACCATGACAAATCATGCCATGGCAAGACATGCCATTACAAATCATGTTTTGACAAAAATATGACTTTTTTCATAAAAAAAAAAAAAAAAAAACGATAGTTATAAAAATATGAATAAACATTGATATAATTTTCAAAAATAATTCTGATAATTATGAAAATAAGAATTTTAAATTTATTAGCAAATAAAAATAAAAAAAAACTTTCTTTCGGCTTCTCCCATTAGGGGTCGCCACAGCAGATCCTCCGCACGTTTGATTTGGCACATGTTTTTACGCTGGATGCCCTTCCTAACGCAACCCTCCCCAATTTATCCAGGCTTGGTTCCCTGACCGGGGATCGAACCCAGGCCGCAGCGGTGAGAGCGCCGCATCCTAACCACTAGACCACCAGGGGACCCAAAGGTGCTATAATTGAACAAAAACGAAAAGGTGCCATGACAAATTATGTTGTAACTAAAATATCTTTATATTTTTAAATCTTTATATATTTAAATATCTATATATTTTTTGTAAAAATACGTAAATGTTAATTATAAAAATATGAATTTTTATATACATTAGCAAATTTCATTAAAAACCGTTAACAGGTGCAAAAAGTAAATGAAAAATGAAAACGTGCCATGACAAATATATGTTTTGCCTAAAATTTTACTTTTTTGTAAAAAAATAAATAAATAAATAAAATATGACTTATTATATGAATAATCATTTAACAGAATTTTATAAAAACAAACGATAATAGGGGCAATAAGTGATTGAAAAACAAAAGGTGACAAGACAAATCATGTTTTGACAAAAATATAACTTTTGTTCATAAAAAAATATAAAAACATAAAAATATGATTTTTCATGTTCTTAAGAAGAGTTTTATATAAAACCGTTTAAATGTGCATTAAGTGAACGAAAAACGAGAAGGTGCCATGACAAAGCATTTGTTGTAACCAAAATATGACTTTTTTCCATAAAAATAAACATAGTTATTATGAAAATAGGAATTACAAGGTAAGATGACAAATAATGTTTTGACGATATGATTTTTTTTTTCATAAAAAATTTGTTATGAAAATATAAAATTTCATGTTCTTAAGCATAATCCATGAAAAAACATTAAAAAGTGCAACGAGTTAATGAAAACAAAAAAGTGAGATGGCAAATCATGGTTTTCCAAACAAACCTTTTTTATAACAATATAATAATTAAATAATAAATTTGTATATTCATTTGCATAATTTGCATCATATTTTTACGCTAAAAATAATTTTTTGTCAAAACGTAATTTGTCATTCCACCATTGTTGGTTTTCGATTATAGCACCTATAAATGTTTATCCTTTTTTTTAATTCATGAAATTCTGCTAATAAGCATGAAAATTCAAATTTTTATAATTATCACATTTTTATGAAAAAAGTTATATTTTTGTCAAAACATGATTTTTCATTTCACCATTCAAAAGCATAATTTCATAATAAAACGTTATAAAGTGCAATAAATGAAGGAAAGACAAATGTCTTATTATTATATAATTATCATTTTTATGAAAAAAGTATTTTTTTCAAAATATGATTTGTCATGTAACCTTCATCTTTTACACTTTGAAAATACACATTTTAACTATTATATTTTTTATGAAAAGTCATATTTTTGACAAATCGTGATTTGTGAGGTCGCTTTTTTGTTTTTCGTTCACATGTTGCAATTTTTATTGTCTTCTCATGAAATTATGTTTCTGAAAATTAATATTTTATAATAATTCATATAATAATTCATTATGATTATGATTTTTTCTTCAAAACATTATTTGTTGTCACTTTGATTTTGTTCAATTGCTGCACTTTTTATCGGTTTTTCATAAAATTAATTGTTAATTTATGAGATTATGAATAGGGAAAATAATTTTTTTCATAATCATATTTTTATGAAAAAAATCTAATTTTGTCTAAATGTAATTTGTTATGCCACCATTGTCCTTTTTTTGATTATTTATAGCACCTTTTAAGGAATTTTTTATTTATTTATTTCTTTTTGGAAATTCTGCTAATGAACAGAATGATTTGTTATGTAATATCACAATATAAACATGTAAACATATACTGCTCAAGAGCATGCTGTATGTGCAAATACATCTTGGTTCAATAAACCGCTTTTCTTTCGTCCTACGAGGCTGAGATTAGCGAACATATTATATATCACGTTATAACTACATACTTTTTTTTCAGACTATAAGCCGCTACTTTTTTCCTACGCTTTGAACCCCGCGGCTTAAAAAACAAAGCGGCTTATTTATGGATTTTTCCTGGGTTTTTCCCGGTTTCACAAGCCAAAAAACTGAACCCCATAACATTAGACCAATGAAATTTCCGAACGGAAACGAAAAAATGCACTTCACCTGTGTTCTGAGCTGCACGGCTTCGGGAGAAAAGCTTTCACCAGGTATTTTTGGTCTCCTCTCCTATTTTTGGTATTTTTGGTCTCCTCTCCTTCTCCTCCTTCGGCCAACAGTAGCCCAATTTCCACCGGTACCCTGTTGGCTAACGATACCTGTGGCGGTCGTTGTTAACCCGGGCCTCGACCGATCCGGTATGAAATTCTTAATCGTGACCCGCATATTTGATTTGGCACATGTTTTACGCTGGATGCCCTTCCTAACGCAACCCTCCCCATTTATCCGGGCTTGGGACCGGCACTAAGAGTGCACTGGCTTGTGCAACCCTAATGGCTGGGTTATTTAAAAAGGCATATTGTTTATGAAAACCTGATTTGTCAATTCGCTTTTTTTCACTTTTTAACAGGTCCTTATGAAATTATTTTTATGAATATAAAAATTTATATTTTTACAATAACATATATTTATGAAAAAGTCATTTTTTTCAAAACATCATTTATCATCTCATCTTTATTGTTTTTAATTTGTCTTGTATTCTTTATAATTTTTTCATTAATCTTATGAATAAAAAAATATATATTTTTCAAATAACTATTTTTATAAGAAAAAAGCATATTTGTTGTCAAAACATGAACCCAGCCATTAGGGTTGCACAAGCTAGTGGACTCTTAGTGCTGGTCCCAAGCCCGGATAAATGGGGAGGGTTGCGTTAGGAAGGGCATCAGCATAAAACGTGCCAAATCAAAAATCCGGATCACGAAAGAGAAATTCATACCGGATCGGTCGAGTCCCGGGTTACCAACAACTGCGACAGTTATCGGTAGCCAACAGGGCACCGGTGGAAATTGGGCTACTGTTGGCTGAAGGAGGAGAAGGAGAGGAGGAAGATGTCTGCAGAGACAGCAGGAAAAGGAGAAGTGTAGGAGAGTGGATGTTAGGGTTTGTACTTTAAATGTTGGTACTATGACTGGTAAAAGGAGAGAGATAGCTGATATGATGGAGAGGAGAAAGATGGACATGTTGTGTGTATAAGAATAGAGGAAGGCGCACACAGGTGGACTATGTTCTATGTAGGAATTGCAACCTGAAGGAGATTGGAGACTGTAAGGTGTTGGCAGGGGACAGTGTAGCTAGACAGCATCGGATGGTGGTCTGTAGGATGGTTTTGGAGGTGAAAAAGAAGAGGAGGAGAGTGAGGACTGAAAGAAGAATAAGATGGTGGAAACTGAAGGAGGAAGACTGTAGTGTGAGATTCAGGGAGGAGGTCAGACTCGGTGGTGGTGAGGAGGTGCTGGATGATTGGGCAACTTCTGCAGAAGTAATAAGGGAGGCAGCTAGAAAAGTACTTGGTGTGACCTCTGGAAATAGAAAGGAAGATAAAGAGACGTGGTGGTGGAATAAGGAAGTGCAGGAAAGCATAAGGGGAAAGAGGTTGGAAAAACAGAATTGGGATCGACAGAGTGATGAGTAGTCAGGAGTGCAAGGAGATGCGGCAGCGGGTAAAGAGGGATGTGGCGAATGCCAAGGAAAAGGCATGTGAGAACTGTATGAGAAGAAGACACTAAGGAAGGAGAAAATGATTTGTACCGATTGGCTAAGCAGAGGGCTGGAAAGGATGTGCTGCAAGTTAGAGCAGTAAAGGATGGCAATGGAAATGTGTTGACTAGTGAGGAGAGTGTGTTGAGAAGATGAAGGGAGTATTTGAGCAGCTGATGAACGAGGAAAATGAGACAGAGAGAGAAGTTTGGGTAGTGTGGAGATAGTGAAGCAGGAAGTGGATAGAATTACTAAGGAGGAAGTGAGAGCAGCAATAAAGAGGATGAAGAGTGGAAAGTTGGTAAGACCAGATGACATACCTGTAGAAGCAGGGAGATGTTTAGGAGAGATGGCAGTGAAGTTTTTAACCAGGTTGTTCAACAAGATTTTGGAAGGTGAGAGGATGCCTGAGGAATGGAGAAGGAGTGTGCTGGTACCGATCTTTAAGAATAAAGGAGATGTGCAGACCTGCAGTAACTACAGGGAATAAAGTTGATCAGGCCCACCATGAAGTTATGTGGAAACCAGGCTGAGAGAAGATGTGGGCAACAGTATGGTTTTATGCTGAGGAAGAAGTATAGAGAAGGTCAGAAGGAGTTGCATTGTGTTTTTGTGGATTTAGAGAAGTATGTGAGGGTGGTGCAGGACATGTATGAGGACAGTGTGACAGCAGTGAAGTGTGCAGTAGGATCGACAGACTGGTTCAAGGTGGAGGTTGGACTGCATCATGGATCGGCTCTGAGCCCTTTCCTGTTTGCAGTGGTGATGGACAGGTTGACTGTTGAGGTCAAACAGGAGTCTCCATGGACTATGATGTTTGCGGATGATATAGTTTTTTTTTGTGGAGAGTGTGGGGAGCAGGTTGAGAAAAGCCTGGAGAGGTGGAGGTATGCACTGGAGATAAGGTGAATGACAGAGGGAATGACAGGGTGAGGGAGGCGAGATTGAGATGGTTTGGACATGTGCAGAGGAGAGATATGGGGTATGTCGGTAGGAGAATGCTGAGGATGGAGCCACCAGATAGGAGGAAAAGTGGAAGGCCAAGGAGGCGGTTTATGGATGTGGTGAGGGAAGACATGCAGGAAGTTTGTTTGAAAGAGGCTGATGTAGAGACCTGTCGGAAATTTTTATTTTTCAGACCGAACGGCTTCTGACTTTCAACATAAATGCTGTAAAATAATCCTTTCAAAAAGCATAGAGAAACTTAGATGAGAAGAGCAATGTAGAGTTTATTGCAGCAAACCACAATCAACCCGAGAGCATCCACATGTCATGACAGAGATGGTCTGAAAACAGTTGGCATTTCATTCTTCTTTTATACACTTTGAGCATTCTGATTTACCATTAAAATCGGAAACTCCCCAAAACTGGGCCCTCCCTAGGACCATTAACTTGGGAAACACCCTGAATTTGGGCCTTTCCCAATTACCATTAACATTCAAATGTTCCTTCCTCATACTTCATTTAGGGGTTTGCCCGATTATTCCAATTACCATTATCTTCGAGATTTTAAAGGTTGGACCAACAAAAATTATTACTGTTTCCTACTTCCTTGTTTTACTGCACTCTGTGTTTTCCTGACCTTTGAATAGTGCTTGCCTGTGCAATTTGATCATGCGTGAGTACTTTACTCTTTTCCTAACTTTTATAGATTATAATTTTGTTAGCATTTTCAGTATTCTGCATAAGCTTTTAGTATTCTTAAATATATTCTTGATTTGATTACTCTGATAGTTTTAGTAGGCTGTTTAGGCTTTGATAAGTTCTAAGCATATTTTTTTATTTCTTTTAGCTAGGCGAAAGTTCTCTGCACCACGCCATTCATCTCCCTGGCTCCCTGTGTCTCCTGCTGCCACCTCCACTTTGAAGCAGAGATACCGTTATTTCATGCTATCTCAAGTTGCTACTGATCTTTCACTTTTTCTGGAGACTTTGGTGTCAACTACACCTGCTCCTGATCCACGAATGTGGCCATCATATCGTCTTGTGCATATTCCCCAAGCTGCCAATGCTTCTACCCAGACAGATATTTGTCATGCCTATCCTACCCCTCCCTTGGATCATGTTCACCTAATGGGAGAAGCCGAAAGAAGAAGAAGTTGTCAAAACATGATTTGTCATGTCACATTTTCATTCTTGTATTGAACTTTTTAACGGGTTTTCATAAAATTATGTTTATGAATATAAAAATTAATATTAACTGTCATACAAAAAAGTAATATTTTGGTCAAACATGATTTTTCATGTCAATTTTTTTTATCATCCTTGTATTGCAATTTTTAATGAGGTTTCATGTAATAATGAATGAAATTGTTTTTGAATATGAAAATTCATATTTTTTGTTTTTCGCTTACATATTGCACTTTTAAACATTATTTC
Organism: Silurus glanis; assembly: GCA_014706435.1. Lineage (NCBI taxonomy): Eukaryota > Metazoa > Chordata > Actinopteri > Siluriformes > Siluridae > Silurus > Silurus glanis. The sequence goes on from JAAIIK010000407.1 coordinate 39,273, forward strand.
ATGAAATTAAAATTATGAATAGTAAAATTAATTTTTTCATCATCATATTATGAAAATTATTTTTTTTGTCTAAACTTAGTCATGCCACTATTGTCGTTTTTCGATTATTTATAGCACCATTTAACTTTTTTTAAATGAAATTCTGCTAATGAACATGAAAATTCACATAGTTAGTTATTAATGTTAAACTATTAATGTTTCTTATTAAAAACAAAACATAATTCGTCAAAACATAATTTGTCATGTCACCATTTTTTATTTTCAATGCATTTAATGCAACTTTTTTTTTTGTAATCAAATTTTGATAATGATTATGAAAATATTTTCATAATAGCTATTAATGATTTATGAAAAAAGGTTTTAAGGAAAAAAGATTTGTCATGTCACCTTCATCGTTCACTTTTTTACTTTTAAGAGTTGTTCATGAAATTATTATAAATATGAAAACTCATTTTAACTATCATATATTTATTAAAAAAATTACATTTTAGTCAAAATTATTTATCTTGTATCGTAACTCAGACACCATGTCCAAGTAGACATAACATTGAAGTGTCTTAATACTCAAATTAGTTTTAGCTATTCAATATATATATATATATATATATATATAGTATTTGGTTAATCAATTACCAATAAGTTTCAAATAATACACAAACTTTGCTACATTAGCAAATTTCATTAAAAACCATTAACAGGTGCAAAAATTGAATGAAAAATAAAAACGTGCCATGACAAATATATGTTTTGCCTAAAATTAGACTTTTTTGTAAAAAAATATATATATGAAAATATTACTTATTATATGATTTAGAATAATTTTATTTAAAAAATGATAAAAGGTGCAATAAGTAATTGAAAAACAAAAGGTGACATAACAAATCATGTTTTAACAAAAATATAACTTTTGTTCATAAAAAATTATAATTATGAAAATATGAATTTTCATGTTCTTAAGAAGAATTTTATATAAAACCTTTTAAAGGTGCTTTAAGTGAACGAAAAAACGAGAAGGTGCCATGACAAAGCATTTGTTGTATCCATAATATGACTTTTTTCCGTAAAAATAAAAACATAGTTATTATGAAAATAGGAATTACAAGGTAAGATGACAAATAATGTTTTGACAAAGATATGATTCTTTTTTTTTCATAAAAATATTATAATTATGAAAATCTGAAATTTCATGTTCTTAAACATACTGTAAGTCATGAAAAAACGTTAAAAAGTGCAACGAGTTAATGAAAAACAAAAAAGTGAGATGGCAAATCATGGTTTTCCAAACAAAAACTTTTTCAGAACAATATAATAATGAAAGTATAAATTTGTATATTCATTTGCATAATTTGCATCATATTTGTGCGATAAAAAATATTCTCAAAACTTAATTTGATATTCCACCATTGTTGCTTTTTGATTATAGCACCTATAAATGTTTTTCTCTTTTTTTTATTTATGAAATTCTGCTAATAAACATGAAAATTCAAATTTTCAGACTTCCGGTATGCCTCGTAGTGATTAGACGTAGGTGGAAGTCGATCCGTGAACATTCGTCTTTTTATCAGCAATCTTAATTATTTTCTGTAATATACTCATAAACAAGTCTATCTGTAACATATCTTCAAGAAAAAATACCAAAAGTGGGAAAGCAAGGACGAAATACCGCAGAAATGTTGACTAAAATGGGAAACATGCAAGCAGCCAACGCTAACGCTACGGCTACAACTGAACCGGAGGCTGAGTTCACGCCTGCTTCTTTAAGGGAGTTAATATCATTCACCATTCGTTCGGAAATTTCAACACTGCTATCTGAATTTCTGTCTGAGATTTGTTCTGCCATGTCCACACTACAAGCAACCCTCTCATCGCAGGCTCAGAAGATTGGGGACATTGAAACGGCACTTAATGACTCAGACGGCCGATTGACAGTGGTGGAGACCTTGTGCGACGCGTTGAAAGCAGAGAACAACAGCTTAAAACTCAAGCTGGATGATTTGGAGAATCGCTCATGGAGGCAAAACCTAAGGATAATTGGAATATCAGAAGGATTGGAAGGCCACAGCCCGGTCGATTTCATGACTTCGTTTTTTTCGTTTTGTTCGGGAATAACGCCTTCACGAGGCCATTAGAAATTGATCGCGCACACCGCGTTGGTCAGAAACCACAACCACACACGTACCCTAGGCATATGCTTGTCCGACTCCACCATTATCAAACTAAAGAACTTATATTGAAACTTAGTCGTGAACGGGGCTCTCTGGAATTCTCTGGTGATTTGTATTTTCCCGGACATGACGGCTGAGGTGGTGGGGCGCCGTGCTGAGTTTAAGGACGTGAAAGCTTCTCTTCGCAGCATGGGCGTCACCTATGGAATGCTGCATCCCGCTAAACAGCGACATGTTTTCCACACTCCACGGGCAGCGATGGATTTCATCACTGCTTCCATCAAGACTACAGCGAAAAAGGCCTGACGAGCAGAATTTACCCGGAGCTTGTAAAGTAAAGTAAAGTAAAAATAAGGAAAAAAAAGGAAAAGAAAAAATAAGAAGAGTAAAATGTAGTATTCTGTCTGTATCCGTTACATAAGGCCATGTTAATTTAATCATATGTAACATACTGCTGATAATCATTTGTACATATCGTAATTCAGTTCACGGAGCACTGCCGTATGGGCAGCCAATAATTGAAGGAACCCATTAGTTGTTTTTCTTTTGTATCTGACTGTTTCCAGTTAGGGTTGTAGTAGCTATGGGTGTTAGACCCTATGTCCAATCTGGATGTTAGGAGGGGATAGGGCTTGTTTATGCTTTTTTTTTAGTTTGTTTGTTTTGTGCACCTTCTATCATTTTGTCTTTGATTGCTCCCCTCTTTAATGCTCTCTCTTTAAAACCCCCTGACCAATTTATTGACTCTATTAAACCCTTGTTGATTAAGAATGCCTGATATGCATCAATCTACTGGAGGCAGGGTTAAAATAATTAGTTAGCCCGGTGATGAGGAGGTGATGTATAGGGATGTATAGGTATGGCCTTAAGGAGAGGAATGTGGAAGGGCATATGGTGGTAGATTTTGCTAAAAGGATGGAAATGGCAGTGGTGAACACTTATTTTGCGAAGAAGGAGGATCATAGGGTGACATATAAGAGTGGAGGAAGGTGCACACAGGTGGATTATGTTCTATGTAAGAGATGAAACCTGAAGGAGATTGGAGACTGTAAGGTGTTGGCAGGGGACAGTGTAGCTAGATAGCATCGGATGGTGGTCTGTAGGATGGTTTTGGAGACGAAGAAGAAGAGGAGGAGAGTGAAGAATAAGATGGTGAAAACTGAAGGTGGAAGACTGTAGTATAAGGTTCAGGGAAGAGGTCAGACAGGGGCTCGGTGGTGGTGAAGAGGTGCTGGATGATTGGGTAACTACTGCAGGAGTGATGAGGGAGGCAGCTAGAAAGGTTCTTGGTGTGACATCTGGAAATAGAAAGGAAGACAAAGAGATGTGGTGGAAGTGCAGGAGAGCATAAGGAGAAAGAGGTTGGCAAAACAGAATTGGGATCGACAGAGTGATGAGAAAAGTAGGCAGAAGTACAAGGAGATGCGGCAGCAGGTAAAGAGGGATGTGGCAAAAGCCAAGGAAAAGGCATATGAGGAGCTGTATGAGAGGTTGAACACTAAGAAAGGAGAAAAGGATTTGTACCGATTGGCCAGGCAGAGGGACTGAGCTGGGAAGGATGTGCTGCAAGTTAGAGCAATAAAGGATGGAGATGAAAATGTGTTGACTAGTGAGGAGAGTGTGTTGAGAAGGTTGAGCAGCTGATGAACGAGGAAAATGAGAGAGAGAGAGAGACAAGGTTGGATGATGTGGAGTTGGTGAAGCAGGAAGTGGATAGGATTAGTAAGGAGGAAGTGAGAGCAGCGATTAAGAGGAAAGTCGGTTGGACCAGATGACATACCGGTAGAAGCATGGAGATGTTTAGGAGAGATGGCAGTGAAGTTTTTAACCAGGTTGTTCAACAAGATTTTGGAAGGTGAGAGGATGCCTAAAGAATGGAGAACGAGTGTGCGATGTTGTACGGTTTAGAGACAGTTGCATTGAATAAAAGACAGGAGGTGGAGCTGGAGGTAGCAGCGCTGAAGATGTTGAGGTTTTTGCTGGGAGTGATGAGGATGGACAGGATTAGAAATGAGTTTATTAGAGAGACAGCGCATGTAGGATGTTTTGGAGACAAGGTGAGGGAGGCGAGATTGAGATAGTTTGGACATGTGCAGAGGAGGGACATGGGGTATCATATATTCAATCATATTCATGAAAAAAGTCATATTTTTGTTAAAACGATTTATTTAGTCACTTTTTTTGTTTATCTTGTACTTTTTAAAGTTTTTTTTAAATTAAGATTATGAATAGAAAAAAAATAATATATTCAAAATAACTATCCTATTTGTATACGAAAAAATGCATATTTGTTGTCAAAACATGATTTGTCATGTTACCTTTTCATTCCCGTATTAAACTTTTTTTTACGGGTTTTCATAAAATTATGTTTATGAATGTAAAAATTCATATTTTCATATTAACTATCATACAAAAGTCATTTTTTTTCTTTCACTTTTTGCAATTATTAAGGAGTTTTCATAAAATAATGCTTTAGCATATGAAAATTATTTTTTTCATATTTATCATATTTTTAGGAAAATTATTTTTGTCAAAACTTAATTTGTTATGCAACCATTGTTGGCTTTCGATTATTTATAGAACCTTTAAATGTTTTTTTTTTTCTTTTTTTTTTTTTATGAAATGATCATGAACATTTATATTTTCATAATAACTAATAATATTTCTTATCAAAAAAAAAGCCATATTATTTGTCAAAACATGATTTGTCATGTCACAATTTTTGTCGATCTTTTATTGCACCGTTTAGCGTTTTTTTTATGAAAATCTGATCATGATCATGAAAATTCATATTTTCATAATAACTATTTTATTAAATAAAAAAGGCACATTTTTTTGTGAAAACATGATTTGTCATGTTGCCTTTATCATTCACTTTTTGCACTTTTTAACAGTTCCTCATGAAATTATTATTATTATAAATATGAACATTCATATTTTAAGTCATATTTATGAAAAAAGACATTTTTGTTTAAACTTGATTTATCATGTCACCTTTATTGTTTTTTAATTTGTCTTGTACTCTTTATCATTTTTGTTATTAAGCTTATGAATAAAAATTAATATTTTCAAAATAACTATCATATTTTTTTAAACAAAAAAAGCATATTTGTTGTCAAAACATGATTTGTCATGTCACCTTTCATTCCTGTATTGATTTTTTAAACAGTTTTTCATAAAATTATGTTCATATTTGTGTTCATATAAACTTCATATTTTTATTTTAACTATCATACAAAAAAGTCATATTTTAGTCATTATTTTTCATTTAATTTTGTTCACTTTTTGCAATTTTTAAGGAGTTTTCATTAAATAATGCTTCTGAATATGAATTTCTTTTTTTCATATTTATCATTTTTATGAAAAAATATTTTTGTTAAAACTGAATTTGTTATGCCACCATTGTCAGTTTTAGATTATTTATAGCACTTTCAAATGTATATATGTTTTTTATTTATTCTGCTAATGAATATGAAAAATCAGAGCAGTGCCTTCCCGAGTGGGATGTTTAAACTGATATCTAAATTGTGTATGTAGCACATTTTTATCAGGAAATGTTAACATTTAAAGTTAGGTAGGGCATTTTCAGCTGTGAGTCCCAAAATCTGTGGCAAAGGCTAACATGTTAAGTAACCTGATTAACATTAAATTAAATAGGACTGAATGTACAGCCAGCACCTCTGATCTAAAGATAGGATTGTTGAATATTAGACCACCCACGTCAAAATGCGCTGACTATAAACAAAATTATTACCAACCTGGAGTTTATTGTATTGGGATTAAACCTAAGGAATATGTAGCATTAAATAAAGCAAGTCCTCCTGGGTATAGTTACATACACCAGCCCCCTCTAAATGGCAGAGGAGGTGGAGTCGCAGCTATTTAAAGCTATTATATGTTGGTGACTTTAATATTTATTTTGATAATCAGGAAGACTCTTTAAGGGCAGCAGTTGTGTCTATTCTAGATCTAGTTGGAATTAATCAGAATGTTATAAGACCCACTCATAGTGGTGGACACACTATTGATTTGTTATTAACATTTGGATAAAAAAAGTCATAATTCCACAGTCTGAATCTATTTCAGATCATTACCTCATCTCTTTTAAAATCTGCCACAGTCATTACATTACTACCTCACCACGTTACCGTGTTAAGCGTACATTCATGTCAGCTACAACAGCGAGTTTTATCAATTATCTTCTGGAAATGTCGATATTAAGTAGATCTCCGTCTGACCCCACAGAGCTCGACTGGGCCACTGAATACCTAGATTCAACCCACAGTGTCTTGCTATTTTTTTTATACTCAAGTTTTTTATTGTTTGTGTTGAATTGGTTAGAAATAAAATTACGAATTGGCCAGTATAAAATTACAGACGCTCCCCATTATACGTACATTCACTTTACAAACTTTCGCGGATACGAACAAACCTGTCCTCAAAGTGAAATTTGTCGAAAAAATTCAAAACGGAAGAGAGCTGCAGCTAGCTAGTCATTGACCGTAACGAGTCTACATGATGGCCACTGGACTAGGGCGAATGAATGTTTTTAAGTGAATTTTTTTTTTTATCATTGATTTTTATTATTTTGTATTACTTAATACAAAATATTATATATAGTATTTCAATTATTTTGATTTATTTTAGTATATTTTGTTTATTTGTTAGTATTTATAGCTCTTACATCATTAGGAGATATGCATAGTCAATAACGAACACAGTATTATCTTACGAAAAATTCATGCTACGAACGGTCGTTCGTAACGTAACTCGTTCGTAAGGTGGGGAACGTCTGTACTTACAATCCTAAAGATGTCTAATTGTAGATGTGGATGTAGATGTGTATTTTCATTATATCTTTTGTTGAAACATCACATCATTTAGGATAGATGTTAAACAATGGTTAAAATTGGGTGGATGTTTTACTAGCCATGCTTTGTAAGATATACCCCATGTGAGGTATACCCCAAACCATAAATAAAAAAAAAAAAACACAGTTGACTTTTTTTAAGATTTCGATCAGCAAGCCATTTCCTACCCCATGGACTACAGGCAATCCTGGTGTCTACTTTTTACAGGAGATCTGTATGTCTTTATCAACAATTAGTCACAAGCTTCAACCGAGAAATTCGGTCCTTGAACTGATGCAAATGCACCTGTTCTATATCCAATTTAGGATAAAATAAAAAAGGAATCAGAGAAAGAAATCTAACACTTATGAAACCAGAAAATGGTTATGAATGTTGTGTGATTTATACATTATGAAATCGTAATAATAAAATGGACTTTCTAATCTGGCTATAGACAGATACCAATTTTCTGGCCTGAATGAGTCATAAGACTCATTAGGGATTTCAGGATCCTAGTGGAGACGGTACCCAGCACATCGCCCACAACGAGGATCATAGTGTCAGGACCCCTTCCCACTTACCAGCGAGGGGTTGAGAAGTTTAGTAGACTTTTTGCACTAAATGAATGGTTACAGTCATGGTGTCGATAGCACAAACTTCTCTTTATTAATAACTGGAACTGTTTCTGGAAGCGTCCTAGGTTCTTCCGCCCTGATGACCTGCACCCCAGCAGAGTTGGAGCAGCAGTCCTATCAGATAACATCTCTAGGATGCTTCACACCATCTGACTGGTAAGACATCAGGCAATTTACGACTATGAGAACATTTATACAACAAACCAAATAGTTACAAGTACACACACAGCCCAGTTTATAGAAACCGTATCTATTCCTTGTGTATTAAAACCAAGAATTAAATACACAAGATCTATAAATAATCTTATTGCAGTTTAAACTGAAAAATGCCAGATTAGCAAACACAAAAAAGTTCTAAAGTTTGGTCTTTTAAACATTAGATCACTTGCACCCAAAGCACTGATTGTAAATGAGATGATCACAGAGAATAATCTCGATGCACTCTGTCTCATTGAAACCTGGACTAAACCAGATGATTATATGGGTCTAAACAAGTCTACACCGTCAGGATATGTTTATAAGCATGAGCTCCGTCACACTGGTAGTTGAGGTGGTCTAGCAACCATTTATAGTGCCTCTCTTAACATTAGTCAGAGATTAGGATTCAGCTTTAAATCATTTGAAGTGCTCGTTCTTAAAGTTGTACTTTCAGAAATACATAGAAAACCCCTACTATCTCTCGCTCTGGCCACCGTGTACAGACCCCCAGGGCCCTATGCTGATTTTCTTCAAGAGTTTGCTCGTTTTCTTACAGATCTCTGATCAATTTTGATAAAGTGCTGCTTGTAGGAGATTTTAATATTCATGTAGATGATGTAAACGATGCTCTAGGATTATCATTTGTGGACTTATTAAACTCTTTTGGGGTTAAACAAAATGTCACCAGACCAACTCATCGCTTTAACCTCACACTAGACTTAATAATATCCCACGGAGCAGACGTCACTGATATAGATATTTTACCTCAGAGTGATGACATCACAGACCATTACCTCATACTGTACACACTACCGGTAGAGCAGATTAGCCATGTTTCACCACGTTATCGACTTGGTAGGATTATTGTTCCGACCACTAAGGACAGATTCATAAATAACCTGCCTGATTTATCTTAATTTCTCACTAAACCCATAACTGCTAATAATCTTGATGGAATGACTAACAACATAGACCTCACTAGCACATTATCACACTCAGCACACTCAACACACTCAGCACACTCACCATCACCATCACACTCAACACTGGTGTACCACAGGGCTGTGTGCTGAGCCCCTTCCTCTACTCCCTCTTCACCTCCGACTGCAGGCCTGTGAATGGATCTAACTTAATCATCAAGTTTGCAGATGACACTACCGTGATCGGTCTCATCACCAACAATGATGAGACTGCCTACAGGGAGGAGATCCAGCACCTAGCCACATGGTGCAACAACAATAACCTGCTCCTTCACACCTCCAAGACAAAGGAGCTCATTGTGGACTTCAGGAAAGAGTCAAGAGGCACACATGACACCACCCACATCAATGGGATGGCTGTTGAGCGCGTCTCCAGTTTTAAGTTCCTGGGGATCCACATCTCGGCAGACCTGTCCTGGGGTATCAACACCTCCAGCCTGGTCAAGAAGGCTCACCAGCGCCTCTTTTTCCTGAGGACACTAAAGAAAAATCAGCTCTCCTCGGATATCCTGGTGAACTTCTACCGCTGCGCAATAGAGAGCATCCTGACCAGCTGTGTTACAGTCTGGTATGGGAGCTGCTCTGTTGCAGAGCGCAAGGCACTGCAGCGGGTGGTGAAAACTGCCTAGCGCATCACAGGGACTTCACTCCCAGCCATGGAGGACATCCCAAAGAAACGCTGTCTGCGTCGAGCTCGCAGCATTCTCAAGGACTCCTCTCATCCCGCCCACAGACTGTTCTCTCTTCTGCCCTCCGGCAGGTGGTTCAGGTGCCTCCGGACCAGGACCAGTCGACTAAAGAACAGCTTTTTTCTTAGAGCTGTCTCTTTACTGAACTCTGCCCCTCGCTGATACACTACCACATTTCCCCCCACCACCTCACACTTCATTATTTCGCTAATGGACTGTATACACAAAAACTTATGCTCACTGGGACACTTGCTCATTTCCCTCCACACACTTTGTTATTGCACTAATGGACTGTTACACAAAACTATGTTCATTTGCACGCCTACTCTTGTTACACAAAACTGTAACACAAAACTGTGACTGTTACACAAAACTATGCTCATTTGCACACCTACTCTTCTTTGTATTGCTGCTCACCATTAACTTATTACCATTGTATATATACCCGTTCTCTGTTTATAGTAATATCAATATATCATGTTCACTGTTCACATCCACTGTTCACATCCCTGTAAACTTCTGTTTATAGTAATAGGCATCTGTAAATCATGCTCATAGTACATATATATTCATCTGTATATTATTGTTCATAGTACATATATATATCCATCTGTAAATTTTATTCATAGTACATATATATCCATCTGTATATT
>JAAIIK010000407.1:69366-80786 GCA_014706435.1 Silurus glanis
TTTTTCTACTTACACAATTATTTAGGTATGCATACATATATTTTTCATAAATTTTCATAATTTTTTTTTTTTTTTTGTTGGGGGCAATCCTCGGATCCCCCTCCGTCCCCCCCGGGATTTACGCCCATGCATTTGAAATCAAGCTATGTTCAATAATTTTTTTTACACTGTCAACATAAAAAAAGCATATAACAACATTTGGTACAGCATATTTAGATAAGTATAACAAATTTGGTAAAAAGTTCCTACAGGAAACAACCTGAGAAATGTAATAAACAGCTTCAGAGATTGATGGGACTTTCCACAATGTGCTAGGGCTATAGATGGCACACATGTGGACCACAAATTGATGTTTTGGGACATCAATGTCTGGTGGCCTGTGAAGGTCCATGATGCAAGGGTGTTTGGGAATTCTTCCATCTTCCAGAAAGGTCAATTAGGCAGACTTTTCCCACCAAGGACAGAGGAAATTCAATGTGTTTCTGTCCCTATATGCATTGTAGCTGATGCATACCCACTTTAGAAACCATTTCCTGAAACTCCAGAAATTACACAAGACCAGCGTCTGAGCAGAGCCAGGGATGTGTGAAGAGAAAGCCTTTGGCAGGCTAAAAGCCAGATGCTGTTGCCTATTTAAGAGAAATTATCACAACATCAGCAGGATCAACAAAGTATATTATTATTATTATTGTTATATTTTTTAAAGGAATTATATATAATTAAAAAGACAACAGAATTGTTTTGTATCGTTCCAGTTAAGTTGGTTTATTATTATTTATTTTTGGAAAAAAATTTAACAAGTGACTTCTGAACAGAATATTTTTAAAGTCTGAACATTACATCTGTAAATAATATAATAATCACAAAAAAGTGCTTAGTTTAACTTTAGCATTACTGGGTTATTTGTCAATAAAAAAAAAAAATCTGATTCACAAATCAAAACCATATCTGAAAATGTTTCAGGTACTATTCTTATAAAAAAAAAAAAAAAGAACCCTACTTCCCTAAAAAAAAACCCTAAATAATAAATAAATAAAATTATTACAGTTCAAATGTAATTCAATGTAATTATTTAGTTTTCTGTTTATGAAACTTTCCTAGACTAATAGTTCAAATGAAAGCTGAAACATCACAAGCAGCAGCAGTTGTTGATAGTGTTGGAAGAAAATTTTATTTTTAGTTGCTATCCTTTTCCTCTTTTGTTTTTTTTAGATGCTTTTCTTTAGTTCTGCTTTGTCTGACTCTTCCTCTGTTTGTCATTTGTTTCAAAATGTGCCACATCCATGTGATGACAACATCCATCAACTTTCATAACTGAATGAAGCATGTTATGGGCATGTTCTTTCTCTCGCTCTAGTTGTTCTTTAAAATGGCCCATATAAGGAATTCCGCCTTTCAAGACGGCTTACTCAAAAAAATGTCAAACCTTATACGAACCCGGAACAGAAATACTCCATCAAAAGTCCAAATAATTGTTTTAAACTTTGTCCATGTTTAGCATGAGAGTCCAACTCTTTAACCGTCTGCATAACTCCACCCCATTTAAATCAGTAACATGCATGTATTGAATAAGGGTGGGCTTCATTTTCTAGGAATTAATAGTTGAAAATTCACATTTAAAATAATAATAAAAAAAAAAAAAACAGCTTTGTCATTTCATTCTTTTCATATTTTTTCACAATTTAGTGGGCTTATATTTCTCCTTGTAAATTACATCTTTCTTCTTTAACCTTCTCCTTTATGTAATTACAAAGTGATTGTTACTGCTCGTTACTCTCCGTCTTTCATAAACATGTCATGTCCTGTTCGACTTACAAACACAATTAGTCTCCACACAAATATTTTATTTGACATAATGGTAATATTCTTTACAGGAGACTTTTGCAGAATTACATTGTTTGCTAAGATATATTTCTAGTTAATGAGCTCAAGGTCATATTTTAATTTATGATTTTAGTTGTGTGCATAAATTGCTTACAACAGGAGTTGGCGGTGAGGCCTCCTTCCATGATCTGTTTCGACAACCTGTACAGTACCTTGCAAGCCTGACTCCATTCAAGCCAGCTTCCAATGTTAATACACACTTCTGTGTTTGTTTAGCCATGTGCATTTTTTTGTCTTCATCTAGGTTTGGTATCACTTTCTTGTTTTGCCTGTTAATTCTGCTTGCCTATCACCTGACCTTAGCCTGGATTAATTTTTGATTCTACTTGCAGATCAGTATATTTGTCTTTTTTTTTTTATAAACACTTTTATGCTGCACTTGCATCCATTTCCGTTATTGTGCATTCTGTGAATTTATGACAGTCTAGTTTTGTTTTAAGAATTGTTTTATCTCATTTAACAAGATAATATTTATTTTAATTGGACAGTGTATTTGATATTATATATTACTGGAATGGGGTTTATTGATATTTCCTTTTATTATATTTTTTATTTTTGTTAGGTCACAAGAAAATTTGGTGTTCCGGCCCTAAAACAAGCAATGGAGTGGTTTGGATACCAAGGTGGTGTATGCCGCTCCCCTCTGCAACCTTTGTCAAAGATGGAGTTAGAAAATCTTCAAGCAGACTTCTCCTCAAATGGATGGCTGTAAATGCACTTCAGATCACTAATATCTTATTAATCAAGTTCTAGACATATTGTAATCGCTAATGTTTAAGTTGAAATATTTGAAAAATATTTCTTTAACTGCCATTGAGATTCCCAGAGATCAAATGCTGAGTTTCTAGCACTTGGTGGGTAAATTAATGTAATCTTTAACCACCCGTGACACTTTCTTGGGTTTGAGTGAGCACAAGAAAATGGGCAGCACATTTGTAACACTATAAAGACTTTCTATCGTTTGATTGGAGTGTTTTGAGGTCTCACTCTAATAAACAGCTTCTTTTTCCCTCTTGCATCTGTGTCACTCTTTTGTTTCATCCTCTACTTACCACCGCTAAATAGAACACTTAATGGTACAATTTACCAACAGCTCCACTGGCCAATAGTCTGATTTTCAATATGCGGCTTTAGATGCAGCAAGCAGGGTGAAAGTAAGGTTTATACATGAACATGTCCAAGAATATCTGGTAGCAGCCATCAATATCCAATTCGGGGGGAAAAGCATACTGTTGCATCTAATTCTGGGAGCAAACTGGCTCAGTTTCAGCATTTATACAGGAAGTTGTGTAGATGAGTCCTTCTTTAATATGAAGCGCTGTGGGATGTATGCAGCGTTGACTGGGGAGGCATTGTCAGGGCTGTCGACATCTGCATCAGCATAACTTGAAATGGGGAAGTGGGGCTCTGCTCTTCTTCCCTCCAGGGACTGTGCAAAAGTTTTAGACAGGTATGAAAAAAATATGTAAAGTGAGAATGCTTAAAAAAAACAAACAAAAAAAAAAACAATTGCAGGAGTCAGGTGTTTGACCAATTCTACCAAGCATGTTCTACTGAGCATTAATTTAGTATTAATTTCATGCTACTAAGGTATATTTGTGGAAGACAATTTCATGTCAGGGTGTAATACACCATAGCAGGAAGACACAATATTATATAGGTTGCACTGCATCATCAAGGTCTCTCTCAGGCAGAGATTTTAAAGCAGATTGGGGTTTCAAGATAGGGTGTAGATGGGTGTAGCATCTAGTGTAGATGGCTATTTTGAAAAAGCACAAAGAATCAGGCAATGTTAACGCCCACAGACACAGTGTTTGGCCAGGAAAACTTAATGTAGGAGATGAAAGACATCCTGCTTACTTTTCTTTGACATTGGAAGATGTTCCGTAGTGCCATCAGCAAAACCTGACAGAAGTCAAGTCAAGTCAAGAGGTCAAGAGGCTTTTATTGTCATTTTTGCTATACACAGTGGTACACAGTACACAGTAAAAACGAAACAACGTTTCTCCGGAACCCTGGTGCTACACTAAACAACAAAACAACAGCAGCATAGAGCTACAACACAAACATAAAGTGCATCGAGTGCAACCTGGTGCAAACAGTGCAAACAAAAAACAGTACAGACAGACATTGCAGACAGACAACACAAGACAAGACAAAAGACAAAAAAAAACCAAGTATAGCGCCGACTAGTAAACCTGCTGTATACTTGATTATACAGTACTTTGTAAGGAGAAATGTAAAAACTATACCCAGGAGAGAATACAAACAGAACAGAACAATGTAGTGCAAAAAAACAGCAGCAAGGAGGTGCAAAGACAGCATGTAAACATTCTACTGTAGTACAAGGTGCGAGTATAAATAATAATAAATAGATAAGTGGTGGTGGAGTGGATCGAAATAAGTGATGATTGTGTTTAGTCCAGGTTGTACAGTTCAGTAACACACATTTGAGTGAGTGTGTGTGTGACTGAGTGAGTGTGTGTGAGTTCTGTTTCAGTTCTGTGTATTAAGAAGCCTGATGGCTTGTGGAAAGAAACTGTTGCACAGTCTTGTTGTTGCGGCCCGAATGCTTCGGAACCGTTTTCCTGATGGTAGGAGTGTGAAAAGTGTGTGTGACGGGTGTGTGTGATCGTCCACAATGCTGTGTGCTTTGCGGATGCAGCGTGTGGTGTAAATGTCCATGATAGAGGGGAGAGAGATTCCGATGATCTTCTCAGCTGTCCTCACTATCCTCTGTAGGGTCTTGCGATCCGAGACGGTGCAATTCCCAAACCAGGCAGTGATGCAGCTGCTCAGGATGCTCTCAATGGTCCCTCTGTAGAACATGGTCAGGATGGGGGGAGGGAGGTGGGCTTTCCTCAGCCTTCTCAGGAAGTAGAGACGCTGCTGGGCTTTCTTGGTGATGGAGCTGGTGTTAAGTGACCAGGTGAGGTTGTCTGCCAGATGAACACCAAGGAATTTGGTGCTCTTCACGATCTCCACAGAGGATCCATCAATAATCAGTGGAGATTGGTCGCTCTGTGCTCGCCTGAAGTCCACAACCATCTCTTTCGTTTTGTCCACATTCAGAGACAGGTTGTTTGCTCCACACCAGGCAGTTAACCGTTGCACCTCTTCTCTATATGCTGACTCGTCGTTCTTGCTGATTAGACCCACCACGGTCGTGTCATCAGCGAACTTGATGATGTGGTTCGAGCTGTGCATTGCTACACAGTCGTGAGTCAGCAGAGTGAACAGCAGTGGGCTGAGCACACAGCCCTGGGGGGCCCCAGTGCTCAGTGTGGTGGTGCTGGAGATGCTGTTCCCGATCCTGACTGACTGAGGTCTCTCAGTCAGGAAGTCCAGGATCCAGTTACAGAGGGAGGTGTTCAGGCCCAGAAGGTTCAACTTCTCGATCAGGTGCTGAGGAATGATTGTGTTGAATGCTGAGCTGAAGTCAATGAACAGCATTCGTACATACGAGTCCTTGTTATCCAGGTGGGTGAGGGCCAGATGGAGGGTTGTGGAGATAGCATCGTCCGTGGAACGGTTTGGACGATACGCAAACTGCATGGGGTCCAGGGAGGGTGGAAGCTGTGTCTTAATGTGCCTCATGACGAGCCTCTCGAAACACTTCATCACGATGGGTGTGAGCGCGACGGGACGATAGTCATTGAGGCAGGAGACAGAAGACTTCTTCGGCACGGGAACAATGGTCGTTGTCTTGAGGCACGTGGGAACAACGTTGCTGCTCAGGGAGATGTTGAAGATGTCAGTGAGGACATCTGCTAGCTGTTCTGCACATTCCCTGAGCACTCTGCCAGGAATGTTGTCTGGTCCAGCAGACTTCCGTGGGTTAACTCTGCATAGAGTTTTCCTCACTTCAGCTGTGGTTAGACAGAGCACCTGGTCAGTGGGAGGAGGGATGGTCTTTTGCAGTCATCCACGGTTTCTGGTTGGAGCGTGTAGTGATGGTCTTGGAGATGGTCACATCATCAACGCACTTGCTGATGTAGCTGGTCACTGATGATGTGTACTCCTCCAAGTTGATGGAATCGCCGTAGGTTGCAGCCTCTCTAAACATGTCCCAGTCAGTGCACTCAAAACAGTCCTGAAGAGCAGAAGTAGCTCCTTCTGGCCAGGTTTTCACCTGTTTCAGAACCGGTTTAGAGCGTCTGATGAGCGGTCTATATGCTGGAATTAACATAACAGAGCAGTGGTCTGAGTATCCGAGATGGGGGCGGGGCTCCGCACGATACGCGCCGGGGATGTTTGTGTAAACAAGATCCAGCGTGTTCGCTCCTCTCGTTGCAAAGTCCACATGCTGATGGAGTTTAGGAAGCACAGTCTTGAGATTCGCATGGTTGAAATCTCCGGCGATAATAAACAATCCGTCGGGGTGAGCATTCTGCAGGTCGCTAATAGCACCATAGAGTTCACTCAGTGCCTCCTTAGCATTAGCACTGGGAGGAATGTACACTCCGACAATGTAAACTGTGGTGAATTCCCGTGGTAAATAAAAAGGTCTGCATCTAACAGTCACAAACTCCACTAGCGATGAGCAATAGCGTGAAACAAGCACAGAGTTCTTACACCATACCGTGTTGATATAAACACACACGCCACCACCGCGAGTCTTACCGCACAGAGCTGCGTTTCTGTCGGCTCGAAACACGGTTAGCCCGTCTAGCTGGATGGCGGCTTCCGGAACTCTGTCGCTGAGCCACGTCTCCGTGAAAACAAAGACGCAACAGTCTCTAAACTCTCGCCGTGTGGTTTGCTGGAGTCGGATGTAGTCCAGTTTATTGTCCAGGGAGCAGACGTTGGAAAGAAAAATGGACGGGATAGCCGGCCGGCTAGGGTTAGCATTTAGCCTAGCACGGACACCCGCCCGCTTGCCGCGCTTCCGCTTCCTCGAACAGCGCTTTCGACGTCTCCTCTCCCGGCCACCGGCATCAGGTAACACCGAGGGTTGGGGGCCTGGTCTTTGTGGCCGAGGTCGCAGCAAGCCGAGGTTGCGAAGGTTGTTGATAATATCATCATGCAGATTATTGGTTGCATGATGCCTGTACTGTAGCAGTGTCTGGTGGTCGTACACATGAACACAGCTGACTCTGGTGTCCATGTATTGTGGAAGGTCGCGCTAAATATGGTGAAAGCACCATTTTTGGATCCGGAGAGGCCGCTGCGAGCTACTGCCGCGCCGCCATCTTGGATTCAGGAACCAGTGGGACCCAGGTATACCCATTAAGTGTCTGGAGAAGTCTGGCCAGAAATGGCCTTCATGACTCTATTCAATTGTGGCCAAAAAGCCATATTTCCAACATGCAATCAAAGCTAAGTGACTCAACTATGCATACAAAATAATAACTGGGATGAATAAAAACGACAGCAGGTGCTCTAAACTGATGAGTAAAAAAAGAGTTGAAATATACTGAAAAAATTCAGTGCAACACATCTCCTTCGAATAGAGTTGATCAGGTTGTTCATTGTGGCCTGTGGAATGTTGGGCAACTTCTCTTCAACAGCTGTGCAAAGTTGCTGGATATTAGCAGGAACTGGAACACGCTGTTCTATACGCCAATGAGGACGGCGAGCATGCAGATGAGCTTCCCTGAGACAGTTTGTGACAGTTTGAGCAGAATTCCCTTAGTTATGCAAACAGTTTGTTGCAGCAGCTGTCCGGGTGGCTGGCCTCAGACAATCTCTGAGGTGAAGATGCTGGATGTGGAGGTCCTGGTCTAATGTGGTTACACGTGGTCTGCAGTTGTGAGGCCGGATGGATTTACTGCCAAAAAAAAAAGTTAGGACACCCTACCCTCTAAAATCTACCCACTTTGGCTGAAATAACTTCAGTGAGATGCTTCTTGTAGCTATTTTCCAGTCCTGGACATCGGTATGAGGAAAGTTTGACCCACTCCTCAACGTAAAATTCTTTCAGCTGTCAGATGTTTGAGGGTTTTTTTTGCCTGTACAGCCCATTTCAAGTCACCCCACAGCATCTCAATAGAATTAAGATCTGGGCTTTAACTCGGCCATTCCAGCACTCTCAATTTCTTAGTTTTTAGCCAGTCCTTAGTGGATTTGCTGGTATGTTTGGGTCATTGTCATGATGCAGAGTCCAGTTCCGCTTCAGCTTTCATTTTTTTTTACAGATGGTCTTACATGCTCCTCAAGTGTTCTGTGATACATGGTAGAATTCATGGTAGATTCTATGATGGTAAGCTGGCCATGTCCTGCTGCAGAAAAGCATCCTCAAACCAGGACACTTCCACTCCCATGTTTCACAGTTGGTATGAGGATATTTTACTGGAATGCTGTATTTAGTTTACACCAAACATGTCCTCTGTTCCTGTGTCCAAATAATTAAATTTTAGAATTATTTGTCCAAAGAACATCATCCCAGAATTCCTACTCTTTGTCTACGTTCTCTCTGGCAAACTTAAGTCTGGTCTTCATGTTTTTCATAGAGAGCAAATGTTTCCTACAAAGGTGGCTTATGCCTTGTGACCAAATGTGTGTAGTCTCTTTCTGATTGTAGAGGCATGCACTTTCACATCAAAAGTAGCAAGAGCCTGCTGTAGGTCCTGTGATGATATTTTAATGTTTTTGGTGACTACTTTTAGAATCTTGCGGTCTGATCTCGGGGTGAACTTGCTTAAACGGCCGGACCTGGGCATGTTGGCAGCTGTTTGAATGTCCACCATTTGTAGGCATAAAAAAAGTCGAACTCAGATGTATTAATGTGTGCAGAGTGCTACAGATATGTTTTGCTATTCAAACTTGGCTGTAACAGTGTCCCTCTGACCAACCAATCAGAGGACGGACAATGCTGACGCTATTCTGGGCCAGATAGCTGCCCTGTGAGGCGAATTTGAAATGTGATTGGTCAAAGAAACAGATCCATTGCTAATAATCTCTATAGTAAAAAGGCCAGCAGTACAAAGCAGTATTTTAAAGGCCCTGGGCAGATTAGTTTGACATGGCAGCTCAAAGAGGCTGAAATCTGATTGGACAAAAAATCTAACAGCCACATACACATACTGGAAGCAGTGCAGCCGAGAGAAATGCTACGAAATGAAGAAAATAAACTGTTGGGAATAAATTAATACAATTTCATGGAACAAATATCAGAATTTAGGTTGTAAATGTAGGCTGGTGCTTCTGATAATGTTTAGGCCAGCAGAGAAGGATTTACTGGCCCTGACCGCCCACCACTGCATTCCACAGAAACTTAATAAAATATATTTTCTTCAGTTTTAATTGTTTAGTTATATTACTTGAATCTCTCAGTATTAATAAAATTTATATTAAATATGAAGTGTTCTATTTTTTGTCACATGACTGTATATTGCAGTATGTCTATTATTTTATATATATTAAATATATCTATAATAAAAATGTGCTTCAGACTGCTTTTCAAATAAAAGGATCTTAAAAACAAACTGTATTACAAAGTGTATTAATTTTCTTACACATAAATACATTATAAATATAAAATACACAAATGTACCAACTTTTAATATTAAATATATTAAGCAATCAACTTCTAATAAGTACCTAACTTCTAATCTAATAATATAACATTAATGAGTCAATTTGCAAAAATATGCTTAAATTATAAGCATATAAGCGGGGAGTGGTGGCTCCAGCGGTTAAGGCGCTGGGTTGCCGATCGGAAGGTCGGGGGTTCAAGCCCCGGTATCGCCAAGCTGCCACTCTTGGGCCCTTGAGCAAGGCCCTTAGCCCTCTATGCTCCGGGGGTCCCTTACGAGGGAAATATCAAGGTCCGTGACGTCGGAGTGACGTGGGGCCGCCTTCCTGTGGGCTCACCACCTGCAGGAGGGACCGTAAGGAACGGTGCTGTGAGGATTGGGCAGCAGTCGAAGGCGGGGGCCTGCTTAGACTGCTGCCCCCGCGACCCGAATTACGGATAAGCGGGAGAAAATGGATGGATGGATGGATGCTTAAATTATTAATTTACACTTAATACACTTAAATTGTGCAAGAAAGAAAGAAATTGGCGAACATATTTCACATCCTGTGTATATCAGTTGAAGTACATTATGTTGCAATACATGGCAGGATTATACACAGTCAGGAAGTAGTGATATATAGAATTTACTGCAGATTCACAAGTGGCTACAGTCTTCAAACACTGTGAAAATATTTTACCAATCAGAGCCAAGCTTTTCAGATCGACTGATAATTGTCCAATCGCACATTGGCATAAAGTAAAGTAAATGACATAAAGTACCATAGACCCTTTTAGTGCCGATGGCATGCACAGGGAAAAAAAATACAAACCAGCACTGAGTCGATACACAAGAAACATAAGCATCATCTTGTTATCGCATACCTGCTGCCACTGCCAGACACAAAAAAAAGGATGCAGCTTTTGCTTAAACCGAGCGGACTGGACTGAAACGATCATCAAAAGAGCACAATTCATATCAGGTTACATTAAAGTTACTATTGTCTTTTGTTGATATGGTTTGCTTAAGTGTCTAAAAATTATCGTGCATGCGTACCTACTCAGAAATTGGACAACAACTGAATTGATTTATCATTTAACGCTAACATTTTAGCGTGTAATTTAGCTAACTGCTAGCTAACGACCAGACACTAAACATAAAGAAAACTTTTTATGTCGTCTCCCTTTCACTGTTCACGGTTAAGCCAGCTACATCTTGAAAATACATGGTTAAGCCAGCCGCACTTTTCTTTGTGTTGCGCGTCTAATCATGCACTTACGGTATGGGTGGTGGGCGCGGTCAAAACAGATGTAAAGTTGCTTCAGAAAGGCGTTTCCGTTATAAAAAAAAAAAAAAAAAAAAAAGACAAAAAAGACAAAAAAAATTAAGACAAAGACAAATCTTAGTGCATTTTCAATCATGTTCCACATTCAAACACTTATAAAACATTGTCCTTTACAGGTTTGCTTATTCTTTTAAATAATTGTTATTTAGAGCGTCTTTGTCTATTACTCTATTAAATTTCAACTAATTTTACCGTGGAGTTTTGAGAAAAGTAAAGGCGAAATCACTCAAAACATCAGTGCATTTTCAATCATGTTCCACATTTAAACATTCATTAAACATTTTCCTTTACAAGTTTGTTCAATCTTTCAAATAATTCTTATTTTCTCTGCCTTTACTTTTCTCAACAACTCCACAGTAAAATGACTTGAAATTTAATAGAGTAATAGACAGAGACACTCTAAATAAGAATAATTTAAAAGATTGAGGAAATCTATAAAGGGAAATGTTTAATGAGTGTATGAATATGGAATATGATTAAAAATGCATTAATGCGTGGAGTGAATTTGCCTTTACTTTTCTGGATTCAGTGATAGTCAGGGTCACTCTGAGTAAAGATCAATTGAATGAATTAGCATTAACTTTTAAAGGAAGGTAAAATAATGGTGATTTTGCTTTTACATTTTACTGTATAGTCTCAAACACCGTACAGTAAATATGTTTTAAGAGTGTTTGAATATGGGCCTTGATTTTATATATATATATATATATATATATATATATATATATATATAT
>JAAIIK010000407.1:97333-113789 GCA_014706435.1 Silurus glanis
AAGGAAAGATTCTGGAGTGAATTAGATGAAGTGGTAGATGGTGTACCTAGGAAAGAACGATTGGTGATTGGGGCAGACTTTAATGGGCATGTTGGTGAAGGGAACAGAGGTGATGAGGAGGTGATGGGTAGGTATGGCCTTAAGGAGAGGAATGTGGAAGGGCAGATGGTGGTAGATTTTGCTAAAAGGATGGAAATGGCAGTGGTGAACACTTATTTTAAGAAGAAGGAGGATCATAGGGTGACGTATAAGAGTGGAGGAAGGTGCACACAGGTGGACTATGTTCTATGCAGGAGATGCAACCTGAAGGAGATTGGAGACTGTAAGGTGTTGGCAGGGGACAGTGTAGCTAGACAGCATCGGATGGTGGTCTGTAGGATGGTTTTGGAGGCAAAGAAGAAGAGGAGGAGAGAGAGGACTGAAAGAAGAATAAGATGGTGGAAACTGAAGGAGGAAGACTGTAGTGTGAGGTTCAGGGAAGAGGTCAGACAGAGGCTCGGTGGTGGTGAAGAGGTGTTGGGTGATTGGGAAACTACTGCAGGAGTGATGAGGGAGGCAGCTAGAAAAGTACTTGGTGTGACATCTGGAAATAGAAAGGAAGACAAGGAGACGTGGTGGTGGAATGAGGAAGTGCAGGAGAGCATAAGGAGAAAGAGGTTGGCAAAACAGAAGTGGGATAGACAGAGTGATGAGAAAAGTAGGCAGGAGTACAAGGAGATGCGGCAGCAGGTAAAGAGGGATGTGGCGAAAGCCAAGGAAAAGGCATATGGGGAGCTGTATGAGAGGTTGGACACTAAGGAAGGAGAAAAGGATTTATACCGATTGGCCAGGCAGAGGGACCGAGCTGGGAAGGATGTGTTGCAAGTTAGAGCAATAAAGGATGGAGAGGGAAATGTGTTGACTAGTGAGGAGAGTGTGTTGAGAAGGTGGAGGGAATATTTTGAGCAGCTGATGAATGAGGAAAATCAGAGAGAGAGAAGGTTGGATGATGTGGAGTTGGTAAAGCAGGATGTAGATAGGATTAGTAAGGAGGAAGTGAGAGCAGCGATTAAGAGGATGAAGAGTGGAAAGTCGGTTGGACCAGATGACATACCTGTAGAAGCATGGAGATGTTTAGGAGAGCTGGCAGTGGAGTTTTTAACCAGATTGTTTAACAAGATTCTGGAAGGTGGGAGGATGCCTGAGGAATGGAGAAGGAGTGTGCTGGTACCGATCTTTAAGCATAAGGGAGATGTGCAGACCTGCAGTAACTACAGGGGAATAAAGTTGATCAGTCACACCATGAAGTTATGGGAAAGAGTAGTGGAAGCCAGGCTGAGAGAAGAGGTGACCATCTGTGAGCAACAGTATGGTTTTATGCCGAGGAAGAGCACCACAGATGCCTTATTTGCTTTGAGGATGTTGATGGAGAAGTATAGAGAAGGACAGAAGGAATTGCATTGTGTATTTGTGGATTTAGAGAACGCGTACGACAGAGTGCCGAGAGAGGAGTTGTGGTACTGTATGAGGAAGTCAGGTGTGTCCGAGAAGTATGTGAGGGTGGTGCAGGACATGTATGAGGACAGTGTGACAGCAGTGAAGTGTGCAGTAGGAACGACAGAGTGGTTCAGGGTGAGGGTTGGACTACATCAAGGATCGGCCCTGAGCCCTTTCCTGTTTGCAGTGGTGATGGACAGGTTGACGGACGAGGTCAGACAGGAGTCTCCATGGACTATGATGTTTGCGGATGATATTGTGATTTGTGGTGAGAGTAGTGAGCAGGTTGAGAAGAGCCTGGAGAGGTGGAGATGTGCGCTGGAAAGAAGGGGAATGAAAGTCAGTAGGAGTAAGACAGAGTACATGTGTGTGAATGAGAGGGAGGGCAGTGGCATGGTGCGGTTGCAGGGAGAAGAGGTGGAGAAGGTGGAGGAGTTCAGGTACCTGGGGTCAACAGTGCAAAGTAATGGAGAGTGTGTTAGGGAAGTAAAGAAAAGAGTGCAGGCAGGGTGGAGTGGGTGGAGAAGAGTGACAGGAGTGATTTGTGATAGTAGGGTATCTGCAAGAATGAAAGGGAAAGTTTATAGGACTGTGGTGAGACCTGCGATGTTGTATGGATTAGAGACTGTGGCATTGAGTAGAAGACAGGAGGTGGAGCTGGAGGTAGCAGAGCTGAAGATGTTAAGGTTTTCGTTGGGAGTGACGAGGATGGACAGGATTAGAAATGAGTTTATTAGAGGGACAGCACATGTAGGATGTTTTGCTGACAAGGTGAGGGAGGCGAGATTGAGATGGTTTGGACATGTGCAGAGAAGGGACATGAATTATATTGGTAGAAGAATGCTGAGGATGGAGCCACCAGGTAGGAGGAAAAGAGGAAGACCAAGGATGAGGTTCATGGATGTGGTGAGGGAAGACATGCAGGTAGTTGGTGTGAAAGAGGCAGATGTAGAGGACAGGGTGGTATGGAGACGGATGATCCGCTGTGGCGACCCCTAATGGGAGCAGCCGAAAGAAGAAGAAGAAGAAGAAGAAGATTGTACTCAACCAGTGGGATTATTTTCACTAATAAAAATGTAAATATACTCTACAAAAGTGAAATATTAACACTAATTGGTGTTAATTTACCTTTAGTGTTAAATGTTGGTAACACAAATCAGTTAATGTCCCTCAGTGTTAAATTGTGTTGACACTATTAAGAGTTAATTTACTTTAGTGTTAAATCGTAGTAACTCTATTCAGTGTTGAGCAGTGTTACATTTTTACTCCACACAGAGTTAATTTTACTCTGAAAATTGAACACTGTCAAGAGTCATTTTATCACTAATTCTGAGTGGGACCAAATACACTCGGGTCTAATGTTAAATTTAACTCTTAAAGGGTTATTTTAACACTTCAAAATTTATTGTGTACCATATTTTGAAATAAACCAGAGTGATCAACGTACATTCACTTTTTAAATGCCTCTGGTTTCTTTAGTGTTTAATAATATAAAACAAATTTCATGTGCAGTGCATCTGGAAAGTATTCACAGCGCTTCACTTTTTACATTACAGCCTTATATCAAAAACTAAATGGAAAAAAAGCACATATACATAAGTATTCACAGTCTTTGCTCAGTACTTTGTTGAAGTATTTTCAGCAACAATAACAGCCTTAAGTCTTTTTGAGTATGATGCTACAAGCTTGGTACACCTATTTTTGGGCAGTTTTTTTGCCTCTCAAGCTCCATTAGTTTGGATGGGGAGTGTCAGTGCACAGCAATTTTCAGATCTCTCCAGATGTTCAATCGGTTTTAAGTCTTGGCTCTCACTCGAGGACATTCACAGAGCTTCTAGTAGCTACTCCTTTGTTATCTTGGCTCTATGCTTAGGGTCATTGTTCTGTTGGAAGAAAAACCAGAGATCCAGAGCACAGGTTTTCATCATTTCAACATTCCCACAGCATGATGCTGCCACCACCATGCTTCACTGTAAGGATGGAATTGGCCAGGTGCCTGATTTCCTTCAGACATGACGCTTGCCATTCAGGCCAAAGAGTTCAATCTTTCTTTATCATGTTTTGAGAGTCCTTCATGTATGTATGTATGTATGTATGTATGTATGGGAGCATTGTCTTGCTGTAACTTTTCTTGATATTAATTGCAAGCAAATTAGATTTGTCTCTTTCAATTTTTGGTTGAGCCGAAAAATTATCTGGTCCGTTACTCAAAAACCATAATGTGATCCGAACCATGAGTTTGTTAACTGTTGCACCACTGATAAATAAAAATATACAATTCTGTGTTTTCTTTATGTTGTAGTTTTAAATGATCCCAAACTTTAGAAACTTTTTGGCGTTTTCTTTGGCCATAATCTTCTCCTCGCCCCTTGCTGTTTTCTCTCCGTTGTTTCATTTTTTTAATTTCGTAGCATCTGCTGTTACCTGTCCAGTGCGCTCCAGAGTTTAGCGGGTGGTGGGTCAGTAATAATGGTTTGTGGGAAACACAGTGCTCCCTGTTTAGTTAAATGGACAACAACGAATCATCAAGGCAAATGAATCTTTGTAATCAAATTACTTGAGGAATCGTTACAGCCTTACTGTGAATACTTTCCAGATGTTAAAGTTTGTATTCTAACCTTTTATCCAATGTAACACACACAGGCTGTGCTGAATAGTGACTGTGAACAAGAAGATAAAGATGGAAGAATGGAATTTGAGAACAGCCTGCTGCAGAGGAGAAAACTCGTGTAGTGCTTGATGATGTTGTCAAAGCTTTGAAAGGTAAGTTGACAGGAATGTAAATTGTAAACATGAAACATATATATTTAATATTTAGGGCAATTGGTCGGTCAACCAATAGTGTTTCTTGTTTTTTTTTGTGTTACAAATTATTCTCTTATTTTTATTACAAAATAAAAATAGATGTAATTTGGGGACCCCTGGGTTACACCAACTAACGGTAGTAACAGGTAGAAATAGCTCTCCATTGTAACAATTGTAGGTTACAGTGTGTCTGTTTGGCCAGTTAAGACGATTTAAGTATTTTTTTTAAGTTTTTTTTTTTATGGCCAGCATGGAGATTAAAAGTTATCATGGAGCTGTAATAACAGCTATGTTACAATAGCATGCAATTTTTATTAAACATTTAACAACTGTATTTTCCACACGACCAGTATACATCTATATAATTTTTGTTTTGTATTAAGCATTTTTTAAATTAAGCATCTTTAGTTAATTAAGTTAAAACCTGTACCAACTGCAACCAATTTGCAGATTTTGCTAGATAAGTCCTATTTTAATATTTAAGAATTACTTCATAATAATTGTTTTAAAGTTACAGCAATGCTTAATTAGAAAAAAGTAAGCATTTCATGAAGAGATTAAAAACTGAAAATGAAGAAAAACCCAAACTTTGTACTGCCCTATCTTACTTGCGACTTATTTCTTTTCTTGTAAAGCATATGTGTCAAACTCAAGGCCCGGGCTAAATGTGGCCTGCCACGTCATTTTATGTAGCCCGCGAGAGCTGAAAAGGTCTGATTATCTTATAATAAATAAGGGTGCATTGACCATAAACTACATTTCCCTTAATGCATGCCGATACCCATGAAATGACAGCATTCCACCACTAGATTGCAGTGTTTCCACATCAGTGCCATTTTTCGAATTAAGAAACACAAACAATGATCCCAAAATGTCCAGGAAGAGAAAAAATGATGCAGCTGGAAGGCTGTTTCAAAAAAGATGGGAAGGCGAATATATGTTTGTGCTTTCAGGAGAAAAAAACAGTATGTCTTTTGTGTTATGAGGCAGTGGCTGTTGTCAAAGAGTACAATCTACTTCTGCATTTTGACACCAAACACGGAGCTAAGCATGCCAAAGTGAACCTTCAAGAAAAACAACAAATGGTGCAAGAATTAAAAGGCAAATTGCATTTGTTTATGCAGACAAATGTTCACTGTAATCAAACCATCTCTCATTAGTTGGATGTATGCAGCCATTTGTTTATGTAAAATTCTACACCTGTCACATATGTTCTTAGCAGCTCACAATTGTTGGTTGGACCGTTATTCTGCCCCTCTCAACTATGACAAAAAGATTTGAACAAAGTTAATGTCATAAGTTGTTATTTATCCTTAGTCACTTGGATAGTTTGATCGTTGATTTATGGAGTAATGGGGGTTTCATAAGATGACAAATTAAAAGAATTTATAACAGAGAAATATAAATCCAGAGTTATTTAACATTAAGGAGTAGTTGCATTTATTTTACATTTCATTTAGTTACATTTAGCTACATTAATACTGCCTCAAAGGTACATCTGGCCCTTTGAGGGCAACCATTATGCTGATGTGGCCCTCGGTGACACCCCTGCTTTAAACTTTCACTTGAGTAAAAGTACAAAAGTACTATGATGTATTATGGCTATAATGTCCTATTATCATTTTTAAGACTCTTTGCTTAATCAACTCAGTTTATGTGAAACTATAATGTTACTCTTAGCACACCAATCTATTAATATAATTATATTTATGAGTCAAACACTGATATAAAATTAATTATCATGAGCCCAAACCCTTCTTTTCAACGACTTCAAAAGAATCGCCCAAATAAGGCCACAGGTGTGGTGGCAAGTTAGAGTCAGGAGTTTCTTCCATCGTTTATTACTCTTAAAATGTTCTCTTTGCTGTTGAACTGATGCTGAACTGCATGCTAAATAGATACCACCAACCGGCAATGGGTGAACCATACCATGACCCAACATTTCCCCCTTTGTTTAGTTTTAGCTTTCAAGCTACTGTCTGCCAGAGCACTCTTTCATGTATAAATATCACCCTAAATGCAATTATTGCACAATTAAATGCATATGTCATTTGTGCACAATTGACCAAACTCTCAGAACCAAGAACCACACAACTCCTTAGATTGTCCGGATCTTCCGGGCACACAGTGCGCACTCTTGGGCTTCCTACGCCGGCTTCCTATTCCGATTATACTCTTGCCACCCTGCCTGTCCTGATTCCTGATCCTGACCTTGACCTTCATCCTGTTTCTGTTCCTGTCCCTGATACCTGGTTTGGACTTTGGACTTGTTCTTGGGTTGTGTTTTTGCGCTGCCTTTATTGTTCTGTTTGCTGTTTTTTGGACTGGTTTTGGATTTGTTTGTGTCTCAACCTGCATTGCCCTGTTTGCCTGTGTTTTGACCCTGGACTGTTTTATTGGACTTTGTTTCATTAGGGGTAGCCACAGGGGATCATTCCTCTCCATACCCCCCCTGTCCTCTACATCTGCCTCTTTCAACACAACTACCTGCATGTCTTCCCTCACCACATCCATAAACCTCCTTCTTGGCCTTCCTTTTTTCCTCCTTCCTAGTGGCTCTATCCTCAGCATTCACCTACCGATATACCCCATGTCCCTCCTCTGCACATATCCAAACCATCTCAATCTCACCTCCCTCACCTTGTCTCCAAAACGCTGTCCCACTAATAAACTCATTTCTAATCCTGTCTATCCTTGTCACTCCCAACAAAAACCTTAACATCTTCAGCTCTGCTACCTGCAGCTCCACCTCCTGTCTTTTACTCAATGCCACTGTCCATACAACATCGCAGGTCTCACCACAGTCCTATAAACTTTCCCTTTCACTCTTGCAGACACTCTTCTATTTCAAATCACTCCTGCCACTTTTCTCCACCCACTCCACCCTGCCTGCACTCTTTTCTTCACTTATCTAACACTCTTCATTACTTTGCTCTGTTGTCCCCAGGTAAACTCCTCCACCTTCTCCACCTCTTCTCCCTGCAACTGCACCACTCCACTGCCCTTCCTCACATTCACACACTTGTACTTTGTCTTACTCCTACTGACTTTAATTCCCCTTCTCTCCAGCGCATACCTCCACCTCTCCAGGTTCTTCTCAACCTGCTCCCTACTTTTACCACAAATCACAATATCATCCGCATACATCATAGTCCAGGGAGACTCCTGTCTGACCTTATCCGTCAACCTGTCCATCACCACTGCAAACAGGAAAGGGCTCAGAGCCAATCCTTGATGCAGTCCAACCTCCACCTTGAAGCAGTCTGCCATTCCTACTGCACACTTCACTGCTGTCACACTGTCCTCATACATGTCCTGCACTACATACTATAAATTATAATATTATGCAGGCTAAAAAAAATATTGTTGCTCTGTGCGTGAAAGCATAGCATGCAACACAGCATATATATATATGAAATAGGATAATAACTGTATATCACTAATATATATATATATATATATATATATATATATATATATATATATATATTAGTGAAAGGGGTCACCAACCTTTCTGACACCGAGAGCTACTTCTTGGGTACCGACTAATGTGAAGGGATACCAGATTGATACACACTTCTGAAATAACAAATTTGCTCAATTTACCTTTAATTATATGTTATTATTAATAATTAATGATATTCATCTATGTCAGGGTGTCAAACTCAATTGCACATGGGGCCAAAACTCACACTTTAGGTCGCAGGCCGAACAGGATAAACATTTATTGAACACACTAAAACTAAATTTTTTTTGAACATAAATATGAATAAAAATAGACAGGAATATTATTCCAGAATAAATAAACTTAAACTTGAAATAAATAGCTCTCCATAAAAAATATCTCCTGTCAAAATTATACAAGTTAGAAATATGAACATGCAAAAAACCCTGAACAAATAAATACAAATTCTGCTTTTAAGTAAACGTTAAAATAACAACAAATCAAAACAATCAGATTTCTTTGCTCTTATGCCATTTTATAAAAAATAATCTTAAACTTTAAACAACTTAAAATATTTTGCATGAAAATATCTCCTGTCAAACACCAGACGTCTCACAGCTTCATTATGCAGCTCTTCAGAAACTCTCCCTCAGTAAATAACCAGCTGATGTGACTCTGATTTCTCCTCTGCTTTCACACCAGCTTTACTTTGTGATTTTGCTCTGCTGAAATGTCAGATTCTTCTTTAACTCTTCTACTTTCTGTATCTTCTGCTCTGCATTCAGGTTTTTCAGCTTTTCCTGATGTTTTGTCTCGTAGTTGGTCTTAGATTCAATTCCTTAATTGCAGCCGCATTCTCTCCACAAATAACACACACGTGTTTACCGGCATTGTCAGTAAACATATACTCAGAATCCCATCGGTTTTAAAAAGCTCTGTTTTCAGAATCCACTTTTCGCCATTGTGAGGGGCTTCACAATAACTGTACAATCGGGTTAAATTCATCAACAGAAGCTCGATTGATGCTGGAATGTTCCCAGGTAGTCTAGCGTTCGGTAAGGCAGCTGAAGCGCTGCATTATGGGATCTGGAGTTTGTGTTATCAGCACTTCATTTTGCCGGGACATTAATAACAATAATAATAGATCTATATAAAATCATCTCGCGGGCCGGATATAATTGTACGTCGGCCCGGATTTGAGTTTGACACCCCTGATAAATGTGAAGACACTGATCATCTTAATGATTTCTCACAATAATTATCAACAATGATTTAACAAGGTAGGAAACAGCTATTTTTAGAAAATGTTCACGGGCTACTCATGTGGTCCTTGCGGGTGACGTTGGTGGCCCGTGGCCTATACTATCTTGACTTCTTGACTATCTTAACTTGACCAAGTTTATACTTTTTGTATACATTTTGTGAAATGTAGTTGAGTATAAAGAAAGATATTTGACTTTGAAATGTAGTGAAGTTAAAGTAAAAGTCTCCCCAAATGGAAATGCTTGAGTAAAGTACAGATACGTGGAAAAACTACTTAAATACAGTAATGAATCACATTTACATTTACTGGTTACTACTGAAGTACACTGCAGTGCTTCTGGTACTCCTTTTCTCTCTGTGTGTGTGTGTGTGTGTGTGTGTGTGTGTTTGTGGGTGCGTGCGTGCGTGCATTTGTGTGTGAGTGCAAGAGAGTATAGAGGACTTGTTAAATATAGTGACATGCATGGTAGGCCACTTCTCTTTTATTCACTCTCCCTCTTCATGGCTTTGGTGATTCTTACTTCATCTGTTCCTTGATCTAACAAACAGTAACCTTTTTTGTATGCTGGCTTATCTATTTAAACTGAAATACTGAGATAGCAGGATCTTAACTACCACCCCACTTTTAAGAGGCACTGTGTGGAAGGAACAGAAAGAAGAACAGGGAAGAAGAGTAAGCGGTAAGAAGTTTGTAATACTTCATACTGGAATAGACATGTTCAGAATTCAACATCAGCCAGGAATTATTTCATGCTCTTGACTCTAGAGGTAGGACTTACTTATTATTAAAAAAATACAAGCAATACAGTTGACAAGCACTAACTATCATGCTAAATGTGCCAAGCTAAATTTGTCAAAGGATTGCTATGGCTGAATAAATTGTATGTTTATAGCTTATATGCAACATTGGTTTTTCAAATTTGGCTCAAAAGTGTGACTGTGAATATTGCTAAAAAAAAATTCAAGCTAGTAATAAATTACTTAAAAAAAAGAATATATCAAAAATGTATTTATTGTAAGATATACAATATTAGAAAAGTGTTTTTTGTTGTAACATTGCTTAACAATGAAAAATGGCTTAACATGACATTTACTGAAATTGATTAATGTGAGGCTTTATATAGCCTGCATACTACCTACATACCCCACATACTGTTTAAGATGGGGGAGGGAGTCATGTTTCATTGGGTAGACTGGAAACCGATGACTGATTTATCTTGACAGAATCTAGCCATTTTGTACAGCTATTCTGTCAATAATGTAGTTATTCTTCAGTATACCTTCCCTTGTGTACATCTGGTCAGCAGTCATGAATATGATGGTTATTTTTATAAATACAATCACATTACCAATTATAGAATTATTTAAACTATTTATTATTTTATTATTACTTATCTGTTTAAATGATAGAAGATTAAATCAAATAATTAAATAAAATTACTTAATTAGCTACATCATATGTATTTATTTATTTGTTTATATTTAATAAATATTAGCATATTTATATTACTAAACCGTTCCTTGAAACATGCAAATTCTGACTGAGAAAAGTGGATAAAATAAGGGGTAAAATCTATAATATTACAGTCTGCCCTACTTAGGCAGAGGTTTATAAAAATGTCCTTTAGTGCTGGATGCTAAAAGAGACTTAACAACCTTTAATGTAGTGCATTGTGGTCATTCATTCTAAATTTGTACCATAAGTGGAGGCTTAAATGACTCTGGGGCCACTAACTGACAATGTTAAGGGAAAAGCAGCTGCTGAAACTAAATCAGATCATTAGTTAAGAATCAGTTCAAATTGTCTACAAATTGATACACGCTAGTTCAGAACTGTCTAAAAATTTATTATTTTTAAATTTTATTTTGAGACAAGAGCCTTAGTACATAATCTTTCTTTGATTTTAAACATATTAAAGAACAGAATGTATTAGTGCTAAAACATCTGTGGTCAAGCATTCTATAGACTATGCTGTTGCCTCTAGTTACTCTCGGTCTGGGTTAACTAGTACAAAGTTGCATACAGCATACACTATGCATAAAGCACAGATTTAGATCAGGCATCTTGTTTCCTGGAGGAAAGCCACTGGAGTAGGCTCTGGGAAAAAGGCTCTATTTATAGTGATGAAATAGTTTTGCTAGTGCTAGTAATGTGTCTGTGAACAAAGTGAGCCTCTATAAGCCTTCTCAGAAAAGAAAAAGCTGTAATTACTGCTATATATATATATATATATATATATATATATATATATATATAAAATATATATATATAAAATATATATAAAAAAATATGTTTCTGCCTTTGCTGCTTTTACATCTTTTAGCAAAATCAGTCGTTCCTTTTTATTTATGATTGGATAAAAAATTGCACTTGGCACTTGGCAAGTGGCGGATTTAGGTGACATGGGCAGCTGTCCAGAGCAGCATCTTGCCAGGGGCGGTTCACGCAAAAAAAAAAAAAAATCGATCATCATTTTTTAACTTTATTTATTTATTTATATGTTTTTACCGATCATTTGCACGGTCATGGCAGTTATTATATCCAGTCACGGTGAAGGAAGCTAGGAGAAGTTCCCTTACTCATACTCAGCAAAGGTGGGGGCTGGCTGATGTCACGTCAGTAAGGAGAGCTTCAGAAAAACCTGGAATTAGCAGGTACAATTGTTTCAAAGAAAACAATAAGTAATGCACTCAACCGCCATGGCCTGTATGCACGCTCATCACTCAAGACTGCCTTGCTGAGGAAAAAAGAAAAGAAAAAAATGTTGAAGCTCATTTAAAGTTTGCTACACATCATTTGGACAAGCCTGTGATATACTGGGAGAATATAGTCTGGTCAGATGAGACCAAAATAAAACTCTTTGGATGCCATAATACACACCATGTTTGGAGGAAAAATGGCACTGCACATCAGTCTAAAAACACAAATCCAACAGTGAAGTTTGGAGATGAGAACATCATGGTGTGGGGCTGTTTTTCAGCAAATAATACAGGCAAACTTCATATAATTGAAGGAAGTATGAATGGAAAAATCTAACAAGACATTCTTGATAATCATTTGCTGCCATCTACCAGGATGATAAAGGAACATGCTAAAATGGACATTTCAGCAAGACAATGATCCCAAACACAGCTAAGGAAACTTTCAATTGTTTTCAGAGAAAGAAAATAAAGCTGCTAAAATGGTTCAGCCAATCCCCTGACTTTAATGCTATAAAAATCTATAGAAACTCGAGATCAGAGTTCATAGAAGTGGCCACAGAACCTTCAAAATTTGAGGACATTTGTGTAAAAGAATATATATATATATATATATATATATATATAAATGCCATGCTTTTACATTAGAAATTTCAGTCAGAACATATGACTGCCATTATTGTGTCAATAAACTTTTATCCATATTAGGTATTAAATCAAATATAAGATTATTGTGTTTTTAGATGCCTTTACTCATTTCAAGCTTCAAGTTTTATTATTATATTGGCAGGTTATTTTACTTCTTTATAGCAATAAATACTTTAAGTTATTATCTGCAACTGGAACAAGAATATGTCAGCTTGCACTTAACTGAAATGCAGCACACCGTATATTATATAGTATACTGTTTTAATTATTGCTTTACTGTAATCTTAGAACAGAAACCTTTACACTACTTTTAACTGTATTCAAGACATTTAGTCTCTTTAGTGATTAATAATTAGCTAATGTGTTTTATGGATATCATTTTATGGATTTTCATAATATGTTAAAGAAACTATCTACCTGTCAGGCGCGAGTGAATGAGGCGGAAGCCGAATCGCCAAGCAAAACAGGATTTAATTAAACACAGCAGAAGCATACACATATAGAGTCCAACAGGAACAATAACGGAAGCCTGAGTGAAGGGCTTATATGGGTGAGTGCGGAACGAGGGGCAGGTGTGTGGCATTAGTAGGACGGTGATGAGCTCCGGACGGGCGGGGCGCGCACAGGCGAGGAAGCCGGGAGCTCCCTGACACCACCCCCTCCCCCAGGGGCGGCACCAGATGCCCTAACCCGGCGACGAGGCCGACCCCTCGACCGGGGCGCCGGGCGGCGTGTATGCGAGGCATGGAACTCCGCCAGCAGCGCAGGATCCAGCATGTCCTGCCGGGCTACCCACGACCGTTCCTCCGGGCCGTACCCCTCCCAGTCCACCAGGTACTCGAGGCGACCCCCACGCCGCCTGGAATCCAGAACCTCCTTCACCACATAGACCCCGGGTTGGTCTACGACCTCAGGCTGGACGGGCGTCGCGGGGCCACCTGGGGGGCGAGAGACAAGAGAGGCACAGGGCTTTAGTAACGACACATGAAAGGTGGGGTGTATGCGGTACCTCGGCGGCGGTTCCAGCCGGTAGGTCACGTCGTTAACTAGGTCTGTGTTTCGGAAGGGCCCAACGAACCGGGGGCTCAGCTTACGGCAGGGCAGCTTTAACTTCAGGTCCCTGGTGGACAGCCACACCTGGTCCCCGGGACGGAAGAGTGGAGAGTCCAGCCGCCGTGCGTCAGCGTGTCGGCGGGTGTTGCGGATGGCGCGGCGTAGCTGGGTGTGTGCGGAGTCCCAGACCCGGCTGCTCTCTCGGAACCAGAAGTCCACTGCAGGCACGTTGCTTGGCTCGTCCGACCAGGGGAACAGGGGTGGTTGGAAACCTAGCACGCACTGGAACGGGGTGAGCCCGGTGGAGTCCTGGCGGAGCGAGTTTTGGGCGTATTCAGCCCACGGTAGGAACCGACACAACTCCCCTTGATCCTGGCCACAATAAGTCCTCAGGTAGCGGCTCAGCTCCTGGATCTTTCGTTCCGCTTGGCCATTGGACAAGCAGGTGGTAACCGGACGTTAGGTGCACCGACACTCCCAGAAGACTGAAGAAGACCTTCCAGACCCGAGACATGAACTGAGGTCCCCTGTCCGAAACGATCTCCTCCGGGAGTCCGAAGTTCCGGAAGACGTGATGGAACAGGGCTTCCGCAGTCTCGAGGGCGGTGGGCAGGCTCTTCATGGGGATGAAACGGCAGGCTTTCGAAAAGCGGTCCACCACCACTAGGATGCAGGTGTGTCCCTCCGACCGAGGCAGATCCGTCACGAAATCAATTCCCAGGTGGGACCAGGGACGTTGAGGGACGGGGAGCGGCATCAGCTTGCCCACTGGCAGGTGGCGCAGAACCTTGGACACCGCACAGGTGGGACATCTCTGTACGAACCGCGTGACCTCCTCTGTCATCCCCGGCCACCAGTATCGCGCCTTGACGAGCTGAACCGTCCGTTTCTCCCCCGGATGGCCGGAGCCCGGCCCCTCGTGGACCGACCGGATGAGTCTGTGTCTGCAGGAGGTCGGGACGTAGGTACACCCCTCAGGGCACCCCGCAGGGGCGGCCTCTTGGCGGGCAGCGGTGCGGATCTCCTTGTTGATCTCCCAGACGATGGGTCCCAGGATGAGGGCCGGCGGGAGGATGGGTTCAGGTTCTCCGGGTTCATCAGGCCCGTACATCCAGGACAGAGCGTCGGCCTTGCCGTTCTGCACCCCGGCTCGGTAGGTGACGTGGAACCGGAACCGGGTAAAGAAGAGCGCCCAGCGCGCCTGTCTGGGGTTGAGCCTCCGAGCCTCCCGGAGGTACTGGAGGTTCTTGTGGTCGGTGACCACCGTGAACGGGTGCTCGGCTCCCTCCAGCCAGTGTCTCCACTCCTCCAATGCCAGCTTGATGGCCAAGAGCTCGCGGTTGCCGATGTCGTAGTTCTGCTCGCCAGCGGAGAGCTTGTGCGAGAAGAAGGCACACGGGTGGAGTTGGGGAGGTGTACCCGACAGCTGGGAGAGGGTAGCCCCCACCCCGGTGGATGAGGCGTCAACTTCGACCACAAACGGTCTCCGGGGGTCGGGGCGCTGCAGAAGCGACGGCGGAGCTCGTGGAAGGCCTCCTGGGCCTCTTGGTTCCATCTCAGGATTCGGGCCTTACCCCTGAGGAGCGAGGTGAGAGGGGCAGTGATCCTGCTGTAGCCCTGGATGAACCTGCGATAGAAGTTCGCGAACCCCAAAAAGCGCTGGAGCTCCTTGATCGACTCTGGGACGGGCCATTCTCTCACCGCCGTTACCTTCCTTTCGTCCATCTGGATCCCCTCTGCACCGATGACATAACCCAGGAAGTGGATTGTAGAGCGGTGGAACTCGCACTTCGAGAGGTTCAGATAGAGGTGATGGGAACGGAGTACCCTTAGGATGGAGCGCACATGTCTCCGGTGTTCCTCCAGGTCTCGTGAGTAAATCAGGATGTCGTCGATGTACACCATGACGAATTTCTGGAGGTAGGGCCGGAGTACCTCGTTCATGAACCCCTGGAAGACGGCGGGTGAGATGGAGAGGCCGTACGGCATAACCCGGTACTCGTAGTGCCCCGAGGGCGTGATGAAGGCCGTCTTCCACTCGTCTCCCTTCCTGATGCGCACCAGGTTGTACGCGCTCTGGAAATCGAGTTTGCTGAACACCCGAGCCTCCCTCAGGTCCTCCAGAGCAGCGGGCACGAGTGGGAGGGGGTACGGAAGCGGAGCGATCTGCGAGTTCAACTGGCGGTAGTCAATGCAGGGGCGCAGCCCTCCGTCCTTCTTTCCCACGAAGAAGAAGCTTGACGCTGCTGGGGAGGACGAATGCTTGATAAACCCCTGGCGGAGAGCTTGCTGTACGTACTCCTCCATAGCCCGATGTTCAGGAGCGGATAGCGGGTAAACTCGACCCTTGGGCAGCTTAGCGTCGGGGAGCAGGTCGATGCTGCAGTCCCAAGGTCGGTGAGGGGGAAGACGGGTGGCGGCCTGTGCGCTGAACACGTCCTCGAATGCCCGGTATTCCTTTGGGATTTCCACCTGCGTTGTGGTCGTGGCCTCCTCCACCCGGGTAGCACCTATCACCGCCGCTGGGATCCGTGTAGGAAGGTGGGAAAGGCTCTTAAAGTGGTTCTTACAGTGCGGACTCCACTCCAGAATGTCACAGGGATCCCAGGAACACCTCGGTGCGTGCTTCTGAAGCCAGGGTCTCCCCAGAATCACACTGACGGTGGAACTCGCCAGGACCAGGAACCGAATCTTTTCTCGATGGAAGAGCCCCACTTGTAACGTGACCACCGGCGTGCAGTACTTCACCGATCCCCTACCCCAACTGATAGAGACATACCCCAAGCGACTTACAGCTGTAATCGCAGCAAAAGGTGGCGCTACAAAGTATTAACTTAAGGGGGCTGAATAATTTTGCACGGCCAATTTTTCAGTTTTTTATTTGTTAAAAAGGTTTGAGATATCCAATAAATTTCGTTCCACTTCATGATTGTGTCCCACTTGTTGTTGATTCTTCACAAAAAATTACAGTTTTATATCTTTATGTTTGAAGCCTGAAATGT
This sequence comes from Silurus glanis, assembly GCA_014706435.1. Taxonomy (NCBI): domain Eukaryota; kingdom Metazoa; phylum Chordata; class Actinopteri; order Siluriformes; family Siluridae; genus Silurus; species Silurus glanis. The sequence continues at coordinate 113,726 of JAAIIK010000407.1, forward strand.
GGCAAAAGGTCGCAAAGTTCAAGGGGGCCGAATACTTTCTCAAGGCACTGTATACATTATATAT
>JAAIIK010000407.1:113889-161499 GCA_014706435.1 Silurus glanis
TATATATATATATATATATATATATATATATATATATATATATATGTCATATTTTATTTACATTTTGATGTTTTTGTCATGTTATTATAGACAAATATTGATTTTGAACTGCTCCAGATGATGTAGGTGGCACAGTTGCGGTTGTAGTGTAGAGGGAATGGCACTTCCACCCTCATGTAGTGGAGCAGATCTGGGAGAATTTTGGCAAAGCCCAAGTAGACCTGTTCGTGTCTCTAGAGACGTCCCCTATGGTTCTCCCTAAATCCTTCAGCCACGCTGGGACTGGATGCTCATGGCCTCTGAGGAGGGATCTTCTCTCTCAATCAGGTGGCACAATTGTCCACCCCGACCGGAGCTATGGAGGCTGTGGCCCCTGAAGGGGCCCAGCTCCGAGATTCTGCTTTCTCCACCGAAGTAGTAGAGACCATTCTTCAATCCAGAGCTCCATCCACGAGCAGGTCTGCCCTGTTGGTTCAGTGCTGGAGTTCCTGCAGGAACAGTACGCAAAAGGGTTGGCTGGAAGCAGTGCAGCCAAGAGAAACGCTACGAAATGAAGAGAATAAACTGTTGGGAATAAATTAATACAATTTCATGTAACAAATATTAGAATTTAGGTTGTAAATGTAGGTCAGTGCTTCTGCTAGTGTTTAGACCAGCAGAAAGGGGTTTGCTAGCCCTGACCACCCACCACTGACCTGTGCATGTCAAGCTTTACCAAGGTCTGTGTTGTCTCTTGTGTGAATGAGTTCAACAGTGCATTTATTGTTAAATGTTTGGTCATGTGTGTATGAGGCCCACTTGAGTAGTACAGGATGGAGAACACCATTTGATTTAAACCTGGGTCACTCCACTTCTTCTGATGGTTTCTATTTTCTGAGATCTATACTCTTTCTTCTATGTCATAAAGGCATTAATTTAAACAAGACATGGCCTAAGCTCCAAAATCAGTTAGAGAGACTTGGGATCATGTTCTAGGTTCCTATTACAGTGGTACCTCGACATACAAGTTTAATTCGTTCCGTAACCTTGCTCGTATGTCAAATTGCTCGTATTTCAAAGCAAATTTCCCCATTGAAATTAATTGAAATGCCATTAATCCGTTAAACCCCCCAAAATGCCACCCCAGTTGTTTTTGTTATGTGTTTTTGAATAAGAAAAATATATTTATAAATGACAAATATTGTATAAAAACATAATAAAAGAGAATGTAAAGAAATAAACTGGTTAAGCATAGTGCATATCATTGAAGTACTACGCCCGTACTGCCTCGCCAAGTCAATCACTCGCACACCTTGCTCATGTTTTCCTATGATTTCACGCTTTAATTCAATAGACATCATCTTCTTCTGAACACTGACCTTTCCACTCACTTTCTTCGGACCCATGGTTATAAAAGGAAATGTGATAAAGTACTGTAAATGTACAAAAAGCACAAAACGCGAGCACAACTTATCAAAGATGCTTCGACAGCGAGGCAAACAAGCAGGCTGACTGAGGCCAGTGTTGCTGATTCATCTCGAGATTCGTCACAGCCACGTGTTAGTGCGCGCACATTCAAACCTTTGTTTGTGTGCGTGTGTATCGAGACGAATCAGCAACACTGACTCGTACCTCAAATTTTTGCTCGCGTAACAAAGCAAAAAATCGACAGAGTGACCGCTCGTATCTCAAAAAACTTGTATGTTAGGGCACTCGTATGTCGAGGTACCACTGTATTTGAAATTGTGCGTAATTGTTTACAGTTAACAGACTCCTTAGACTATCTTTGGTATACCTGCATGGCAACACTGCAAAATTACTATGGAAAACATGCATAGGAGACAAGCTTTTGCCCAAGAAAATCAATTTTGAGAAGGCATGCACAATATGCCCATAAGTACAACAACTATACACAGTTAAAATCCGGCAAGAAGGAAAGATACTTTGGAGGCAACCAGAATATGATACCAAAAAAAAAAAAAAAAACAAACCCACAGGCCTGCTACTCTCCAGGATATGGAAATTAAAGAAATGTAAACTTCAAGATATGAAAACTTTAGGATATGGAAAATAAATAATTGTTAAATAATTAAAAAGAAAGAATAAAAAAATTATTAAGCAGACCAAATAGGAAGTCCTGTTGGTAGTCTGATCAAGTCTTATAAAGTGGGTCAGCTATAGGATAGCATGGAATCATTCCTAAGACTTTTTTTTTTAAGTGTTCATTATAAATTGGCATGATTGATGATGAGCTCCCCAGAGCTTCAATAGAACAATTAATCAATATTACAAAGTCATAATTGTCATAGAAACCTTATTAAATCTAGAACAGATGCAGTAAAATAAGCAGTAAGTTTTCCTGAGTAAGAAGATTTATAAGAAGATATTATAATAAGAAGATTATTAATTTCTATAATAAAAGAAATAACTATGATAATAACAACTTCTTATATTATGCTGCATCTTTGCTATGCAAATACATTGAAATATATAGCTTTTACATACCTACACAAACTCTTACATATCCTCTTTGTTTTCTTTAGACAATCCAGAAGCCATGCGTTCCCGTAGCAGCAGTCTGGAAAATATTTCAGAGGTGAATTTCTCTCACATGCAGGCTCAGACAGAGCAAAGAGAATCCATGTGTGATGTACCCTCAACCAGCTTTCAGGATTCTGGCCGATTATGTCACAGGGAACCCTCAAACAACACGAGTACAGAACAACACAAGCAAAAAATTAATTGCTGCAACCAGGTACACAAGAAAAACAGTAAGCTGACAGAGCAGACATCAACGCCATCATTGGGGAACAGCAAGGACCTCTCCCATGATGATCTACTTCTTCTGCTAAGCATTCTGGAGGGAGAGATACAGGTATTAATAAAGGGAATTCACTCTCAGTAAATTCATGTTAATTCACCTAGACGTCAGGCTAAAGAAGCAAAGAGTAGAAACTGATGTCAGAATGAATGTGTAATACTGTTTGAGGTTGCAGTGGAACACCTGGGAGGTAGGCAGATGTGTAGTGGAGCTCCATGCTTTTTTTTTTTGTCCTTGGTGTTTGGTGCACTTGCAAAATGTCAAAACAAAAGACTATATATTATATATTATTTAGAATTATTACAGTCACTCAGACAGGTGATCATCTTATTTTTACTAGAGTTTCGAATTTTTGCTGTCGCAAGTACGTCGAAGTGCAGTTTCTTTTGAGTGTAACAGAAGTGTAATACCACATATGCAGTTCCTCTGTCTTGTAGTACTTTTAATGTTTTTTAGAGAATTTTTATATATAAAAGTTTTATCAGGTCTGGTATGTATAGGATGTCAATAAAACAGGACACTTTAAAAGGGACAGAGATTTCAAAACATGGGGAAAAATAAAGAATAGTTTAACAGGAAACTACAGATAACATGCTATATCATAGATAATCTCAAAAAAAGTTTTTTTATATTTATACTTGAGATGCTCAAAACCACTAAAATGTGCATTATCTATATCATTATCATGTGCATTATCTATATTTTTATAGGCCAGAGATGAGGTAATAACAGTGCTGAGAGCAGAAAAGATAGATATTGCATTACTGGAGGCCCATTATGGCTTTGTGACTCCTCCCAAAGTCCTTCAGGCCCTTCAGAGAGACAACATAAGCAAAGGTCATGGCTGCCGTGAAGACATCTATGAAAAGCCCATTGCAGAGGTAAGAGAAAAACAAAAACATTTTAATTGACTCTCAAATTAAAAAGGTGGCTATTTTCATTCTCAAGTTGAACCTGAAAAAACATTTTGTCCAAGCCCAAGAGCTTTATGTTAACAGTTTTGCGGTTACATTTGTGCTAGGGAGTCATGGCCAGACAGTATTAAAATGAATTTGTGAATTCGAATAAAGAAATGTGAAAATTAAAGTACACATCTTTGAATTCTATGGTTTCACAAATCAGGACATAATAAAAAATCTTCCAGTCCTCAGCAGGTATTAGAATTAGGTAAATACAGCCTCAGATGAACAACAATGCATCACATATTTTACCATGTTATTATTTATTTTACAAAATTAAATCCAAAATAGAAAAGCCAAATATGAAAAAAATCAAGTGCACCTTATGATTTAATAACTTGTAAAACCAGCTTTAACAGCAATAACTTGTAATTGTTTTACTGAATGACCTCACATAATTGTAGAGGAGTTTTGGAGTACTCTGCTTTGCAATGTTGCTTTCAGTTAATTGAGGTTTGTAGGCATCTGTTTGTTCTCAGAATTCTTAAGGTCCTGCTAAAAATGTAATTGTGTTGAGCTCTGAACTTTTACTGGGCCAATGCAACATATTAATTCTGTTGTTTATCAGCCATTCTGTTATAGATTTGCTTTTGTGCTTAGGATCATCGTCCTGCTGCATGACCCACATTTGGCCATGCTTTAGCTTCTACACAGATGGCCAATTACTTCGTATCAACATAGAAATGTATTTGGTATACAGAGAAGTGAACGGTCAACTCAATGACTGCAAGGTGCCCAGATCCAGTAACTGGAAAACAAGCTCAAATCATCACCGCTTCATCCCTGTGCTTGACAGTTGGAATGAGGTGTTTGTGCCAATATGCTGTCTATCATTTTTTTTTCCATTATGGCCAAACATCTTCAATTTGGTCTTGTCTGTCCAAAATACAATGTTCCAGATATCTTGTGGTTTGTTTAAATGCAATTTTGCAAACCTAAGCCATGCTGCCATGTTCTTTTTAATAGAGAAGACACTTCCTTGTGGACATCCTTCCAAACTAAATCTATACTTGTTCAGTATGCTAACATGCTAAATGAGGCATGTAGAGTCTAAGATGTAACTCTTGCCTTATTTGTAATTTCTCTAAACATTGCATGGTCTGACCTTGGGGTAATATTGCTGGCTTGGATGATTTCCACGTCTGAATAAGCTTCCTTACTGCAGAATGATAACCATTGTCTAAATAATTGGCCATCCCAACCTTCTCAGATTTAATAGGTACCAACAATTGATTTTTTATCGAGGTCACACTTGCTGACAATCAAGTAATCAAGGAGGGCATTTGATTTCCATCACCTGGCTGCTACTTAGTCCCTTAATTCCTATAAAAACAATAAAGGTGTACTTAATTTTTTACACATGGTTTCTCCATTTAGTTTACATTTTTGTAAAAATAAATAATGGCATGTGTAATATGTCGTGTTTCTGGCCCATCTGAGATTGTATTTATTAAATTTTAAGACATGATGAGGACCAAATAATTTTTATTACAGTATATTCTGACACTTAAAACAATCCAATTCAGAAGGCCTTCTTTCTTTTTCACATCACTCTATATAATTTATTTTAAATTGCACAGTCCCTGTTGCACAGGCACATTTAGTTTTGACCACAACAATAGCAATAGAACACAGCACAATAGAACACTTACTCAAGTTAAGTACATTTGCTAATTGAAAAGCTCCTTTTAAAGCTTTGAAAAACTATGGATGCCTTTTAAGAGTGACATTTTAATTGAGTAAGGATAGAAACTTTCAAAGGCATAATTGAAAAAAAAAAAAAAACGTTTCCTTGCATTTTACAATGTTTTACCTTTAGCACTTCTAGTAAAACACATTTTAAGTGTCTGGCATGAAGTGCATATTTTGCTAAATATTTTCATTGTACAACAGCCAACAGCAAATTTATATTTTCCTGTAAGCTAACACAACTAATGTGTGTCTACATTTGCACTTCTTAGTTGGACAAACTTGTGGAAAAGCAGAAAGAAACATACAGACGTATGCTGGAACAGCTGCTGCTAGTAGAGCAAGCACACAAACAGGCACTCTACAGACTAGAGGATGAGAAGCGCAATCACAGCGAGTACATGAAAAAAAGTGACGAGTTCACCAACCTTCTGGAGCAGGAAGGAGAACGGTCAGTACCAACAACAAAAAAGAGCCAGTCTTTGCCCAAGCTGAAAAAGCATTATATAATGAGGAAATTCATGCAGTCCTTTGTTTGAAAACTCTAAAGAATGGACAGCCACCAAACATATCCCAGGCTCAGCTGCTTTAACAGAGCTCCTGCATTGATGTAACCTAGGCAATGCTGCTAATGTAGTAGCCTAAAATCCTGAAATGTACATTCTTTCAATTTACTAAAATAACTATTACAAATATGGGAAATACAATATGGCAACACATTTTTGACATCAGTTTCCTTTTGAGTTTTTAGTTTTAGAAGAAGGGTCTAAGACATGAATCAGAGATAAACATTTTTTTAAATAATATGTCTTATGTATGAGATTTATTATCATGAGAATAATTACCGTAATTTCCGGACTATAAAGCGCACCCATATATAAGCCGCACCCACTGAATTTGACAAAGATTTTTATTTTGAACATAAATAAGCCGCACCTGTGTATAAGCCGCAGGTGTCTACACTAAAACTAATGAACTTTACACAGGCTTTAACGAAAGACAGTGTCTGTTACACGGGTGAAATATGTTGTGGCTCCTTTAAGAGCAGAGCGGCATTTTGGGAATAGCCTGCCGCCACATTTTTCCGCTATTACTGCATGTGTGCAAGACCGAGGAATATGTCCTTATTATTTTCTGATGCTCATTTCTAAGTTTCTTTGACTAACCCGTAACGCTGTTGCAAGGAAAAATAAAAAAGCACGAGTTTTGGAAACCTGTCTGTGCTTATATGATTTCTGTTGCAACTGGAGTTAGCGAGCTATCCCTTGACCCAGACTCAACGCGTTACAAAGGCTTGTATCTAAACAGTAGCCTACCAAGAAAGTCATTGTTCACTGTCTTCCTCCTTCCTTCACAACTATTTCTCTCGGGAGTTTATCTTTTGGCATCGTCGTGCGTTTAAAAAAAAAAATGCCGTGCAGCTCAGAACACAGGTGAGGTGCGTTGTTTTCATTTCCGTTCGGAATTGTCATTGGTCTAATGTTATGGGGCTCAGTTTTTTGGCTTGAAGTTTGTGAAACCGGGAAAAACCCAGGAAAAATTCATAAATAAGCCACTTCGTTTTTTTAAGCCGCGGGGTTCAAAACATGGGAAAAAAGTAGCGGCTTATAGTCCGAAAAATACGGTAGTACTTAAACTGATTGTGGAAAAGTGTTCATACTATTATGGCTATAAAAATAACTATTGATCTGCCACCTCTACAACCACAACTATTGATCTGCCACCTCAACAACTGCAATGAACGTTTGAATTCTTTAGTCCCAAATCCGTGTTGTACTTCAAAGGTTATGAGACTGAAATAGCATAGGTTATGGCCGCCCCAGGTTTAAGAAACACTGGCTAGCTATCTCAATTCAATTCAGTTCATTTTTATTTGTATAGCGCTTTTAACAATGAACATTGTCTCAAAGCAGCTTTACACAGATAATGCGGTGATTAAAAATGAATATGTTCTTTATAAGTAAGTTTGTCCCTGATGAGCGAGCCGGTGGCGACTGTGGCAAGGAAAAACTCCCCGAGATGGCATAAGGAAGAAACCTTGAGAGGAACCAGACTCAAGAGGGAACCCATCCTCATCTGGGTTACACCGAATGTCCATTTGTAGCAGGTATACAATGTTGCGGGGTACAGTGATGATGATCAGAAGCGAACTGTATTCCTGAGTCAGTGTAGGAGACTGTTGACATCAACTACAGTCCAATCCATCCTCAAAGTGCCCGCTCTACTCCGGAATTTCATGGAACCACCCAAGGCGTCGATGAGAAACCGTCCCCAGCTGCACAGAGTGGCCTCCAGTCGAAGAGAACACTATCCAGAGGCAGGCCTGGACGAAGTGGGGAGATCCACGGAGGGGAGAGGGGCAGGAACAGTGGTCACTGGAGCCTCAGGAGCATGTTTAACTTGACCGAGAGAGAGAGAGAGAGAAGAGGGTGACAGGAAGAGAAGGATATGGATTATTAAGTGTACCTATTGTTGTATGAGAGTTAAAGTCACTGTGCAGTTTGGACTCCGGCAAGACTCGCTATGGCAGCATAACTAAAAGGGAGAACCAGAAGGCAACACAGACATGAGGGATCTCTGGGATAAGAGACGACCCACCACACCACCATCAACAAACCTGAGTGAACGTGTGAGTGTGGGGGGACGACAGCATACAAATATCCCAGTTCACCAAACACTCTATATCCATGTTCCCTCCAGATCTGAGCCTTTACCTAAGAAAAAAATCTACTGATTAAAGGCTTGACTGAATAAATATGTTTTCAACCTCGACTTAAACACTAAGACTGTGTCTGAGTCCCGAACACTGATAGGAAGGCTGTTCCATAACTGTGGGGCTTTATAAGAGAAAGATCTGCCCCCTGCTGTAGTCTTCATTATTTGAGGAACCAACAGATTGATCTAAGTAGGCATGGAGGATCATACTGGTACAGAAGTTCACTCAGATACTGCGGTGCGAGACCGTTAAGTGCTTTATACCTCAGTAGTAGTATTTTATAATCAATGCGAGATTTGATTGGGAGCCAGTGTAGACTGATTAATACAGGGGTGATGTGGTCATATTTCCTAGATCTAGTGAGGACTCTTGCTGCTGCATTCTGAACCAACTGAAGCTTATTTATGCACTTACTCGCACACCCAGACAGTAAAGCATTACAGTAATCTAATCTAGAAGTAACAAAAGCATGAACTAGTTTTTCTGCATCCTGTAACGACATCATATTTCTAATTTTAGCAATATTTCTAAGGTGAAAGAAGGCGATCCTGGTAATATTATTCACGTGAGCCTCAAAGGAAAGACTAGGGTCAATAATAACACCAAGGTCTTTGACAGCCGTACACGCTGAAACAGAAACTCCATCCAGAGATGCTACGTAATCGGAAAGTTTGCTTCTAGCTGCATGTGGTCCTAGTAAAAGTACTTCCGTCTTATCTGAGTTGAGCAGAAGAAAGTTATCGAGCATCCACTGTCTAATGTCCTTTACACATTTCTCAACATTGTTAAGCTGATCTCTCTCATCTGGCTTTGCTGAAATATACAGCTGTGTATCATCAGCATAGCAATGGAATCTAATCCCATGTTTATGAATAATTTCACCAAGAGGCAGCATATATAAAGAGAAAAGCAGAGGGCCTAAGACAGATCCTTGAGGAACACCAAACTTTACCTCAGAGAGTGTGGAGAACTCACCATTTACGTCAACAAACTGATAGCGATCAGTCAGATAAGACCTGAGCCAAGAGAGAGCTGTCCCTTTATTCCAACAACGTTCTCGAGTCTAGCAAGCAGTATAGTGTGATCAATGGTGTCAAAAGCTGCACTAAGGTCGAGCAAAACAAGTAAGGAGAAAACCCTGATCAGAGCCCAATAACAGGTCATTTACCACTTTAACTAGCGCCGTCTCTGTGCTATGATGAGGCCGAAATCCTGACTGATACATTTGATACATACAAAATGTTATTCATAAGTAGGTGTGAGCATAACTGCTGTGCTACAAACTTTTCTAAAATTTTGGATATAAAGGGGAGATTTGATATTGGTCTGTAGTTGGACAGCTGACATGGGTCAAGGTCAGGTTTCTTAATTAGGGGGTGCATAACTGCCAGTTTGAAGGATTTTGGTACAAAACCAGTGCTAATGGAAGAGTTTATTATTTTTAAAACAGGTTCAATTACCTCTGGAATGATCTGTTTAAAGAAACTTGTGGGCAAGGGATCGAGAATGCAGGTTGATGATTTTGATGAGGAAATTAATGAAATTAAGTCATTCTCATGAATAGGAGTGAAGCTTTGTAATTGATTGTCTGCTATAATTACACTGCTGTCTACAGGGTTACTTGTGAAATAATTTGGATTTATATTAACCGTCTGGATTTTTTGCCTGATGTTTTCAATTTTATTATTAAAAAAGTTGAAATCATGAAATCATTACTACCTAATGATGGTGTGCATGTGAGTGCAGTGCTTTTATTCCCTGTTAATTTTGCTACCGTGCTGAATAAAAATCTAGGATTATGCTTGTTATTTTCTATGAGGGTGGAGAAATATGCTGATCTAGCAGCACTAAGAGATTTTCTATAATTTAGGAGGCTCTCCTTCCATGCTATTTGAAATACTGTTAATTTTGTTTGACGCCATTTACGTTCTAATTTTCGAGTGGTCTGTTTTAAGCAGTGTTGGGGTAACGCGTTACAAGTAACGTGCGTTACGTAATAATATAACTTTTCTGGAGTAACGAGTAAAGTAGCGCGTTACTTTATAAATTTACAACCTAATATCTGAGTTACTTTTTTAAAAAAGTAATGCGAGTTACTTTTCAGTTAAATTATTTTGCATAAAAAAATAAATACTGAATTAAAATGAACGTAGTCACGTAGAATCGGGGAGTTTTTTGGGGAGTAACTCAATATTGTAATGCATTACTTTTAAAAGTAACGTTGCCCAACACTGGTTTTAAGGTGCGTGTATGATCATTATACCACTGTGCTCATTTTTTCTCCCTGATCATTTTGGTCTTAAGAGGAGCTACATCATCTAGAGTATAACGTAATGTTGATTCTAGGTATTCAGTGGCCCAGTCGAGCTCTGCGGGGTCAGACTGAGATAAATCTAATATCATAATTTCTGGAAGATTGTTAATAAAACGCGCTGCTGTAGCTGACGTGAAAGTACGCTTAACACGATAACGTGGTGAGGTAGTAAGGCAATGACTGAGGCAGATTTAAAAAGAGATGAGATAATGAAATAGCTTCAGACTGTGGAATTATGACTAAGTTTTTTATTTTTAATCCAAATGTTAACAACAAATCGAGAGTGTGTCCACCACTATGAGTGGGTCCTATAACATTCTGATTAATTCCAACTGAATCTAGAATGGACACAACTGCTGCTCTTAAGGAGTCTTCCTGATTATCAAAATGAATGTTAAAGTCACCAACAATTAATGCTTTGTCTAAAGAAGTAGCTAAATTTGTGATGAAATCTGCAAATTCTATGAGAAAACCAGAGTAGGGCCCTGGGGGTCTATAAATAATAATTAGTGGAATTGACTGACTGGACCTGCTTTCTGACACTGAATATTTTATGCTGGTGTAAAGAACTTCAAATGTTTTACATTTGTGTTTAGTCTTTTGTGTGACCCTTAGATTATTATTATAAATAGCTGCGACTCCACCTCCTCTGACATTTAGACGGGGTTGGTGTATGTAACTATACCCAGGAGGACTCGCTTCATTTAATGCTAAATATCCATTCGGTTTAATCCACGTTTCTGTCAAACACATTATTTTAAACTCCTGGTCGGTAATAATTTCGTTTATAGTAAGCGCTTTAGACGTGAGAGATCTAATATTCAGCAATCCTATCTTTAGATCAGAGGTGCTGGCTGTGTGTTCAGTCCTATTTAATTTAATGTTAATCAGGTTACTAAAACAGACTTTCTGAGAATTCCTATATTTTGGTTTTGCTCGGGGGACAGACACAGTCTCAATTTGGTGGATCCTGAGTGACGACTCTGTGCAGCTAGCAGACGGTCAGTTTAGCCTGTCTGTCTGCTCCCTGGCCTTGGCTCTAGACAGTCACTTGTTAAATAGTGCTGTTCTGAGACTATGACCTATACTACAAGAAATGAGAGCAGCACCTTCCCGAGTGGGATGGACACCGTCCCGCCCTAACAGGCCAGCCTTGCCCTCAAAAATGCTCCAATTATTAATGAAGCCCACATTGTTTTTGGAGCACCACTCGGACATCCAGCAGTTCAGCGACCATAACCTGCTGTAGGCTACATCGCCACGTCGCATTGGGATGGGGCCAGAGCATGTTACTGCATCGGACATTGCCTTCGCTAATTTACACACCTCTATAATATTACTCTTGGTAACCTCTGACTGTCGAAGGCGTATATCATTAGCTCCTATGTGAAAAACTATCTTAGAGAACCTGTGCTTTCCTAAGAATCTAAGCTGACCTGCTATGTCCGGCGCCCTGGCTCCCGGTATACACATAACCTGTGCTGCTGGTGCCCCTAAAGGTCTAGCTAATTTCACGTGCCTCAGAATGGAGTCTCCTAAAACCAGAGCTCTTTCAGGTTTCTCAGCGGGTGCTTCACTGAGGAGAGCAAACCTGTTGGACACGTGAAGCGGAGAGGAATGGTGCTCCCGTGGGTGAGCCTTAGCATTAGCTTTGGCTTTGCGAGTATGCCGCCGAGTCGTCACCCATTCGCCCCGCTGCGATGGCTCTAATGCCGGAGTCGGGGGAATATTAACTTCACCTAGGGCATCCAGACTTTCCCCTGCAGAACCTGGACTGCTCTCGCACTCACTACTTCTCTCTAGACTCTGGATGCGCTCCTCTAATGCTAAGATCTTCTCCGTCAAAGAGCAAACTAGCTTACACTTCTTACAGATAAAATTATCGCTAACAACGGAGAAAGACTGACTAAACATGTCACACTTCACACACTGAATGAACTGGATGTTTGCCATAGCAGAGAAATTACGTACCCTTAATGTGGTTAATGTAGTGTGTGTTCGTAGTTCTGGTGGGAATGTCCTCCACGCGCTGATTTCAAATTCTCAAACAGGGAAAAAAGCGCTCTTCCGAAAGCAAAAATACACGAGACGGAGCCAACGGAAAGTAAAGGATGCAGGAAATCAAAACGATATTTTGATATTTTAAAGCGATGAAAGAGAGAGAAAATGAACTGTCTCTCCCTGAGTGTCGCATCATCCCTCAAGACCGTGACATTGCCCACCAAGCCCCTGCGTAACATCTCAGTGGGTCAGGCTATGTCTGATGGAGGGAACACCTCCATGGCCTCCTTCCTCAGGAGAGTGTTTACCTCTTGTTCCATGACCAGAGCCTGCTCAGGTCCCACCAAGGTCAAACCGGGGTGGATGAGACCGGAACTAAATCATGTAGCTTCTGACTACAGTACATAGGACCCACCGAGACATGCTTCCCAGGCTGCCAGGTAGTCTCTTAAGGGTTTCAGTCTCTCGAGACTGACCTCTGGTACGACCTGATGCAGTTTTGGGAGCCTCGAAGGAGGCAGCGAGTTCTCCAGGCGCTCACTTGAGCTGGCCATAGCCTGAAGCACTGATTGTGGCACGGTTGACGGACCAGGTCCCTGGGGGTGCCGGGGCGGGCACCATGTGATGAGGTGCACCACGCCCTTTCCCAGCAGAATCCCCAGTGTTAGGACTTCTTGGCGGGCACCTCCCACCATCAGGAGGTTCAGAAACGTTGCACAGGATCCCTAGCAGAGGGAGTGTGAGTAACAACGCTCTGTTTCTACAGCCGGTACTTCATAGTTCCCAAAAAGGACAGAGGGTTGCGTCCTATTCTAGATCTATGTCAGCTTAAATGCTCACAAATCAGATCAGAGGACTGGTTGCAGTTGCATACTTTCATTTATCCATCTTTCCTTCTCACAGGAAGTTCCTGAGGTTTGCTTTCGGGAATCTGCAATTTTGAATCGTACCAATATCGGCTCCTTACATTTGGTCTCCTTCAGGACCTGAGGGTTCTCTCGGAGGGGAAATCCGCTTCAAATGGCGAGCCATACGTGACATAGATGTCTGGAGATATCCCGGGTTCCTATCTCAGGGCCCCGTGTTGGGAGTTTCCAGTCTTGCGTAATGAGTGGCTCCTCCAACCAAGGTCTATGGGGGGGGGCCCATATGCTGTGGCACATCAATTGCCTAGAGATGCTGGCCATGCTTCTAGCTTTGAGCTCCTCTACAAGCTGGCACTCCAGATCCTCTTGTAGGCCAATGGTTCAGGCGTGGCCGATGCTAGGCCTGTACACTTTCCCCCTGTCACACTACTTCCGGGAGAGTTCTGGAGAGAGTTCGCCAGGATTAAGTCCTTCTCCTCCTGGTGGCCCCACTGTGGCAGACCATGGTTTATGGACCTGGTAGCCCTTTTCGAACATCCTCCCTGGGAGATTCCTCTCAAAAGGGAACTCCTCTCAGGCATGGGGTGCAATAGTTCACCCCCACACAGAGTTGTGGAGGCTGTGGCCTTGAGGGGGCACAGTTCTGAGATTCGGGTCTCTCCACCAAAGTGGTAGAGACCATTCTCCAATCCAGAGCTCCCTCTACGAGAAAGTCATATGCTGCGATATGGTGTCTGTTCAGTGTATGGTGCGATCAGCACGGATGAGATCCAGTTAACTGCCTGGTTGGTTCAGTGCTGGAGTTCCTTCAGGAACAGTTCGCCAAAGGTTTGAAAATGTCTACCCTCAAAGTCTATGCTTCCTGCTATTTCGGAGTATCATGCCCCCATGGCAGTGACTCTCTGGTGACACGTTTTCTCCATGGCACCCGGAGGCTGAGGCCTTCAGTGCGACCTAGAGTGCATGTGTGGGACTTGGCTGTTGTTTTGGAGGCTCTATCTGAGCCCCCCCTTCCAGCCGTTGGCCGAGGCATTTTGGAGGCATCTCACAGTCAAGACTGTGTTCCTCCTGACATTTGCTCTCTTAAGAGAGTAGGGATTTGCAGGCCCTTTCCGTGGCCCCCTCTCTTTTGGAGTTTACTCCAGGCATGGCCAGTACCCTAGAAGGGGGTACATTCCTAAGGTGCCCTCAGTCGTCCCACAACCTGTTAGGGTCCAGGCATTCTATCCCCCTCCTTGTCAGGCCCCAGATGAGGAAAAGCTGAATCGGCTGTGTCCGCTGCAAGCACTGGACATTACGTCCACAGGACGAGTCAGTGAAGGAAGTCGGAACAATTGTGCATCTGCTACGGCCTCCCGTCTGCCGGTGATGCTGGATTACACACGTGATTCAGAGCGTGGACAATGCGGAAGCGTTCCCAAAGTGTTGTTGACACAGAGTCTTGTTCCCTCAGGAAACCAGGGTAACATACATAACCTAGAGACGTTGTAATTTATGTATGTATTGTGTGATAAATCATATATGGTGAGACAGAAGTTTAACGAAATAATCTTTTTTTTTATCTTTAGCTGTAGAATCATAGTAAGTTTTATGTAGATTTTTGACACTCACTTATCATTATACTTTCACGGTTTTCATTGTTTTTCATTGAATCAGTTGGACATGTTACATAACAGAGAAAATTAAGGGACTATAGTGTTATAGATACTATGCTGACAAAAGTTTAAACATATAGCATCTGACCATGAGATTCACGTGTGCTTTTTGAACATCTCATTTCACACTTAGTTTTTATTTTGCGTACTTTTACATTTTAAAGCATTTTTTTAATTCGGTAATTTTACTCTAACTTATTACTAAGTATGTTTTGTTTAAATTATTGTACTTTTCTTTATTTTTAATCACAAGTCTGACAACTTAAGCTAACTTATTACATGGTAGTTCATGATTAATGGATGTTAACAAAAATGAACAATATTTGCCTTTTGTCTTGTATAATTAGCTGTAAATTCATTTCGTAATTCGTAAATTCGTAAATTTGTTCATCATCACTCACCTCCAGACCATGACAAACACAACTGGTAAGGAGGGAGGGCTTCACTTTTGCAGCTCTTTGACTGTATGTGATGTGCCAATCAATGTGTGCTACACCGCTGTGCTGCATGCCATGTGCTCCAGCATGGAAATGTGGTGACAAGGAGGGAAGAAAGGCATCAGAAGTCTAAGTCTAAGCATTTTCTGACCAGACATTTCATGTTTTTTTTGTGTCACAGAAACACACACTTGCACACATATATACATATATTAATTTATTAAAAAAAAACAAAAACAGGAAAAAGGGCAGGTGCTCAAGCCCCCTTTCCCTTTGATGTCTATGTGTGTATGTGTGAAGATCAAAGCGAGGAAGGCTGCAGGCCCAGATGGCATCAGCTTCAGGCTACTTAAGACCTGTGCAGACCAGCTGTGCGGCATATTGCTGTACATGTTTGACCTGAGCCTGAGGCTGGGAAAGGTGCCACAGATATGAAAAACATCCTGCGTGGTGCCTGTTCCAAAGACGTCGCGCCCAAAAGACTTCGACCAGTAGCACTGACCTCGCATCTTATGAAGACATTGGAGAGGCTGGTGCTCACTCATCTCCGACCTCTGGTGAGCTCATCAATGGATCCACTTCAGTTTGCCTACCAACCTGGCATTGGAGTGGAAGACGCAGTCATCTTCCTCCCAAATCGGGCTATTTCACACCTGGAAAAGGCTGGGAGCACTGTGAGAGTCATGTTTTTTTACTTCTCTAGTGCTTTTAACACCATCCAACCTGCGCTCCTGAGGGATAAGATGGTGTACATGGGAGTGGACCATCATCTGTCGGCCTGGATACTGGACTACCTCACAGACCGACCACAGTATGTGAGGACTCGTGACTGTGAGTCTGCCATGATTGTCTGCAACACTAGAGCCCTGCAGGGAACGGTTCTAGCCCCGTTTCTCTTCACCGTCTACACTGCAGACTTCATGTTCAGCTCAGCAACCTGTCACCTACAGAAGTTATCTTATGACTCTGCCATCGTCGGTCTGATCACGGATGATGATGACAGGGAGTACAGAGGACTTATACAGAACTTTGTGGACTGGTGCCAACGGAGCTGCCTCCAGATAAATGCGGGGAAAACCAAAGAACTGGTAGTGGATTTCCGTAGGCACAAACAAACTTTATCACCAGTGAACATTCAGGGAAAGGACATTGTGAGACTGGACTCTTACAAATACCTGGGTGTTCACCTAAACAACAAACTGGACTGGACAGACAACACTGAGGCAATTTACAAGAAAGGGTAGAGCAGCCTCTTTCTGCTGAGAAGACTAAGGTCTTTTGGAGTGCAGGGAGAGCTACTGAAGACCTTTTTTGACTCTGTGGTGGCCTCAGCCATATTCTATGGAGTGGTCTGCTGGGGCAGCAGCATCTCTACTGCAGACAGGAAGAGACTGGACAAGCTGATCAGGAAGGCCAGCTCAGTCCTGGGGATTCCCCTGGACACTGTACAGGAGGTGGGAAAAAGGAGGATGGTAGCAAAATTATAATCATTGCAGGAGAACGCCTCTCACCCCCTGTATGTAACCGTTACATTGTTGAGCAGCTCCTTCAGTCACAGACTGTTACATCCTAAATGTCTTTTCTCCCTGCTGCTATTAGACTTTACAATCAAAGCTGCTCCCATTAAAACCAGTCACCAAAATACAACACTGTTATTACTTTTTAGCTGTGCAATAACATTACCTGTGTGCAATATTACATGCAACATGTGCAATATTACCTGCAATATGTGCAATATTACCTGCAATACGTGCAATACCACCTGTGTGAACTACTACCTGCAATGCGTACTTTTTTCTTCCCTTATTGTATTTATACATTGTACTGTGTATATACTGTATATTATAGTATGTGTATATTCTTTTTATATATTTGCATTTATTTTTATTTCTTTCCTTTGCTGCTGTAACAAAGAAATTTGTGGGACGAATAAAGGTATATCTTGTCTCGTCTCGTCTCGTCTCGTCTCGTCTCATCTCATCTTATCATGTGTCTGTTCACCGCTGACCACAAATGTATGTCATTATAGCAGTATATTTATTTAGATATATGTATATAACTGTGTGGCAGATGTTGCAGTGCTTTTTAGGATTTGTAATATGAGTGGTGTGAGTGCAATTTACCCATAGACATATAAGACACAGAAGCCTCATTTGCACTTTCGGTCCGTTGCTGTGATCAGTCAACATGTTCGCCAACCTGGTCCGGGCAAGAGTTGCCTGTAAACAAATGCAACTAACTGTGGTTTGTCTGTATAAAACAATCAGTTATAAAAGTTTGTATTTATCAATTGATATCAGTGGTTACGTAGGATACAATTTCCAGTTACATAAAATCCCGGTTAGAGTAACTAGAAAATGATATAATAAGGAATTGAGAAAACTCATACTTGTATATTTTCTGCCTTTTTTTAATTTTTGTTTAAGAATTGTATCCTAATGTCATATAATTTAATTCACAATATCTTGTCACTGAAAAAATTAATATTTTCTTTGTTTAACCTCACCATTTGAGCTTTCCTTGTGCTTCAGGTTAGAACGTATTTCGTTCCCTTTGAAATACTTGAGGGGAATAAAAATAAATGTACATCTTAAGTAATAATTTACCATCATAGAGAAAATGGAACAAACCGGTAAATACAAATCACACTCGCAGACTCCTTTTTGTATTTTTTATAGAACTAAAATTATGCAATTATTTACATAGATAGACTCCAAAATAGACTTTAACAAAGATAAATTGAAATATAAATGGAAATACATCTATGTGATATGGTACAACAACAGTGCATCAAATATATTTGCAATATAATATAAAGTAAGAAAATAATATATTTACAGTAGAATAACAATATGAATAACTATAACCCCCTCATGAGTGCTCAATTGTAGGAATGGGAATAAACTCTGACATGGACGAATCCAAGTCCGGCTGCAAAAGTAGGAGGGTGGGCTTTCAGCTGGCTAAAAAACAGCTACGGAAATGGCAAGTAAGCCTTCAGTGCCTTTTTGCTAAAAGCGCATCAGCGCATGGGAAGAATAAACAAGTATATAATATGTCAAGTCAAATCAAGTTTATTTCTATAGCGCTTTTCACAACAGACATTGTCTCAAAGCAGCTTTACAGAATTATGTGTTATATGTTATGTTATAGTAAAGCATATGCTTGTATGTATGATCTTTGGCATTTGATCTTTTGGCAAGTTGGTCTTATTAGCTATATTCAATAAAAATTTACTTAAACAACTTGTGTATTTAATGCTCAAGCATGTCTTGCACAAACATGTTTTTTTCACTGAGTCATTATGATGAAATAGTAGGACAAATGCGGGTGTTACCAAACACATTAATTAGGGTTCCATTACATTTAGGTTTATTAAAACCAGATTGCTATTGTTTCTTAAGGTCATATTAAATATTTGCCACTCTATTTTTTACTGTTTCTTTTCCTGCTTTTTTAAATACTGCATACACATTATATATATTGTGTATTCTACTAAAGACACTGAGAAATGATCATGCATGGTCATCATACCATTGCTGAAACAACAACAAAAATAATAGTGGCCTTTTGACTTTTGCACAGTACTACCACTGTATATCTTTTGATCTCGAACACAAATGTTTTTAGTATGACAGGAGCATAAACAGCCTCCCTTTTCCAACTTACTTTTAGATAAGACTGTATGTGTGTTAAAACTATAGCATATTTTTACTGAGACAAATTGAGATCTCAAAACACATTCTTCAATTGAGAAAGCACACTAATAAAAGAAAATAAAGATGTATTTGTGAAAGATGAATAGATCAATTATGTTAGGTAACAAAGCCAATAATGGGGAGGAACTCCTTCAAATTTATGAAAATGTTCTATTGTAAATTTTCATGAGCAGGAGCTCACACTTCTCTTTCTGCTAATTATGCCACAAAACCCTATCCTTTAATCTACGTTTGTAATGTGGTAAGCAGGTTTGGGCAAAAAACATCAAAATGTATTTTAAAATAAAATACCAAATACTTTAAATATATCAAAATAAATTACAAAATACAGCAGCCACAACATTAACTACTAAACTACTGCATTTTTGTATTTAAAAAATACTAAAAAATACTTTTACAAAAGAGCATGACATTTCTTTACTAACCTTCCATTAATTAGCCTATTTGAGCTTTCCTTCACCATTACACTGAACCAGTTTATCAAGTAAACAATGTTTAATGTCTTTGTGATCTCCCAGATGAAGGTTAGATGTAAAGTAACCAACAGTTTAATGTTTAATGTTAATAGTTTAGAAATGACTCATAATTGTATTCTAATTTAGTTACTTGGTGTTTCGTAACAAAGGGCTGACTTTGAATCAGCAACACCGACTCAATGACAAGCCATTCATAAAAAACAACAACTGATGGCACCTGTATTCATAGCAACTAGTTTGTAACTAATTGAACATTTGATTGTTAATCATAAATATAATAATATATTATGTGTCAGGCAGTCATTCATGCAACGGTATGCAAAATCATGATCCTACTAAACAGCTAATTCTTTTAAGGTACAATATTCGGCAATCAAATAATTATTTTCAATTTTCAATTAATTGAAAGCTGGCAGCCTGCACATTTCTTACCTTGACAATCATCTTCCTTGTGCATACAGTTTCTGTTCTGATCTCAACAGGCAAACAACTGAGTAGGCACCAATCAGAGGCAGGATGTTTATGATGTCATCATATAGACTTCTTACAAAGTATTGTACAGCATTTTAAAATTATAAATATTACAATATTACAAAATATTTATAGTATTTTGATGTAAAATATGAAGCCATTTTTAATAACCCTATAATATACCAATTTAAAAAGCCTATTTTATATTTGAAATACAACTAACATAAATATTGCCCATCCCTAGTTGTAAGGATGCTAATATTAAGATGATATTAATTCTTTTGTGCATAAAGGCTTTTTCTGTCACATTTGTTTACAGTGCCAGAGCCTTTAATAGATTCAAACAGACATTAAGGAGAATGTATCCATACCTTTTCTATCTGATTTAGCTTACTGGATTCACCATCCCCTCTGTCCTACTCTATAGACTATTCATCAACAATAATTTATCTGATGCTGCTATTCTTTAAGGTGTTTTAAGTTGTATTGTCCATTGTTATTTGTTTGGACATGCATATGGAATATGGTTGATTGATAAAAATGTTTGTTTTGAAATATTAAAGCATGTAATAAATCACTGTTTTTTGTGTAATAATAATTGAATCCATCCTCTAATATGTGACTCCATGGCCATGTTCGAAACCTACGCTTTTACTTATGTGGTTCTTACAATCTTAAGATTTTGCCCTAGTATGTAATGTAAAATATAAATTATTTCTTACCCTGGTAATTAAACCTTTACTTCTGCACAGTTTTCAGTATATATAAACATGTAAATATTACTACAGTATGTAATTTATATATATGTATATATATATATATATATATTAATTACATACTGTAGTAATATTTACATACATAATTTGTCTGCACTTGTCACTTGCACTATCTACACTATTTAATTGCAGACAATTAAAGAAATAGTGAGGATTGCGAATAAAAACAATGGGACAATAAAATGAAACATGTGCCTGACCAATTTTGTACCATACAATTTTTTTGTGTGTGTGTCACAAAATAAATATTGTCAATAGAATTATATTTTATTAGTGGGAACACAGAGTGTTAGTATCCTCCACCACTATATCTGACAGATAATATAGGTAATTTTGCCTGTTGCCTGCGTGTACTTTTTTAAATGGACTACATGTTTACAATGGCTGGCATGTTTTTAATTGTATTTTGATGTTGTTGTTGTTTTATTCAGATTGAAACTACTCAGTGATCAAGAAAAGACCTATCAGGAGCAAAGAGAGGAAGAGAATAACAGGAAGATCACCAATCTGAAAGATGAACTGACAAAACTAAAGTCATTTGCCCTACTGGTTATTGATGAACAGCAGTGTGTCACAGAACAGCTGGCTCAACAAACTGCAAAGGTTAAGGAGCAGCAGGCTGCTGCCAGAGAGGCCCAAGAGGAGCTGAACTCTGCACAGACCAAGGCACAAAAATTGAAGAGCAAGGTGCAGCATTTGGAGGCTCAATTGCATGACCAAGCTGTTCAGTTCCACCAAGAACAGGAAGCCATGAACACCAAACTGACTGATGAGAAAAAACAAAACAGGCATTTGCATCAGAAGCTGTCTACTCTTTGTCAACAACTGGATGAGCTTGAAGAGTCAAACAAGGCCCTTCGTAGAGCAGAAGAGGAACTGCAGGAGCTACGGGACAAAAATAGCAAAAGAGAGAGCGGAAACTCTAGCCTTGTGTCAGAAGTGGAAGAGTTGAGGAAAAGAGTTTTAGAAATGGAGGGAAAAGATGAGGAATTGATAAATGTAGAGAATTTGTGCAGGGACCTTAAGAGGAAGCTGGAGAGGGAGTCCATACAAAATTGTAGTTTGACAGCAGAGTTGGACAAGTTGAATTACAGAATTATGGAGCTTGAAAACTTAGATGTTGCCTTAGGAAAGAGCAAGCAGGAATGTAGCTCACTCAAGTGCAACCTTGAAAATGAAAAGACAGTTACTAAACTTATGTCTAATGAATTAGATAATCTGAGGATAAGGATCAAGGAACTTGAAGATGCAGAAGGTCTATTAGAAAAAACTGAATGGACATTAAAAGAAGATCTTACAAAATTGAAAACACTAACAGTAATGCTTGTTGATGAAAGGAAAACCATGGCAGAAAAACTAAAGCAACTGGAAAACAAGGTTCAAAACAGCACTGATAAACTTCAGGCTGAACAGGACAAAGTAACAGTAGTTACAGAAAAGCTTATTGAAGAAAGCAAGAAAGCATTAAAAATCAAAGTAGAGATGGAGGAAAAAATTTGCATTGCCACCAAGGAAAGAGATGATTTTCAGACCAAGCTAAAAACTGAGGAAGAGAAAAACAATGCACTTCAATCAAAAATCAGCATGATGAAGAAGAAGCTTCAGTCATTGGAGGCTGTTGAAAGGGAGTTTTTGAGGAACAAAGCAAAGCAAGATCACAGGAAAGGACCTATCCAAAATGGTTTCCAACAAGAAGACAACAAAGTACAAATTTTAACCCAGGAGATAGAATGGCTTAGGAAGAATCTCAAAGAAATGAATGTAGATGAAAATGATCTAAAAACACACACTGAGTTTGAAACCTTAGAAAATAGATACTCTAATGAAAAATCTCTTACAGAAGAGTTAGAGATGACAAGGCAGGAGCTTTCTAAATACCAACTGATTGAGAAGGAAAATTTGAACCAAGAAGACATTCTGTATAAGCAACTAAAAGAGGAAGAGGTCAAGTCCAGTCATCTGACAAAAGAAGTGGAAGCATTAAAAGAAAAAATACACAATTATATGGGGACAGAAGAGTCCATCTGCCACATGAAAACAGAATATGCAACTCTCCAAAGAAAGCTTACCCAGCAGGAAGTCAGAAACAAGGAACTTGCCAGAGAGAAGGAGAGCTTAACAAGGGAGCTGGAGCGATACCGTCGCTTTAGTAAGAGCCTCCGGCCTGGAATGATTGGGAGACGGTTTTCAGACATACAAGTCTCCACAAAGGAGGTTCAAACTGAACCAACAGATAGCCATACAACGACTTCTAAAAACCTTATAGAAAGAGCTGTTGTGAATGAAAAAATGCATGAGAGTAATCAACAGTATCAACCCAATTGTAATAAAATTAATCCAGCTAAATATAGTCCCTCACTCAAAAACAGTAATAAACAACACAACAATGTGGCACAGATTAGAAATCCAATTTTAAAAAATAAAGAGAAACAGCAGCTGATTAACTGCAAAATGCAAAACACACAAAATGGAACTCAGCAAGAGGATGTGTTTCTGAATCCGAGCCAACATCTCCACATCGAGGTGACACCAGTCTGTTGCCAGAACACAGCTACTCTAGAAATTACAAGTCCTACTAAAGAGAATAATCCATCATTTACCACCACAGCAGTTATCCCAACCAGTGTTTGCACCACAAAACAAGAAATTACTATTGTTCAGAATGTACCAGTATCAACACAGAAGAATAAAAGTCCTTCCAATGAAAACTCTTCCATACCTGAACAATCAATTTCACCTCTTAGTATGCCATATCTCCAAACAGTGATTCCCGAATTCACAAGTTTATTGACACCAGACTGTTCAGTGTCACCTACTGACATATCAACAATCACAACAGGAATTTCTGATAGAGCACCAGAGACAAAGGTCAAAGCAGGTGACAACGAGTTTTGTGTAACATCACAAAGGCAAAATAACTGGCAAATACATAGGTATAATAGCTCAAGCCAAAGTGTCATCAGCAATGAAGACAACAAAATTCACATTCACTTCGGCATCCCTTATCTCCAGAATATCAACGCCAATGCAGAAGCCCCCAATTCCTGCTATTCTCAAAGAACCTCAGCATTATCCAGTGGCACTCCAGCCAAAGTTAACAGCAAAATTGCAAGTAGCATCAGGATAAAGCCTGCCTCCACTCCAATTACACAGCCATCTCAAATTTCAGTAAGTAGTGTAGAACTGAGCTAGACTGTTACTGCAACCACATACAATTAGGGGTGTAAAAATTTATTTGAGATACTGTTAATAGGTTGAACAATCATGGATTTTACTGATACCCAGAGCTAGGTTGGATAGTACTTGCTGATAATCAATTGATAGTTTTTTTAATGAATGCTGGATTTAAAAAAACAAAAACATGAAATAAAATATTAATACATATAATTATAGAATTAATAAATGCTCCAACTTCCCCTAGATGTGCCAGCGTCCCTGGCTATCTTCAGGCGACGGCTGAAGACCTACCTCTTCCTGAAATACTTATATTAGCACTTTACAAGTTTGCTTTGTAGAATTCAAGAGTATATTTATATTAAGTTTGTAATCTTGCGTACCAGTGTATATTTATTCATTGCTAGAGACTCAAAGCACTTTTGTACGTCGCTCTGGATAAGGCGTCTGCTAAATGCCGCAAATGTAAATGTAAATGTTCTTGAAGGAATTTCAGTACTGGCCCGACCGGGCAGTTAGCTGGATCTAAGTGGTGTTGTTCCCAGCACGGGCCCTGGAACAGGAACCCGGAATCTCCCCCTGCATCTTAGGCACATACGGCTAAGCGACCACTGGAGCGGTCTCATGTGCAGGAGGCTAAGTGGAAGCACATTGGATGCTGCCGCCGTCAGACCTAGCATTTGAACTGCTTCACACTGAGTGACTGGCCTTCCCTAACTTTCTTGACAGCTGCTTAGATGGATTTGGCACAAGCAGGAGACAACTTCGCCCCGCAAAAGGGTCGAATCCCATAGTATGCCTAAACAAGTGGTTCTCTGTGATGGGAAAGCACACTCTTCTTGGCATTCAGCCTTAACCCTCCTTCATGTGGGCAAGAACGACATTTTGATGCCGGACCGCCAGCTGCTCCGATTGAGCCAATATCAACCAATTGTCAATATAAATTAGATTGCGGACGCCCCGAAGTCTCAGTGGGAGCAGTGCTGCATCCACACAATTTGTGAAGGTCGGAGTGAGAGGGCAAGACTGAAAGGAAGGAACCAGTATTTGTTAGCTTTAGTCCAAAAGCAAACCTCAGGAACTTCCTGTCTTGTGTTTCATGAACAGAACCTACTTGGGCCCCACAAGGGTTAACAAACCAGCTCACTAGAAGGAGGGATGCATGAAAGTATGCATCCTTTATATCTATCGTAATAAACCTATTCTCAAGCCTGAATTGGGATACAACCTGATTCAGGGTCAGCATCTTGAACCTGAGACTCAAAGGTGAGCAGTTCAGTTGATGAAGATCAGTATAGGACACAACCCTTCATCCTTTTGGGAACTGTGAAGTACTGGCTGTAGATCCTGGGCTCTACATGGGACCACCTAAATGGTCTCCTTCCTCAAGAGAGTATCTACTTCTTTTTCCATGACCAGAGCCTGCCTGGGCCCCACCAGGGTGGGGCACACCCCGTGAGTCAGGGTGGACGAGACCCAAACAGAATTGACTAGCCTTTGTCTACAGTGTGCAGGACCCACCGAGACATGTCTGGCAGAACCTCCAGGCTGCTAGATCATCTCTTAAGGGAATCAGTCTCTCGAGACTGACCTCTGGTATGCCTAGAGCCGGAGCTTATGCCCTAGTGCAGCTCTAGGGGCCTCCTGTGAGGTCCGTTACCAGGTGGAACCAAGGAGGGCTTTTGCTGGAGCTGCAGTGCCCTGAAGCACTGAAAGTGGCAGGGTTAACAAACCAGCTCCCTGAGGTTGGCGGGGCGGGCACTGTATATTGAGGTGCACCGCGCCTCTCCCTGGGGGAGTCCCCAGATGGTCCTGTATCAGGACTTTTTGGCCCAACTCCTTTATTCAAGGTGACGGTCCTCAGACCCATGAGCTCAGGGGGCTTCGCCCTTGTGGATCGCACAGGATCCCTAGCATGGGGAGTTACAACGCTATGCTTTTGCAGGGTTGTTGTTGGGGCTGCGCCCGCCTAGCAGCCCCACGAGAGATACCAGGAGCCCTCTTCTGACGCGTCTCCCACACCTAGATCCTGTAACAGGTCAGCCTAATAGGCCTGCAGCACAGCATGGTGTGCAGACAGCCTGCAGCTTGACCTGCTGAGGCATAAGCCTTGCCCGCCAGTGACGAGGTAGTTCGAAGGGGCTTGGTGGGCAGCGCCGGGGCTTTTTAATAATGAGGCAACACCAGGGGAGAGATAGCTAGCCAGCATCTCTTCAACCCCGGGCATCGTCCCATAACCACACCTTTTTCAGTCCAACTATATTAGCCGACACCTTAGGACTGAAGGGGCGAGCCGAATAAGGCTTCGGCCAAGACCTGGACACTTTGAAAAGGGGCAGAATCCAGCGTAGAGGCAGTGACACAGGTTGCAGAAAGTGCAGGTCAAGCTTACTGGATGGGCAAGCTTCTGCTGATCGACCAGCCAATCTAAAAAAAAAAAAAAAAAAACAACAACAGTATGATGTATTTTAAAAATGTTCTATTAATAAAGTGTAGGTATATGGAAGATGTGAATAATGTGTGCAGGAAGTTGAAGGAGGTTGTTGTCATGCCACCAGATCTCCAGGCTTGAAATTCCTCCAGGGAGGCCTTTTTGGCAAAGATCATGTTCACAGTCATCAGCAAATGAAGTGGCCAAACTGTATACAGTATAGCAGGCAGCACAGGAAACAACCCTGCTGAGGATGAGGTACAGCACCTATAATGCTGGTGGAACTGCAATGAGTCCAGGTGGAAAGTAACAAAGGGGTGTTTCTGACAATTCCTTCAAAGCACTTCATCACAACTGAGATCTATAGTCATTGATTGGCTTGGATTTTGTTTGGAATGAAAAGTAATGGATTGTTTAACGCATTTGGGGATTACTGACTATTTCAGGAAGCAGGTGAATATCATTGTGAACACTGGTACTAGCTGGTCAGCACAGGCTCTAACACTCCAAGCTGAGATGCTGGCTGATCCTACTGCCTTCCTTATGTCATGCTTCATGATGATAAAAGCACTTCCTGCTATGCTATCACAATGAGGTCTTCTATTGTTGTTGGCATTTGTACATCTGCAGCTTTTAAAAACAAGTATAGAATGCTTAGGCAGATGATGTATATAACTAGGGCTGCAACAACTAATCAATAAAATCAATATTGGAATTTGCTGTCAATAAATTCTGGTATTGAATAGTTGGGCTGCTCAAGTTATGGGATAGCGTGATGGCAAGATAACACAGCCGCATGAGAAATGGCGGAGAGTACAGGTCAACCGGCAGCAGGTTCAACAAAGAAGACTAACCTACCAGTTATGCAGAGCTGGGCTTGTGTGGCATGGAAGTACCACAGTGATGCATGAGCACCTGAAAAGAAAACAGTGGTGTTACAGATGAAAGCGAAACATTAGTACGGTGCGCAAAAACTGTATAATCCTATTTTGTAAACTGTTTGTTTGCTAACTTCGGGAAGGTCGCACTGGATCTGTTCTGTCGAGATTTGCGAGCATTCAATTAAAACGGTTCAAACAAACACTAAATCTAAAAGCAGCAACAGCTGCAGTAAACGATTACATTTCAGCCACGTTGTGGTTTTTCCTTTTGTTTTGATACTCCAATGATTTTTCCCCCTTTTTTAATCAAGCATGTTAGCCTGCTGCGATTCTCCATTTTATTCTCTTTTTATAGCATTTGTCTACTACAACAGTTCACTTATCTGTTTTTATACATGATTAATTGCGGCTTTACTTCATTCAAATACTTGTATTCATTCATTCATCCTTCATTCATTCATTTTCTCCCGCTTATCCGTGACGAGAGTACTTGTATTCAAAGATGGTATATTTAATTTATGGATATATAATATAATTATTATTAAAAAAGAATTATATATTCTAGATGATTATATCTCATCTCATCTCATCTTCTCCCGCTTATCTGAGGCCGGGTCGCGGGGGCAGCAGTCTAAGCAGAGATGCCCAGACTTCCCTCTCCCTAGACACTTCTTCCAGCTCTTCCGGGGGGACACAGAGGCGTTCCCAGGCCAGCCGGGAGACATAGTCTCTCCAGCGTGTCCTAGGTCTTCCCCGGGGTCTCCTCCCAGTGGGACGCGCCCGGAACACCTTCCCGGGAAGGCGTCCAGGAGGCATCCGGAACAGATGCCCGAGCCACCTCAGCTGACCCCTCTCGATGTGGAGGAGCAGCGGCTCTACTCTGAGCTCCTCCCGAGTGACCGAGCTTCTCACCCTAATCTCTAAGGGATCGCCCAGCCACCCTGCGGAGAAAGCTCATTTCGGCCGCCTGTATCCGGGATCTTGTCCTTTCGGTCATGACCCAGAGCTCATGACCATAGGTGAGAGTAGGAACGTAGATTGACCGGTAAATCGAGAGTTTCGCCTTGCGGCTCAGCTCTTTCTTCACCACGAACAGACCGGTACATCGACCGCATTACTGCAGAAGCTGCACCGATCCGTCTGTCAATCTCCCGTTCCACCCTTCCCTCACTCGTGAACAAAACCCCAAGATACTTAAACTCCTCCACTTGCGGCAGGAACTCTCCACCAACCTGAAGTGGGCAAGCCACCCTTTTCCGACTGAGGACCATGGCCTCGGATTTGGAGGTGCTGATTCTCATCCCAGCCGCTTCACACTCGGCTGCAAACCGTCCCAGTGCGTGCTGAAGGTCCTGGTCTGATGAAGCCAACACGACAACATCATCTGCAAAGAGCAGAGACGAAATCGTGTTGTCACCAAACCGGACACCCTCCGGCCCCTGGCTGCGCCTAGAAATTCTGTCCATAAAAATTATGAACAGAACCGGTGACAAAGGGCAGCCCTGCCGGAGTCCAACATGCACCGGGAACAAGTCTGACTTACTGCCGGCAATGCGAACCAAGCTCCTGCTTCGGTCGTACAGGGACCGGACAGCCCTTAGTAAAGGACCCCGGACACCATACTCCCGGAGCACCCTCCACAGGCCGCCACAAGGGACACAGACGAATGCCTTTTCCAAATCCACAAAACACATGTGGACTGGTTGGGCAAACTCCCATGAACCCTCCAGCACCCTGTAGAGGGTATAGAGCTGGTCCAGTGTTCCATGACCTGGACGAAAACCACACTGTTCCTCCTGAATCCGAAGTTCTACTATCGGCCGTATTCTCCTCTCCAGTACCCTGGCATAGACTTTCCCAGGTAGGCTGAGAAGTGTGATCCCCCTATAGTTGGAACACACCCTCCGGTCCCCCTTCTTAAAAAGAGGGACCACCACCCCGGTCTGCCATCCCAGAGGCACTGTCCCCGACCGCCACGCGATGCTGCAGAGGCGTGTCAGCCAAGACAGCCCCACAACATCCAGAGACTTGAGGTACTCAGGGCGGATCTCATCCACCCCCGGTGCCTTGCCACCGAGGAGTTTCTTAACTACCTCGGTGACTTCAGCTTGGGTGATGGACGAGTCCACCTCTGAGCCCTCAGCCTCTGCATCCTCAATGGAAGACGTGACGGCGGGATTGAGGAGATCCTCGAAGTATTCCTTCCACCGTCCAACGACATCCCCAGTTGAGGTCAACAGCTCTATGATGCTAGATGATTATATCTATAACAAAATGTCTGTGTATTTTTTCAGCAAAAATTGTCAAAACAATGTTGTATTATATCTTTATATTATTATTTTAAGCATGGTTGTCAAATTGCCATCTGCAATTATCATTAAAAACAATACAAATGTTGACTTATTGCTTCACCTTGCATACTCAAATGCTGTTATTATTATTATTATTATTATTATTATTATTTTACAGAAAGAAACAACCCAGCATGAGGGAATTTGTTCAAATCCCCCATGCAGTCCTTAACAAGCAGCCACTATAAGCTTTTAAAATGTCTAAATTAAAGATAGTTAAACTCAATATGTGGCTTTTGGATTTTTTCTAAGTTCACTTTTATATATAAATACTTTGAATTGGGGTTTTATATATTTATAATAAGCAAAGCATCTAATAAAAAAATAATGATAAATTATTCAATTAATCAATAAATAAATACAAATAAAATATTAATTGTCCAAATAATCAATTCTCAAAAAACCCGTAAGTTGCAGCCATTGATTATCTTTTTACAATGGCACCTCTCAGGAGATTTAATATATTAGAAGCATGTGAACAGTCAGTGCTTGTAGTTTAAATACCTTAGTAACTTAAGAGCATCTACAAAATGGTAGGTCAGGTTTTCTTAGTATACAAAGGTTAGTGCCTACTAAAGTATTAGGATTATTATTATTAGTAGTAGTAAATCTTATATTGTACTAGTTCCTTTTTACAATGGTAATAATATACTGATTAATTTAAACAATATATTAAGGGACAGGGTATTTATTATTTAAAACTGAAGCATTCAGGTAAGAACAACAAAAATCACTGCTCTACTGTAAAGTGAGCTGGTCAGGACTCGGGATTTTCCGGGTAATGCCCCGTGTGTTTTTTGGTTCCCATCACGGGCAACACTGATTGCTTCAGCTGAGACTCGTTTTCATGCATCTATAAACAGCTTTACTTTGTGTCAGTCTTTTGAAAGTTTGTCTGCTTTGGTTCTCTGATGCCTGTTTAGTTTCTCTGTACAGTATAAATTTTGCTTTTTGTTTGGTTTTACTTTCTCGTGCCATTTTTTGCCATTCTTGTTTTTGTATTGGGGATTTATTTTGGGGTTTGGACATTATTTTGGAATTTTTGTTCCCCACTTTGGAACCTTGTTCTTTCAGTAAAAATCATGGAATTTTCTCCAGCCCCTTTAACCACCCACTTTGCAGAAGATTTCAATGCAGCCCTTAAGTTCACACATACTGCAGTGGCAGCTCGTGCAGCGCGCACTTTCGGGTTCGAGGTGTGTGTTTGCCAACTTTGCAGTACGAACAACAACAAAGTGCAATTAAAAAAAATTATAAATTAACTTGATGCCACAAAAACAGAGGTACAGTACACTGTACAGTTCATTCATTGGAATAATTCCATATTCTCAACCATTAAAATATGAACTAAAACCAGAGCTTGTTAAAACGTGTATCAGTGTTTTTATTTTCAGTAATATACTTAAACAACAGTAAACATTTTTACCTTTTATACACTTTGTATATTAACTGTGCTGTAATTAAGAGCTATGACTCAGTCATTTATTAGTAAAAATCCTGTTTGATCTAAGCTTTATTTTCTTTTATAAATGCCAGGATTTCAAATCGCAACATTTCTCTTATCATGAATATAATCACAGCAGCTATATATAACAAATATATCTTTGCAGAGAGGAGGACTGGCAGAGTGATCTCGCATTTAAATTTTTATAAATTACAATTTATTTTGCTTTAGCATATTTTATTAGTTACATCAGTGTTGGGACTTAACAAGCTTCTTGAATAAAACTCTTGTACGGAGTACATTTCTGTTTCATAGTCAGATTCCAGTGTTGAATGTACTTTAATTTGAAGGTAGAATAGCACAACCTTGTATGCATTTCTGGATAATACCTTAACTCTGATTTTCTAAAGAAACACATTTCCCTAGGCAGCCCTGGTTACAAAAGGTGTAATCACCTACTGGGTTTGTGCTAATAGTATAATTACAATGATATTGATGTAATAGTAAATAACTATTATATTATTATATACAATGTATAGTATATTATTTATATTACCCATTCCACATTTAACAACAATTGCACATAGGCCAGTTGACCTATGAATCCAGAATGACTGCATGTTTTGATCTTTTCTTATGAAATATAATGTGGATGTCAGGAATCCACCTGCCACGTCGCCTTCGGCGGCTGTCATTGCCTCCGCGTGATTACCACCGCCGTGGTCCCAGCGCGATCCGAACCTCGGAGGAAGGATTCGCTCCGCCGTGATGAAGCTCTGAAACTCTGCTCCAGAGTTTTCTGGAGAGCTCCGTCCCGCTCCAGTGTGTCCCCGAGAGCGTCTCTCTGCTCCAGAGCGGCCCCGAGAGCTCCTCTCCGCTCCAGAGCGGCCCCGAGAGCTCCTCTCCGCTCCAGAGCGGCCCCGAGAGCTCCTCTCCGCCCCAGGACCTCCAGGAGATCTCTGCTCTGCCCCAGGACCCAGAGGAGAGCTCCGCTCCTCCCCAGGACCTCCAGGACGGCTCCTCTCTGTTCCAGAGCATGCCCGAGAGCTCCTCTCCGCTCCAGAGCGACCCCGAGAGCTCCTCTCCGCTCCAGAGAGTCCCCGAGAGCTCCTCTCGGCTCCAGAGAGTCCCCGTGACCTCCTCTCCGCTCCAGGACCTCCCGGAGAGCTCCTTCCAAGTATCGCCGCCTCCAGTCTCCGCTGAGGGTGTCGCTCCGCCCCAGGTCTACGTGGTGGACGTCTCTCCGCCTCTAGTCTCCGCTAGGGACGTCGCTCGGCCTCTGATCTCCGCCAGGGGCGTCGCTTCGCTCCTGGTCACCGTGGTAGAGGCCTCTCGGGCTCCGGTCTCAGCCGTGGGCGTTGCTCCACTGCAGGTCTCTGTGAGGGACGTCTCTCCACCTCCGGTCTCCGCTGAGGGCGTCACGCTACCTCCGGTCTTTGCCAAGGGCTCCGCTCGTCTGGTCCTGGCTCTCCGCGGGGGCTATTGCTCCGCCCCGGGTCCTCCTCTGCGTCTCCTGGTTCCGCTGCATTGCTGGACGGGTCCCCTTCGCTCCTGGACGACAGGCGGGGAGTGTCCTCCTCCGAGTGCCCTGGCCCACCTGGCATTCTGTGGGTTGGGGCGTCCGGTGCCGCCCCTTTGGGGGGGTGACAGGAATCCACCTGCCACACCTCCTTCGGTGGCTGTCATTGCCTCCGCATGCGCCTAAGCTCCCGGCTTCAATTGCACACACCTGGGGCTCGTTTCTCACTCATCCCCAGCTCCTATATGAACCCCACATTCACCCACACTCCTAGTCCGTTATTGTAGGTTCATGGTGGTATGTGGTAATGCGTATCCGTATTCCGATACGTACCTTTCCTCTCGGACTCCGCACTCTCTCCACGGCTGCGCTTTCCTTCCAAAGCGCACCCCGGATTACCTCGA
Organism: Silurus glanis; assembly: GCA_014706435.1. NCBI lineage: Eukaryota > Metazoa > Chordata > Actinopteri > Siluriformes > Siluridae > Silurus > Silurus glanis. The sequence goes on from JAAIIK010000407.1 coordinate 146,973, forward strand.
TCCTTCGGTTATTGTTTTCTCTGCACTCTCGTTTGGCTACTACATTTTCCTTTGCCATCTCTGCGACGCGCTTCCTCCCAAGCGCGTGCCGGACTCTTCACACGGACTGTGGTTTACTAGTTCGGGACTTTTGTTAACTGCGCTCCCGTAGCGCACCACGGATATTCCATCGCACTCATCTCGCCACTACTTGGATTTATCTGTTGTGTAAATAAACCGTGTTTCGCTGGTACTTCGGCTTCCGCCTCCATTCCTGTCGCATAACAGTGGACATGGGCTCCTTGATTTCTGTCATGCTAATCGAGTTCAATGAAGGTTAATTGCTGTGATATTCCACTTCATTATTGTAAAATAAATTATTTTATAATAGTCCATCTTATCTATCATTAAATAATTACAAAGTTCAAAACATTATTAGGCATGCTAGAAAAAATTTTTTTTTTAAACTGACAACTTTATTGAAAAGGGAAAAAAATAAAAAGGCCTACAATCAAGTCTTAAATCTAACACTTAAGAAAACATGTAAATGGCTAATTTAATTAAACACGCTGTTTTGTCTTGAGAGAGCGCTTTGCTTTTACCCATCATTAAATGTTTCCTGTGTGACACCTTGGTAATGAGACATCTTTATATAGGCCATAAGTGAACCAGCTGATATTAGTATGCACTGACAAGGAGCAGGATTGCTTTCTAATTACTGATTGATTTCAGCTGGTGTCTTGGCTTTCCATGCCTTTTTGCACCTCCCTTTTATCATGTGTTCAATACTTTTTCCCTGTGTCATTTCACATTATTACATAACTTAATTTATGCACATATATGAATTGATTTCTTTGTCTGCACCTTTAGAAATAGATTTACTGAGAGAAAAAAACGCAGTCAATACATATTTTACCTGCTCTATATCAAACATGTTTTTTCTTTTACACTTCACTATATCCACTGCTTCATTTTGCTGTATTATAAAAATGACTTTCTTGTAGATTGATAAATGAGACAAGACGAATGTTTGTTCATAGATACTACCAAGTGAAATAATTTAAAAAATAGTAATAAGATGTCTACAGCTTTTAAAAAATAAGAAAAATAAATATATGCAGTACATAAAAAAAATATATTTCTTGTATATGTCCATTTCATTAAAAAAATATTTTTCCCTACAGGTACCTGCTGAAGCATTCCAGCAGTCTGGTCCAACTAGAATACCCAAACCTAAAACCTGCAGTACTCCAACAGGAACAAACTCCAGGGCTGCACTGATACAAAGTAAAGGAACTGCCCAGGTCCTGCCTAAATTTGGGAAAAACATGTGTAATGATTTTAATACAGAGAACCTAATTACAAAGTCATAATGAATGTTAATTTAGCAATCTTTTTAGAAACTAAGAATCATTTAAGTGATTATTATTTGTTTATTTTTAGAATTATTTGTTAGATAAAGAGCAGATATTTTCCTTGTATGCAATGCTCATGAAAAAATAGAGATTATGAGCAAAGCTGTAATTTTCTTTATATTTTCTTGGGTTGAATCAGACCTAGGTTGACTGAGACTACCAGAGGTCCATTATATTTTTAGGGAACACCCCAATCACAATATCATCCTCACACATTAAAAGACAACAATAATTTAATTAAACTTAAAAACTTATTTTATATATATATATATATATATATTCATTCATTCATTTTCTCCCGCTCATCCGTAATTCGGGTCGCGGAGGCAGCAGTCTAAGCAGGCCCCCGCCTTCGACTGCTGCCCAATCCTCACAGCACCGTCCCTTACGGTCCCTCCTGCAGGTGGTGAGCCCACGGGAAGGCGGCCCCACGTCACTCCGACGTCACGGACCTTGATATTTCCCTCGTAAGGGACCCCCGGAGCATAGAGGGTTAAGGGCCTTGCTCAAGGGCCCAAGAGTGGCAGCTTGGCGATACCGGGGCTTGAACCCCCGACCTTCCGATCGGCAACCCAGCGCCTTAACCGCTGGAGCCACCACTCCCCCAATATAATTAATAATAATATATATATTAATTATATGTTTTTAAACAGCTTGACACAACTGTCTATCAAAGAATATTGTTTTTGTACTTCTATGTACAATAACCATTAGTATTGTACACAGTATCATTATTATATGTATTATTGTATGTATTATTATTAAATTATTTTCATTTAATTAACACTTCACTATATTCTAATCATTATATCACTATAACAGAACCACATTATATGGCCCAAATGATATAGACATCTTACCATCACACCCACGTGTGGGTCTTCCCTGATCTGTTCTCACCGAATTTGTAACACAATTTTCTAAAATGTCTTTGCATTGACGTAGCATTAAAAAAGTTTCAGAATAACTACTGGGCTCAAACCTGTTAAAGCATGACAATGTCTCTGTGCACAAACAGGTTCATGAAATTCTGAGGCACCAAGGTTCCTTAGAAAGACATTTAGTGCTTGCACAGGATGACCTCAATTTCACTCTACAATTTTGGATGTATTAAAACTGGTCTATGTTCCAGCATTACTCATACAACATCAGGGTCTGACATATGGGTATGATTGGTAAGTTTTCCGTATACTTTTGGTCAAATAGTAACATTTTTGGTGGCAGAGTTTTCTGTGACATGGTACCATTAACTAATCCTGATTAAAGATCCACATATGGAGTTTAGGCAAAACTATCATTTATACTGAATTTGTGATACACTAAAGCTCCACAAAAAACTGCGAGTTCTGAGTTGTAAAGCTACCTCAAAGTGCTTACAACATTATAATCTATTTTGTCCTTTAAGTATAAATAGTGATTGATTGTTTAATCTAATGTCTGATATTTTGTATTTCTGAATATTTGTATACAATCCCAATAATTTTGTTTTGTATTCTAACAATACTTAACAAAATAGCAAAAAATTTAGGGGCATCAGAATATACACAAAAATGACTTTTAGCTCTCCAAACAGCTTTTTGAAATCATATGTGACCACTGGGAATCCATAAATTAGACAATACAGTGATCTTTGGCGTATTCTTTGCCTCCCTCATCACTATCTCTGCAAATATTGCACAGCTGTCATTGGAAGCATGCTTTTGTTCCCCTTCAGGAACTCGAGCTGTGCCAACAACGCTTTGGGAACGCTTCCGGGTTGTCCACGCTCTGAATCACTTGTGTAATCAGTCCAATGGAAAGCACGGTGTCACCAGGGGGTGACGTCACGACCAGGCAGCTATAAAAGCACATGGAGTGAAACTGGTGCTAGCTTCTGTTTGTTCAGGGAGTGCTCTGTGTGTGGAGGACATTGAGGTGGTTCCTCCATCAGACAGAGAGTCAGGGTCCTACAGCTGGTACTTCATTATTCCCAAAAAGGATGGAGGGTTGTGTCCTATACAGGATCTACGTCAGCTGAACTGCTTATATTTGAGACTCAAGTTCAAGATGCACACATGAAGGAGCTGGCCTTACGTGCTTTAAATGTATAGAGAGATCCCGGGTCCTGTCTCAGGGCCCTTTGCTGGGAGTTCCTCCCTGGGACATCCTCCTGTGGGCCCAAGGGAAGCTGCTCTCCACCTGGATGTGGTGGAGCAAATCTGGGAAAGATATTACAGAGCTCAGGTGGACCTGTTTATGACTCAATACACATCGCACTGTTCCCTCTGGTTCTTCCTTAGACCCCCAGCCCCTCTAGGGCTGGATGCCATGGTATTGCTAGCTTCTAGGCACACTAGACACACTAGGCAGGGATTAGTCTATATGCCTTTCCCCCTGTCGAGCTGCTCCCAGGAGTTCTGGAGAGAGTTTGCTGGGACGGAGTCCGTCTCCTCCTGGTGACCCCATGGTGGCCAGGAAGATCATGGTGACCAGGTTTGTGGACCTGGTAGCCCTTCTTGAACACCGGGCACAGAACGGCACTGTGGAGAAAGTTGGAGCAGCTGTTTGTTTGCTATGGCTCTCCTAAGAGAGGTCTTCCTGTGAACAAGCCGATGCTCAGAAGATGAATTGTGGATGCTATTTCATACTCCAACGAGTCCTCTAGTCTACCAGCTCCTTTCGGGGTCAGAGCTCACTCAACTCAGAGTGTGGCAGCCTCTAAAGCTTTGTCCTTTGGAGTTTTCCTCCAAGACATATGCAACGCAGCCTGGAGTTATTAGACTCTCGTTCCCAAAGCGTTGTTGACGCAGCTCGAGTTCTTGAAGGGGAACATCTCCATCTCCATGCCACACTGCCTGCATCCCTTCCTTCCATTTCAGAAGCTAGCGCCAGTTTCACTCTATGTGTTTTTTAAAACAATTGAAAAGTAAAATGCCTGCTTGTTTAAATAACATGTAAAATAATATAGGATATAAATAATAGGATAAATCTAATTAATGCAATATGTTCTTTTATTATATTGAATAAATTGAGTTAAGAGTAAGATATGAGTAATCAATTATATTAGCACAAATTATATTGATTCAATAAAATTAAATAAATGGAAAAATGAAACTAAATATTATACATTTGTTAAACCCCATTTGGGTAATACAGATGTGTATATATAAGTAAGTGTGTGTGTGTGTGTGTGTGTGTGTGTGTGTGTGTGTGTGTGTGTGTGTGTGTTTTACATTTTATATTGAATTTTCTACAGTTAATATTTAATTTTCAAGATATGTACTACTCAACAGTTCTCATTATATCAGCATACTTTAACAAATGTCTTCATCCATTCCACCATTCATTCATTCATTCATTCATTCATTCCTTCATTCACTTCCTTGATATGTGGGATTGTCAGGATATTCTTAAGAATATTCATAAGAAAATTTTTAAAATAAGAATTTTTTTGCAGCTGGACTTAAAACGCAGAATCCATATCGCTAGGCTGCCGTAAAAACCAGAAGTACCGCGCTTTCACCCATACACAAAATAAACTATATATTGAGTGAGTAGCCACAGTGACACGGCACTAACACTAGTTTCTTTTTTATACCCCTGGCATTGTTGTGTATGTTTTCAAATTTAATTATAATAATAATAATAATAATAATAATAATAATAATAATAATAATAATAATAATGAAAAAGGAGCTCAAAGTGGCAGTGCTGGAGTGAGACATCGTGGACGGAACTATCCAAATAAGTTTATCCAAATAAAACTCCCTAAAAGACATTGAATATGACGGAAGTACTTTATCTAAAATAAAATAACTTATTGCACTTTGAAAATTCTGATAAATATGCAGAATCCAAAGAAAACTGATAATAAGAAAGAAGATACTCAAAAAATGAGTCTACTATTATCCGACTCAATGCCATGGTTCCATGCAGAAATGGAAAAAGGATTTCTCAGAATTCAGGAGTTAATTGACGGACACCTGAGTAAGTTTGGAGAATCCTTGGTAAAAATGGGTAATGAGCTACAATCAATAAATCCGAGAATGGTGGATGTATAAAAAAGCAGATGGAGATGGAAGAAACGGTAACAGGCCTTCACAAAGATGTCGTGGATGTCAAGCTGGCTTTTGATGACAAAATTAAACAGCTGATAAATAAAATCGATGATCTCGAAAATCAATCTCGTCGTCAGAATTTTTATCTTGTCAATTTCCCAAAAGTAGTGGAAGGTAAAAATGCTGTGGACTTTTTGACGGCTTTTGACTACCTAAGATTCTGGGGCGGGAAGACAAGGTCTACAAAATTGAAAGAGCTCACTGCACTTTGCAACGACGACCAGCGGAAAATAGCAAACCATGGGCTATTCTGATTCGTCTACTTCACTATGGAAATACACTTAATATCCTCAATATGGCCAGAGAAAAGGGCAAGCTCACCTATGGCAACTCTACTATCATGATATTTTGTGGCATATCATCGACCTTATTTAGAAAGCAACAAGAATTCGGCGCACTCAAAAGACAGCTTCGAAATTAGGATGCGTCTTACGCGATGCTTCATCCTGCGACCCTGAGGATTCAGTTACCGGAGGGACAGATGATCTTTCAACTCTAATGCATCAGTCGAGACCTACCTAGAACACATTTGACTAATTGAATTTTTGGGCTGTTTAGAAATAAAATAAATATTTGTTTCATGACCTTTTAAGATGTTTAAATTTTCATTTATTAATACAGTTAAAGAAGTTCATCTGAAAAGTAAACTTGTCATTTGCTCATCCTAATGTTGTTCCAAACAAAAAAGACTTTTTCTTCAACTGTTTTGTTATTTATTTTTTTACAATTGAACAATTAAAATCATATTACACCGTTGTCATTGGCTTATAATTATTATTTACTGAAACCTGATGAAATACAGTAATTTACAGTTTGTACAGTTTTACAGTAAAATTACAGTAATGAATTACAAGTTACATTTTTATTGCATCAAAATATATTACTGGAGAAAAGACAGTAAAATATTGTATGTGTTACATTTTAAAATATACTATACTGAAAATACAGTACATTTACAGCAAGATAAATAATATTGTATATATTAATACAGTATTTTTTGCTGTAAGTTTTATTTACAGTAAGTTGCTGTAAAATATACAAAAACATTTAACAGTGTAATCTAAAAAAGTAAATCTAGAAGTATTGTTCATGATTTCACTTGGATTGTAAAGTGCATTGAAAGATATAGAAAATAGCATAACAGCAACAAACTGGTAAAAAATAAAAGTCCAGACTATGGGTTTATCAATGTATATTCTAAAAACAAAGCGTAGAACAGTACAAGCAGGTTCCCAGGCTTTGGCACACTTTTAAACTCATCCATGATCCCTGTGATGGTAGGGACTTGCCACCAGCAATGCTATTTTAATATGCTCTATTCACAACAGGAGGCCTGAAGCTACACTGTCCAGTCTTCTCTTTATGCAAACTGCTCGAAGAGATACATGAACGCTTCTATAGTGTTCTTTGCCTGGAAATCTAAGCATGTTTAAGGCCAAACTCAGTTTAATACTAACTGCCATGGTACAATAGTAATAGTAATTGTCTTTTCTACCATAACCATCTATCAAAAACAAAACAATAAGAAAGTTGTGTGAAAGAAATCATGAATAAACAAACTTGCCATTGTTTTAAGGGATGCTTTTTGGCCACTTTTAAACTCATTCATGTTCTCTGTGATTAAGGATTTGCCACCAGCAACATTCTAGTTCTTGGCCCCACCCCTTATTCAAGTGCTTATTCACTATTCATAACATAAGGGCTAAAGTTGCACTGTTTAGTCTAAAAAAGTACATTAAATTCAATTTACACATTTAAGTAACATACTCACTAATTTGCTAAATGAATCAGACTTGCATTTAAATGGCATTAAAACTTGCATGACATAAAAAAGGGTTGAAACAGGTTCATTTTTCTTTTTCATGAAGGAAATAGAATACTAAAAAGCTTCCGTGCTAATCCATGGTTTACTTGGGTGTTGCTGTGTGGCTGTTATTGGCTTCCAGGTGATGGTGATTGTGTTTCAAGAAGGTTTCAAAATAATCCTAGGTTATAGGAGCTCAATAGTTGTATAAATATGCAAGCCAATTTAACACACCTAAAACTATTCTACCACAGATGTAGACATTACCTAAACCTCTTAAACTGTATCTGCATGATTTTATGCATTGCACTGCTGGCAAATGAATAAATGATTAGATAACTGCATAAATATGCAGGTGTACAGATGCTTCTGTAAACATGAAAGGTAAGCATGAATAGAAATTGTAAAAGTTTTCTGACTTGTAGACAAACATTTAACTGAATACTGCAGCATTGAATATCTATTAAAATGACCAGGAACTGTGAAATTACTAAATTAGAATAGATGTACTGGTAGAGTATATGTACTGTTACTAATTATTTGATAATATTCTACTGACTGAGTAAAAAAAATGAAAACAAGACTACATTAGAATATTGTGGAGATTAAAATTCCGACTACGTACCAAGTACAGTTAACAGAGATGTAATGTTTTTAATGTCATTCCAAGCATACACTACATTTTTGTTGTTTTTCACTGGATCCATTTTAATTTGCTTCTCTCATTTTTATTACTTGATGAAACAAAGAGGTGAATAGAAACACAAACACATGGAGAGAGAAACACAAAATATACACATGAACATAGATTTACTTTAGAGTCTAAAACATCAGAGACCAGAACATCTTTTTGATGTAGAACCACAGGCTCCCAGAGAGGGACAGTAGCGGTTTATACACATGATATCCAAGCAGAACCAGACCTGACACAACATGATTCGATTCAATTCAATTAATTTTTATTTGTATAGCGCTTTTAACAATGAACATTGTCTCATAGCAGCTTTACACAGATAATGCGGTGATTAAAAGTGAATATGTTCTTTATGAGTAAGTTTGTCCCTGATGAGCAAGCCGGTGGCAACTGTGGCAAGGAAAAACTCCCCGAGATGGCTTAAGGAAGAAACCTTGAGAGGAACCAGACTCAAGAGGGAACCCATCCTCATCTGGGTTACACCGAATGTCCATTTATAGCAGATATAAGATGTTGCGGGGTACAGTGATGATCAGAAGCGAAAAGTAGTCCTGAGTCGATGTAGCAGACTGTTGACATTAACTACAGTCCAATCCATCCTCAAAAGCGCCCGCTCTCACTCCGAAATTTCATGGAACCACCCAAGGCGTTGATGAGAAACCGTCCCAAGCTGCACAGAGCGGCCTCCAGTCGAAGAGAACACTATGCAGAGGCAGGCCTGGACGAAGTGGGAAGATCCATGGAGGGGAGAGGGGCAGGAACAGTGGTCACTGGAGCCTCAGGAGCATGTTTAGTGCGACAAAGAGAGAGTGAGAGAGAGAGAGAGAGAGAGAGAGAGAGAGAGAGCGAGAGAAGTGGGGTGACAGGAAGAGAAGGATATGGATTATTAAGTGTCTTTATTGTTGTATGAAAGTTAATATCACTGTGTAGTTTGGACTCCGACAAGACTCGCTATGGCAGCATAACTAAAAGGGAGAATCAGAAGGTAACACCGACATGAGGGATCTCTGGGATAAAAGACGACCCACCACACCACCGTCAACAAACCTGAGTGAACGTGTGAGAGTGAGGGGACGACAGAATACAAATATCCCAGTTCACCAAACACTCTATATCCATGATCCCTCCAGATCTGCTCCTTTACCTAAGAAAAAATCTATTGATAAAAGGCTTGACTGAATAAATATGTTTTCAACCTCGACTTGAACACTGAGACTGTGTCTGAGTCCCGAACACTAATTGGAAGGTTGTTCCATAACTGTGGGGCTTTATAAGAGAAAGATCTGCCCCCTGCTGTAGGAACCAACAGATAGCCTGCACCTTTTGATCTAAGAAGGCGTGGAGGATCATACTGGTACAGAAGTTCACTCAGATACTGTGGTGCGAGACCGTTAAGTGCTTTTTTAAGCACTTTTATAAACAATGCGAGATTTGATTGGGAGCCAGTGTAGACTGTTAAAACAGGAGTGATGTGGTCATATTTCCTAGATCTCGTGAGGACTCTTGCTGCTGCATTCTGAACTAACTGAAGCTTATTAATGCACTTACTCGCACACCCAGACAGTAAAGTGTTACGGTAGTCTAATCTAGATGTAATAAAAGCATGAACTAATTTTTCTGCATCCTGTAACGACATCATATTTCTAATTTTAGCAATATTTCTAAGGTGAAAGAAGGCGATCCTGGTAATATTATTCACATGAGCCTCAAAGGAAAGACTAGGGTCAATAATAACACCAAGGTCTTTGACAGCTGTACACGCTGAAACAGAAACACCATCCAGAGATGCTACATAATCTGAAAGTTTGCTTCTAGCTGCTTGTGGTCCTAGTAAAAGTACTTCCGTCTTATCTGAGTTGAGCAGAAGAAAGTTATCAAGCATCTACTGTCTAATGTCCTTTACACACTCCTCAACATTGTTAAGCTGATCTCTCTCATCTGGCTTTGCTGAAATATACAACTGTGTATCAACAGCATAGCAATGGAAGCGAATACCATGTTTATGTATAATTTCACCCAGAGGCAGCATATATAAAGGGAAAAGCAGTGGGCCTAAGACAGATCCTTGAGGAACACCAAACTTTACCTCAGAGAGTGTGGAGAACTCACCATTTACATCAACAAACTGATAGCGATCAGTCAAATAAGACCTAAGCCAGGAGAGAGCTGTTCCCTCGAGCAAAACAAGTAAAGAGACAAAACCCTGATCAGAGGCCAATAGCAGGTCATTTACCACCTTAACTAGCGCCGTCTCTGTGCTATGATGAGACTGAAATCCTGACTGATACATTTAAAAAATGTTATTCATAAGTAGATGTGAGCATAACTGCTGTGCTACAACCTTTTCTAAAATTTTGGATATAAAGGGGAGATTTGATATTGGTCTGTAGTTGGACAGCTGACATGGGTCAAGGTCAGGTTTCTTAAGTAGGGGTTTGATAACTGCCAGTTTGAAGGATTTTGGTACATAACCAGTGCTAATGGAAGAGTTTATTATTTTTAAAACAGGTTCAAGTACCTCTGGAATTATCTGTTTGAGGAAACATGTAGGCAAGGGACGAGAATGCAGGTTGATGATTTTGATGAGGAAATTAATTAAATTAAGTAATTCTCATAAATAGGAGTGAAGCTTTGTAATTGATTGTCTGTTATAATTACACTGCTGTCTACAGGGTTACTTGTAAAATAATTTGGATTTATATTAACCGTCTGGATTTCTTGCCTGATGTTTTCAACTTTATTATCAAAAAAGTTCATGAAATCATTACTACCTATTGATGGTGTGCATGTGAGTGCAGTGCTTTTATTTCCTGTTAATTTTGCTACCGTGCTAAACAAAAATCTAGGATTATGCTTGCTATTTTCTATGAGGGTGGAGAAATATGCTGATCTAGCAGCACTAAGAGATTTTCTATAATTTAAGAGGCTCTCCTTCCATGCTATTTGAAATACTGTTAATTTTGTTTGACGCCATTTACGTTCTAATTTCCGAGTGGTCTGTTTTAAGGTGCGCGTATGATCATTATCCCACTGTGCTAATTTTTTCTCCCTGACCATTTTGGTCTTAAGGGGAGCTACATCATCTAGAGTATAACATAACTTTGATTCTAGGTATTCAGTGGCCCAGTCGAGCTCTGCGGGGTCAGACGGAGATCTATTTAATATCGTAATTTCTGGAAGATTATTGATAAAACGCGCTGCTGTAACTGACGTGAAAGTACGCTCGACACGATAACGTGGTGAGGTAGTAATGCAATGACAGGCAGATTTTAAAAGAGATGAGATAATGGTCTGAAATAGATTCAGACTGTGGAATTATGACTACGTTTTTTATTTTTAATCCAAATGTTAACAACAAATCAAGAGTGTGTCCACCACTATGAGTGGGTCCTATAACATTCTGATTAATTCCAACTGAATCTAGAATGGACACAACTGCTGCTCTTAAGGAGTCTTCCTGATTATCAAAATGAATATTAAAGTCACCAATAATTAATGCTTTGTCTAAAGAAGTAGCTAAATTTGTGATGAAATCTGCACATTCTATGAGAAAATCAGAGTAGGGCCCTCTGGGTCTATAAATAATAATTAGTAGAATTGACTGACTGTACCTGCTTTTGGACACGGAATATTTTATGTTGGTGTAAAGAACTTCAAATGTTTTACATTTGTGTTTGGTCTTTTGTGTGACGCTTAGATTATTATTATAAATAGCTGCGACTCTGCCATTTAGACTGGACTGGTGTATGTAACTTTACCCAGGAGAACTTGCTTCATTTAATGCTACATATTCATTCGGTTTAATCCACTCTTAATATGGTGGATCCATGATGGAAAGACAGGGAATGGCTGGGAAAAGAAAGAAGGCATCTTCTTCTTCTTCTTTCGGCTGCTCCCATTAGGGGTCGCCACAGCGGATCATCCGTCTCCATACCACCCTGTCCTCTACATCTGCCTCTTTCACACCAACTACCTGCATGTCTTCCCTCACCACATCCATGAACCTCCTCCTTGGCCTTCCTCTTTTCCTCCTACCTGGTGGCTCCATCCTCAGCATTTTTCTACCAATATAATTCATGTCCCTCCTCTGCACATGTCCAAACCTTCTCAATCTCGCCTCCCTCACCTTGTCACCAAAACATCCTACATGTGCTGTCCCTCTAATAAACTCATTTCTAATCTTGTCCATCCTCGTCACTCCCAACGAAAACCTTAACATCTTCAGCTCTGCTACCTCCAGCTCCACCTCCTGTCTTTTACTCAATGCCACTGTCTCTAATCCATACAACATCGCAGGTCTCACCACAGTCCTATAAACTTTCCCTTTCATTCTTGCAGATACCCTACTATCACAAATCACTCCTGTCACTCTTCTCCACCCACTCCACCCTGCCTGCACTCTTTTCTTTACTTCTCTAGCACACTCCCCATTACTTTGCACTGTTGACCCCAGGTACCTGAACTCCTCCACCTTCTCCACCTCTTCTCCCTGCAACCGCATCACTCCACTGCCCTCCCTCTCATTCACACACATGTACTCTGTCTTACTCCTACTGACTTTCATTCCCCTTCTCTCCAGCGCATATCTCCACCTCTCCAGGCTCTTCTCAACCTGCTCTCTACTCTCACCACAAATCACAATATCATCTGCAAACATCATAGTCCAGGGAGACTCCTGTCTGACCTCGTCCGTCAACCTGTCCATCACCACTGCAAACAGGAAAGGGCTCAGGGCCGATCCTTGATGCAGTCCAACCTTCACCCTAAACCAGTCTGTCGTACCTACTGCACACTTCACTGCCGTCACACTGTCCTCATACATGTCCTGCACCACCCTCACATACTTCTCTGACACACCTGACTTCCTCATACAATACCACAACTCCTCTCTCGGCACCCTGTCGTACGCTTTCTCTAAATCCACAAATACACAATGCAATTCCTTCTGTCCTTCTCTATACTTCTCCATCAACATCCTCAAAGCAAATAAGGCATCTGTGGTGCTCTTCCTCGGCATGAAACCATACTGTTGCTCACAGATGGTCACCTCTTCTCTCAGCCTGGCTTCCACTACTCTTTCCCATAACTTCATGGTGTGACTGATCAACTTAATTCCCCTGTAGTTACTGCAGGTCTGCACATCTCCCTTATGCTTAAAGATCGGTACCAGCACACTTCTTCTCCATTCCTCAGGCATCCTCTCACCTTCCAGAATCTTGTTAAACAATCTGGTTAAAAACTCCACTGCCATCTCTCCTAAACATCTCCACGCTTCTACCGGTATGTCATCTGGTCCAACCGACTTTCCACTCTTCATCCTCTTAATCGCTGCTCTCACTTCCTCCTTACTAATCCTATCTACATCCTGCTTCACCAACTCCACATCCTCCAACCTTCTCTCTCTCTGATTTTCCTCATTCATCAGCTGCTCAAAATACTCCCTCCATCTTCTCAACACACTCTCCTCACTAGTCAACACATTTCCCTCTCCATCCTTTATTGCTCTAACTTGCAGTACATCCTTCCCAGCTCGGTCCCTCTGCCTGGCCAATCGGTATAAATCCTTTTCTCCTTCCTTAGTGTCCAACCTCTTATACAGCTCCTCATATGCCTTTTCCTTGGCTTTCGCCACATCCCTTTTTACCTGCTGCCGCATCTCCTTGTACTCCTGCCTACTTTTCTCATCACTCTGTCGATCCCACTTTTGTTTTGCCAACCTCTTTCCCCTAATGCTCTCCTGCACTTCCTCATTCCACCACCACGTCTCCTTGTCTTGCTTTCTATTTCCAGATGTCACACCAAGTACTTTTCTAGCTGCCTCCCTCATCACTCCTGCAGTAGTTGCCCAATCATCCGGCACCTTTTCACCACCACCAAGCCCCTGTCTGACCTCTTCCCTGAACCTCACACTACACTCTTCCTCCTTCAGTTTCCACCATCTTATTCTTCTTTCAATCCTTACTTTCCTCCTCTTCTTCTTCGCCTCCAAAACCATCCTACAGACCACCATCCGATGCTGTCTAGCTACACTGTCCCCTGCTAACACCTTACAGTCTCCAATCTCCTTCAGGTTGCATCTCCTACACAGAACATAATCCACCTGTGTGCACCTTCCTCCACTCTTATACGTCACCCTATGATCCTCCTTCTTCTTAAAATACGTATTCACCACTGCCATTTCCATCCTTTTAGCAAAATCTACCACCATCTGCCCTTCCACATTCCTCTCCTTAAAACCATACCTACCCATCACCTCCTCATCACCTCTGTTCCCTTCACCTACATGCCCATTAAAGTCTGCCCCAATCACCAATCGTTCTTTCCTAGGTACACCATCTACCACTTCATCTAATTCACTCCAGAATCTTTCCTTCTCCTCCATCTCACAGCCGACTTGTGGAGCATAGGCACTGATGACATTTATCATCATCCCTTCAACTTCCACCTTCACGATCATCACCCTATCAGAAACTCTCTTCACCTCCACTACACTCTTACTGTACTCTTCCTTCAGAATCACCCCTACACCATTTCTCTT
>JAAIIK010000407.1:161509-180946 GCA_014706435.1 Silurus glanis
TCATAGTACCAACATTTAAAGTACCAACCCGAACCTCCACTCTCCTACACTGCTCCTTTTCCTGCCGTCTCTGTAGACGTCTTCCTCCTCTCCTTCTCCTCCTTCGGCCAACAGTAGCCCAATTTCCACCGGTACCCTGTCGGCTAACGATACCTGTGGCGGTCGTTGTTAACCCGGGCCTCGACCGATCCGGTATGAAATTCTCATTTGTGATCCGCATATTTGATTTGGCACATGTTTTACGCTGGATGCCCTTCCTAACGCAACCCTCCCCATTTACCCGGGCTTGGGACCGGCACTAAGAGTGCACTGGCTTGTGCCCCCCTAATGGCTGGGTTAAAAGAAAGAAGGCATACATATGAAAAAACAGAGAAGTAAAAATGGCCAGAAGACAAATGGCAAATGCGATATATACTGTATGCCTCCATTCCAAGTACAAAAATACACTCCGAAGACTGCATTCTGGGAAATACTAGGATTTAATGTAAAACCATTAAAAAGAAAATACAAAAATAAAAATGGAAAGAAAATATATACATTTTTCAGACTTTTGAATTGAAAAATCTAGTATCTGGTTGAATTTTGGTATACAGATAGACACAGCTGGTAAATGTAATTACTCCTAAATGTGACATGAGACATAGGGATGATGGACTAACAGCACATTTGACTTTTTTTTGACTACATTACAAAAACTTAACACTAACAAAATCATAAAAGGTCCTGATATGCTTATTAATCTGTAAATTTATTTCAATATTCTATAACAATTTACATGCAATTTCAATCTGAATAAAACCTGCAAATTTACAGCCGTTGTGTCAATTATTTTGGTGCTATGTTTCTTTTTAATGTTTACTGTTTAATTTAGAAACACTCATAAGGGCATTTTACATAAGAAAATAAAGAATGTTAAGGTAATAATTTATGTTTTTGGTGTCCATTATGGATTCTTATATCTGGGAGGTGTTCATATTATGCCTTCCATAAATTGAGTCTGAGGAATGTGAAAGTAAAAAGCTTTTTCTGTACTGATAAATATTATTGAACAGATCATTAATATAGAAAACCTATTCACATTCAATTACTAATTACTCTTAAGAGTAATGTTACTCATTTGAAGGTTTAAATTGTATAATTATATTGAGAAATACATTAATATATTTATAAGTCATTTGCCAAAAACATCCTAAAATAACTGACCAGTGACCTGGATATCATCAGAGAAATTACCTTCATTTTGCTTTTGGATTTGTTTAATCATTCTGTTTTAATTCAGTTGATTTCATCTAAGGCTGTAATTGTATGTAATTTTGCTTCTTGTTCTTTCCTTCTATTCTAGAGTAAATGGAGTGAGTATTGCTGCAGGTTAGATACGTTTCTTTACAATAATAACCAATTAAGGCTGAACACTCTGTTAAAGAAATTGGAGAACCAGCATTCATAAAAGTGAAACTTATTTGCTTCACCAGTACATGTTTCAGCCATGTACCCCCTTTAAAATCAGATTTAATCTTTTCATTTTTGAAATATGACTCATATGCAGACGAAAGAATAATTCAAAACTGCATAGGCATAATCCAAACAACATTCATAGGAAAGATTTTTGCTTGTTTTGTGGTGCACAATAGAAATGTGCGATGATATACAAATTGAAAGCATATTTCACATCAATAGATAACCAAAACCTCCACAATTTCTCATATTTTCTCTTTATAATAAATGGTCTTTAGCAACACATTCACAACAGCCAAAAAACCAAGAAGAGCCAAACTGATTTTAAAACTCTATAGTTTCATGGCCAGGAGGGGTCAACCAAACAGTTTGGACTGAGGCACCAACTTCCGTGTGTAGTGTTATTCTTGTGCAATAAATGGCTAAAATTTATCTGATGACTCCAACACCTTGACCAGAGTTCTGCGGCGGTCAATAACATAATCACCAGTAACAGTGGTAAATATTATATATGTATGTAACATGATTTGTCTACAATTCAATTCAATTCAATTCATTTTTATTTGTATAGCGCTTTAAACAATGAACATTGTCTCAAAGCAGCTTTACACAGATAATGTGGTGATTAAAAGTGAATATGTTCTTTATAAGTAAGTTTGACCCTGATGAGCAAGCCGGTGGCAACTGTGGCAAGGAAAAACTCCCCAAGATGGCATAAGGAAGAAACCTTGAGAGGAACCAGACTCAAGAGGGAACCCATCCTCATCTGTGTTGCACCAAATGTCCATGAAAAACATTTTCATCAATATATAAACCCTGTTAAGTAGAAATCTGACAGGAATAAAGTCATTACCAGCTTCACTTATTAAATGCTCTAATTGAGATTTCAGGTGTGTAGGTGTACTTTCATTTGAAGTCACCATAATGGATATCAGTGTTGGTTTGAGTGTTGCTCTTGAACCCGGACCTTCTCAAATTAGGTTTTAGAGAAAGACCAAACCAAACTAAACTAAGTAGGTCAATGCTGAGCACCATGAAACAATCTAGTAAAAATTCATAACAAAAAAAATAACCCAAAGGAAGAAGTAAGAACATTCAGCTGGATAATTTATTTGTGCTGCAATGTATGTTGTGAGTTTTGTACCCAGCATGCATTAGCGTGAAAGTTTGATAATAATCACCATTGTTGAGTTTCATGTGCTGATTATTGATGTCTGCTTTCCTTTTGTTTTTGGTTTAGTCTTTTGTCGATCATTCTCCATCCTATAGATTCCATAGAATCCAATGGTCCATTTGTAAACTGCACACTTGTAAATAACATCTGTACATTCATTTAAACAATATTTTTATTTCTGTATATATTGCATTATTTAATTGTCTGTTTTACTTTTTTGTTATATTATGTCTGTACTTTCTCCTGCAGTAGAAGCTGCTGTCGCCACTTGGTTATAAAGCTATTTCTGATCCTGATTCTGATTTTTTTTTTTACATTAGAATATATTGAATATGTGAAGTTCCACACAAGAAGTTCACTCAACTAAAAGCCCTTCCTGCTTTCCTTTCCAAAATTTGCACAAAGCTTCTGCGACCTACTTAAAGAATATTAGTTTACCTTAATATCCTTTGAATAAGATTCAGATTGGCCAATTTGCCTCCATAAGCAGGTATAGTTAGCCAAGCACAAGGCTCTAAGCGACTCTGGATTTTAATGAATGGTTAATTAAAAAGTCGGAATGCTTAGCATAATCTATTAAATTAAGGAAGAAATACAACCAATAAGGTGATCACCTTGAATTAACTATATTCACTCTAAATCTTTATTATAAGCTGGAGTCAGATTGGGGTTAAAAATTGGATTCACGTAACAAATTGCAATCTGTTTTAGTAATCTTCTACAGCAGCGCAAGAAAGACTACACGCTGCCACGTGTTCACCCACACCAATATATTCTGTCCTTGGGCGATTGGCTGGGCCACCCTACACTACACAGTTACTGCCTTTATACAAGGCAACATACAGCATAACGTCAATAGTTCTCTGTACATCTTTGACTTGAACACAGGCTCTACTCTTTTACACAAATGTAACTCACAAAACACACAAGAGGAATTAGACTGTTAGGTTTTACAGTATTTTGCCCTTTGTTTCTTAATTTTACAATAAACTACTGGCAGCACGGCTGACAACAAACTACTACTCTTAATAATTGATTAAGTTAATGTCATGTTACTATTGTAAAGAGTATGAAATTAATTAAATCCTCCCATAAAAAATAATAATAAGTTCATTAGGTGATAACTACATCACCATCAACAGTTAACCAACATTATAAAATAAAAATTTTTCTTGATGTTTATTTTCATAACAAATGTTCTTTACAAACACATTCACCACAAGCAAAGAAAAAATTATGCTTAAGAGTCAAGGGTGAAGAGCCCAACTACAGCAACCACTGATCTCAAAATGGTGAGGTCAAAAACATTTTTAATAAAATATAAACCCCTGTTAAGTTTTAAAGAATGTTTTGTAGAAATTTGAAAAAAATAAAGTCAAACTATAATAAATGAAGTTTGTAATTCTGTTTTTCTAGTTGTTTAATCATCCTGTTTTAATTCAGTTGATTTCATCTAAGGCTGTAATTGTATGTAACTTTGCTTCTTGTTCTTTTCTTCAGTGATTCTGCTTCTTAACAGCAGGTGTTCATCAGTGTCTAAATATACTCATTTGTTTCCATTCACTCTGTTAAGTGGACTATACTAGTAAAATAATGTAGGAAATAGTTTTACAAGCAATAATGCAAACAGTATTACGTTCACTTGTATTAACATTAACAGTATTTAACTGTTAAATAAACATTAATTTCATGTTTTATAATTTACAGGATTTTACAGTAAACTACTGGCAGCAGGGTGGCCAGAAATCTACTTTTTTTTTTTTTTTTTTAACATTTTGCATGCATAAACTTAACAGTATATTACTGTTAAAATTAATTTCATAGTTTGTTTTTTTCATTCCACACATTTAAATCCTTAAACCCCCAGCAAAATCCTCAATTCTAAAAGAGCATTTTTGGTGCTAACTACACAACAGTGTGTTGAAGTAACACTGAAGCAGTAATGAAGTTAATGAGATCATGAAGTGACTAATTAAATGAGGATTGAACTTTGATGGACACATGTGAACAAGCAGAATCACTGATGGAAAGAGAAACAAAACCAGATAAACACAACTTACAGCCAAAGATGAAATCAACTGAAAATAAAACACATTAAATCTCTCAAGATTTCAGCAGAGGATGATTAAACATCTCCAAAACAACTTCACTTATTAAAAGCTTTAAAAGAGATTTCAGGTGTTTAAGTGTTCTTTTATTTGAAGTCACCATAATGGAGACCAGTGTTTGCTTTAGTGTTGAACCCTTGAACCTCGACCATTTAAAAATAATTTATGGTAAAAACAAAAGCAAAACAACTCTGATCACCATGAATAATCTAGCAAAAACTCATAACAAATCAAATAAAATCTAAATAAAACCAAAGGAAGAAATTAGTAAAAACATTCAGCCAGATAATTTATTTGTGCTGCAATGCATCCTGGGAGTTTTCTGCTATTCTGGCACCCAGCATGCATTGTGGCATTAAAGTTTGTTAATAATCACCATTGTTGATTTCATGTACTGATGCTGATAGACATTTTTTGGTTCAGACTTTTACATCAGAATATTTGAACCACACACCACATGAGAAGTTCACTCAAATAAAAGCCCTTTCTGCTTTCCTTTACAAACTTTGCACAAAGCTTCTTTTCCATTTAAGCTTTTTGTGTGACTGAGTCATTTATAATCTTTAACATGTTAAGGGCAGGACCGGAAGGGTAACAAATAGTTTCAAACAGTTCAGTAGTTGTGATGTTCATATGCCTTTGGCCATTACCCAGCATAACTAGCTCAAGTTCAGAGTCATATTTGAGTAAATGGAGTGAGTATTGCTGTAGGTTAGATTATTTTTTTTCACAATAACACTCTGTTAAAGAAATTGGAGAACCAGCATTCAAAAAAGTGAAACTTATGTGCTTCACCTGTACAAGTTTCAGCCATGTACCCCCATTACATTTTTTTTTATTTTTAAATAGGATATACCCCTTATCTCCACTCTTTTCATTTCTGAAATATGACTCATGTGCAGAAGAAGGAATAATTCTAAACTTTACAGGTATAATCCAAACAACACTCATAGGAAAGATTTTTGCTTGTTTTGTGGTGTACAATACAAAGACTTGTTCATTTATTATTTACAAATTTTGGGGAAAATATGAGTGTTTATTTCTTTTAAGATATCACAAACCTGTAGTACATATTGTTTACAACAGTAAACCTCACTGTAAAAAAAAATCCTGTAAAACAGCTGTGGTTGCCAGAAATCTAGGGTAATAAATACAGTTAAACTGGTTCTTTACATTGTAAAAATATGTCCTGTAAATTATTTATAAAATAATTTACAAATAATTTACAGGACATTATTTGTAAAATACTGTCAGCTCGAGTTAATTCATTTTGTTTGCAGAAACTGACTGCACTTAAATTGGCCAATGGCCATTTGTGTTTCTTCTTCTTCTGCTTCTTTTAGTTGCTCCAATTAGGGGTCACCACAGCGGATCATCCATAGTCTCCATACTTACATCCTCTACATCTGCCTCTTTGAAACCAACTACCTGCAAGTCTTCCCTCACCACATCCATAAAACTTATTTTTGTTCTTCCGCTTTTCCTTCTTCTTGCTGGCTCCATCCTCTGCATTCTTCTACTGATATACCCCATGTCCCTCCTCTGCACATGTCCAAACCTTCTCAATCGGGCATCTCTCACTTTGTTCACAAAATGTCCTACATGCGTTGTCTCTCTAAATAAACTCGTTTCTAATCCTGTCCATTGTTATCACTCCCAATGAAAACCTCAACATCTTCAGCTCTGCTACCTCCAGCTCCACCTCTTGTCTTTCAGTCAGTGCCACTGTCTCTATACCATACAACTTAGCAGGTCTCACTACAGTCCTATAAACTTTCCCTATCACTCTCGCAGATACCCTTCTATCACAAATCACTCCTGCTATCACACTTCTCCACCCACTCCACCCTGCCTGCACTCTTTTCTTCACTTCTCTAACACACTCTCCATTACTTTGCACTGTTGACCCCAGGTACCTGAACTCCTCCACCTTCTCCACCTCTTCTCCCTGCAACCACACCACTCCACTGCCCTCCCTCTGATTCACACACATGTACTCTGTCTTAATTCTACTGACTTCTGTCCCCTTCTCTCCAGCACGTGCCTCCACCTCTCCAGGCTCTTCTCAACCTGCTCCCTACTCTCACCACTAACCACAATATCATGCGCAAACATCATAGTCCACAGAGACTCCTGTCTGATCTCATCCGTCAACTTGTCCATCACCACTGCAAACAGGAAAGGGCTCAGAGCGATACTTGATGCAATTCATAGAGCATAAGCACTGATGACATTTATCATCGCCCCTTCAACTTCCAGCTTCACGTTCATCACCCTATCAGAAACTCTGTTCACCTCCACTACACTCTTACTAAACTCTTACTTCAGAATCACCCCTACACCATTTCTCTTTCCATCCACACCATGAAAGAACAGTTTAAACCCACCTCCAATGTTCCTGGCCTTACTCCCTTTCCACTTGGTCTCCTGAACACACAACATATCTACCTTTCTCCTCTCCATCATATCAGCTACCTCTCTTCCTTTACCAGTCAGTACCAACATTTAAAGCACCAACCCTAACCTCTACTGTCCTACACTTCTCCTTTCCCTGCCGTCTCTGTAGACGTCTTCCTCCTCTCCTTCTCCTCCTTCGGCCAACAGTAGCCCAATTTCCACCGGTACCCTGTTGGCTAACGATACCTGTGGCGGTCGTTGGTAACCCGGGCCTCGACCGAGCCGGTATGTATTTCTCTTTCATGATTCGCATAATCGATTTGGCACATGTTTTACGCTGGATGCCCTTCTTAACACAACCCTCCCCGTTTATCCGGGCTTGGGACCGGCACTAAGAGTGCACCGGCTTGTGCAACCCTAATGGCTGGGTTTGAGCACTGGACTCAATCACCTACTCATATTTTTTCTCTGCTTCATCCAAAGAGACCTGAAAGTTTTACAAGAAAAAGCTTGTTGGCTTTATTGACATCTACACACACATTCAGACACTTTTAAGGACTCAACAGCCTGAAATGTTCAAGGGATAAGAGACCAAATGTCCCAAAAAATACAACTAAACAAGGACAGACACACACACACACACACACACACACACACACACACACAGATAAAATGCTAACCTGTAGTGACTCCTTGTTGTGGGTTACAGTTTCCTCTCAGCTGTTTGTACTGGGACTGAGCCTCTTGCTCCTGCTCACACTCCTCAACACAGCCATGAGAAAGAGATTAAGGATTTAGTCATTAATGTCCACACCCACAATGATTCTCTATAATTGGCAGGCTGTACAGGCAAAGGCACCTCATTTCAACCAGGATTTATTTTCTTGCCTTTTGATCACTCACTCCCTTTGTATCTTACAGAGCAGCTCCTCCAACTTCAACAAAAATGAGAAAAGTCAGACTTGACTTGCCAGTCATGTAATTTTCTCCCTCACCTTTGTAAGAACTTATCATGCCTGCACCGGATCTTCCAGAGCTTTTGCTCCAAATTCTGCAAATGGTCCTGCAGTATGTTCATTTCAGATATCAGGTCGGAGTTCTCTTTTATTAGCTGAGCATTTGACTCATTCATCACCAGACCATATTTTCTTTCAGCTTTAGCGTGAACGTCCTGCACTTTCTACACCCAAAGCTTTAATCACTACTACTACAACACACACACACACACACACACACACACACACACACACACACACACCAAAACTTATCTTCAGTGTTACATTTTCTGTCAGCTCTTAGTAGATTATCTGTAGGGCGTTGTGTTGATATCTCTCTTGAATCAGGTCCTGAAACACAGTCATGGAGCAGAGGACGAGTAAATTCATAGACTTTAGTGACTTTTTTGTTGAATCTTATAAACAAATTGCTGGAGAAGTATTAGCAAAGTCATGACTTGATATAAAAGTGAGGCAAAAAAACTTACTCGGAGTACGTCGTTAAGCAGTTTTACAGAGTTTTTCATTCTGTTGTATCTTTGGTACCTCAAACACAGCCATGGAATGGAAGAGCTTTAAACTTTACACCCATGCAATAAAAAAAGAAACAGCATCTACAACTAGAAAAACAATTTTTATTCTCTTTAAGTTCATATATCATGAGGTGGAACTAATCACGTACTGCTTATTGAAGACAAAATGACACTTAAAATCGATGTGTGTGTTTTGGAGCTTCTGTGCGCTTGAGCCATTACATTTAGCCCATTGAGGGAGTTTTTCTCATTGGCCAGTTTAAATTTGAGAGGGAAAATGGAGGGGGCGGGGTTTAGACCTCTGGGCAAAAACATTTAAAGCACTCCACATTTTTTAAAACAATCATCAGTGACCTGTGTATGTCCCATAGTCTCAATTATTAACCGTTTAACTTAATTTTCCTGCATGTTGCGCAGTCTCTGAACTTATTCACCACTTTGTGTCTAAAAGCAAATCAACACATTAGGCTTATTAATTTATTTAGCTTTAGGAGGGAAAGTTGCTTTTAAAAAAGGGAAAAAAAATTTGTTTGTAAATCATTGTAAATAGTTTAATTGTATTATTTGACAGGAATTTAATACTGTAGGGTAATTAACAATTGTATTCTTTTTAATACCTTTTTTTATCTGTGTCAAATTAAAAATCATACATTTTAGTCTTTTTAAGCTGTAAAGAAACCATGATAGGCAGGTAAATGTTTCAGCAGGATATTAAGGATTAGTTTGAGGTGATAATAAGGTGGTGACGTAGCGGCGTTCATTATATTAACAAGTGCAAGTTGATCAGGAGCATGTGATCAGATGTACTGGAGCACAAGGTTATGATATTTGATGTGTGTTATGTGTAGAACTCGCTAAAAAGATATGACTTTAATCTGCATTTAAACTGGGAGAGTGTGTCTGAGCCCTGAACACGGTCAGGAAGACTATTCCACAGTTTAGGAGCTAAATGTGAGAATGTTCTACCACTTTTAGTGGACTTTGCTATTCTAGGAACTACTAGAAGTCCAGAGTTTTGAGATCTCAAGGAGCATGACGGACTGTAGCGTGTTAGAAGACTAGAAAGATACATGGGAGCTAAACCATTTAGTGTTTTGTAGGTAAGTAGCAGTAGTTTGCAGTCGATTCAAAACTTAACAGGTAGCCAGTTTAGGGATGATAAGATTGGGGTTATATGATCATATTGATCATATTTTTTCAACCCTGGCTGCTGCATTCTGGACTAACTGTAGCTTGTTTATTAATGATGCCGGACATCCACCTAGTAATGCATTACAATAGTCTATTCTGGAGGTCATGAACGCATGGACGAGCTTCTCTGTATCAGACAGCATGTTTCTTAGCTTAGCTAAGGTGAAAGAAGCTTGTTTTTGTAATATGGGTGATATAATTTTTTTAAAAGACAAGTTGCTGTTTAAAATAACTACAGTCTTTTATTGTTGAACTACTAGTTACAGTACATCCTTCTAAATGAAAGTTGAATTGCTGGAGCTTCTGTGTATTGGAGCAAAATCTCTGTTTTATCAGAATTTAATAATAGAAAGTTATGCATCATCCAATCTTTTAATTCTTTAACACAGTTATCCAAGCCAATTGAGATGTTTCGTCTGGTTTTGATGAGATATATAGTTGGGTATCATCGGCATAAGAGTGAATCCCATGCCTTCTAACAATTTCTCCCAAGTGAAGCATGTAAATTGTGAAAAGCAGGGGTCCTAGAACTGAACCTTGTTGGTTATTTATGATTAGTCCTACCAGGTCAATAGCGTGGTGAGACGCGGCTAATCTGCTCTACCGGTAGTGTGTACAATATGAGGTAATGGTCTGTGATATCATCACTCTGAGGTAAAATCAGTGGGATATTATTAACTCTAATGATGTTTTGTTTAACCCCAAAAGAAATTAATAATCCACAAATGATAGTCGTAGGGCATCATTTACATCATCTACATGAATACTCCTACAAGCAGCACTTTATCAAAATTGATCAAGAGGTCTGAAAGAAAACGAGCAAACTTGAAGAAAATCACCATAGGGCCCTGGGGGTCTGTACACGGTGGCCAGAGCGAGAGATAGTAGGGGTTTTCTATGTTTGTCTGAAAGTACAACTTTAAGAATGAGCAAATCAAATGATTTAAACCTGAATCCTAATCTATGACATTAAGAAGGGCACTATAAATGGTTGCTACACCACCCCCACGACCAGTCTGAGGGGGCTCATGCTTATAAACATATCCTGACGGCGTAGTTTCATTTAGACCCATATAATCATCTGGTTTAATCCAGGTCTCAGTAATAGAGTGCTGAGAGATTATTATCTGTGATGATCTCATTTACAATGAGTGCTTTGGGTGCAAGTGATCTTATGTTTTGAAGTCCAAGATTTAGAACTTTTTTGTGTTTGCTTATTTGATATTTTCCGGTTTTAACTGCAATAAGATTATTTCTGGATCTTGTGTATTTATTCCTCGATCTTACTACACAGGGAATAGACAGAGTTTTGTAAAAAGTGGGCCGTGTGTGTAATTGTAACTATTTGGTTTGTTGTATAACTGCTATCATAATTGTGAATTGCATGTTGTCTTACCAGTCAGATGTATGCAGCATCCTGGAGATGTTGTCTAATAGGACTGCTGCTCCAACTCTGCTGGGGTGCAGGCCTTCAGGTAAAACCTAGGACTCTCCCAGAAAGATTCCAATTATTAGTTTGTTTTCTCTGTAGCCATTTATTTAGTGTGAAAAGTCTACTAAACCTCTCAATTCCTTGCTGGTATGTTAGAAGCAGTCCTGACACCATGATCCACGTCATGGGCGATGTGTTGCAAAACCGTGCTGTTTCACCTCCAACTCCTGTATCACTCCATTACTTTGCACTGTTGACTCCAGATACCTGAACTTTTCCACCTTCTCCACCTCTTCTCCCTGCAACTGCACCACTCCACTGCCCTCCCTCTCATTTACACACATGTACTCTGTCTTACTCCTACTGACTTTCATTCCCCTTCTCTCCAGCACATACCTCCACCTCTCCAGGCTCTTCTCAACCTGCTCCCTACTCTCACCACAATATCATCCGCAAACATCATAGTCCTCGGAGACTCCTGTCTGACCTCATCCTTCAACCTGATGCAGTTCCACCTCCACCTTGAACCAGTCTGTCGTTCCTACTGCACACTTCACTGCTGTCACACTGTCCTCATACATGTCCTGTACCACCCTCACATACTTCTCTCCCACACCTGACTTCCTCATACAATTTATTGAAAGATAATTGCTGCCACCTACTGGCGGTTTTAATTTCACATTTAAAGTATCTCAAAAAAAATTTTTATGATCTCAAATATCACTATTCAACGTTTTATGTTTAAAATATTCAACCATTATTTATGCATTTGCAGGTTAAAGGTTAAATACAGTGAACACTAAAAACAGTGTGTTAATACAACTAAATGCCACATTGCAAAGATGACTTTTGTTGATACTTTCATTTGCTTGGTAACAGCCAAAACGTCTTATTATTTTAATAGGCTGATTAAATGTAAGAATTTGACTCACTTTACACTTTAAGGAAGAAAATTGCTTTAAGTAAATATAAAACGTATAGAAAACAATTAATTACTGTCACTATTGTGAACTGAACACCACACAATAAAAAATATAAATAATTAATAAAAAAATACAATTAGTTAGTTGTCCACGGTAGTCCTTTAGGTAACAGCACAACATCACATTTAGACATTTACATCACTCTCATCGCTTTAAAATATCAAAAATATCGTTTTGATTTCCTGCATCCTTTACTTTCCGTTGGCTCCGTTTCGTCTATTTTTGCTTTCGGAAGAGCGCTTTTTTTTCCCCTGTTTGAGGGTTCCAAAGCAGTGAGTGGAGGACATTCCCACCAGAACTATAAACACACACTACAGTAACCACATTAAGGTACGTAATTTCTCTGCTATGGTGAACATCCAGTTCATCCAGTTCATCTGTTTCATGACCTTTTAAGATGTTTAAATTTTCATTTATTAATAGAGTTAAAGAAGTTAATCTGAAAAGTAAACATGTCAATTGCTCATCCTAATGTTGTTCCAGACTTTTTCTTCAACTGTATTGTTATTTATTTTTTTTTACAATTAAACAATTAAAAACATATTACACCGTTGTCATTGGCTTATATTTATTATTTACTGAGACCTAATGAAATACAGTAATTTACAATTTGTACAGTTTTACAGTAAAATGACAAATGGTCAATGAAATACAAGTTAAATTTTTATTGCATCAAAATATATTACTGGTGATAACAACGCCATAAACTGTTAACCAAAATTAACATTTTTCTTGATGTTTGTTTCCATAACAAATGTTCTTTACAAACACATTCACCACAAACAAAGAAAAAATTATGCTAAAGAGTCAAGGGTGAAGAGCCCAACTACAGCAACCACTGATCTCAAAATGGTGAGGTCAAAAACATTTTCAATAAAATATAAACCCCTGTTAAGTTTTAAAGAATGTTTTGTAGAAATTTGACAGATATAAAAAAAGCCAGCTTCACTTAGCTGTGTGAAGCTAGCTGTGTGAAGCTAGTGTGAAGCTAGCTAAGTAAAGCCAGCTTCACTTATTAAAAGCTCTAAAAGAGATTTCAGGTGTTTAGGTGTTCTTTTATTTGAAGTCACCATAATGGAGATCAGTGTTTGCTTTAGTGTTGCCCTTGAACCTCGAGAGTTTAAATTTTTTTTATGGTAATAACAAAAGCTAAGCTATAAGCTAATCAAATCAACTCTGATCACCATGAATAATCTAGCAAAAAGTCATATATAATAACATTTAATTAACACCAAAGGAAGAAATTAGTAAAAAAACATTCAGTTGGATCATTTATTTGTGCTGCAATGCATGTTGGGAGTTTTGTGCTATTCTGGCACCCAACATGCATTGTGGCATGAAAGTTTGTTAATAATCACCATTGTTGATTTCATGTACTGATGCTGATAGACATTTTTTGGTTCAGACATCAGAATATTTGAACCACACACCACATGAGAAGTTCACTCAAATAAAAGCCCTTCCTGCTTTCCTTTCCAAACTTTGCACAAAGCTTCTTTTCCATTAAAGCTTTTCTGCTGAGCAACACAAGCCAATTCTATTAATCTTGTGTGACTGAGTCATTTATAATCTTTGACATGTTAAGGGCAGGACCGGAAGGGTAACAGTTAGTTTCAAGCAGTTCAGTAGTTGTGATGTTCATATGCCTTTGGTTATTATCCAGCATAACTACCTCATGTTGAGAGTCATATTTAAGTAAATGGAGTGAGTATTGCTGAAAGTTAGATCATTTTTTACAATTATAACCATTTAAGGTTGAACACTCAAAGAAATTGGAGAAACAGCATTCATAAAAGTGAAACTTATTTGCTTCACCTGTACAAGTTTCAGCCATGTACCCCCTTTAAAAGATTTAATAGGATATACCCCTTATCTCCACTCTTTTCATTTCTGAAATATGACTCATGTGCAGAAGAAAGAATAATTCTAAATTGGACAGGCATAATCCAAACAACACTCATAGGAACAGTAGCCCAATTTCCACCGGTACCTGTTGGCTGACAATACCTGTGGCGATCGTTGGTAACCTGGGCCTCGCCGATCTGGTATGAATTTTTTATTTGTGATCCGCATATTTGATTTGGCACATGTTTTACGTTGGATGCCCTTTCTAAAAAATTCAAGTCAAAAGTCATAACAAATCAAATAACATCAAAATAAAATCAAATGAAGAAATTAGTAAGAACATTCAGCTGGATAATTTATTTGCACTGCAATGCATGTTGGAAATTTGTTCCCAGCATGCATTGTGGCATACAAGTTTGTTGATAATCACCATTGTTGAGTTTCATGTGTTGATTCTTGATGTCTGTGTGTCTAAGTGGTGTTATAGCTCTAAAGACTTTGTGCATAAGCTGTGTTTTAAATCCTTAATTATTTGTCAAGTTAATGTCAGGTTACAATCATAAAGAGTATAAAATTCATTAAAACCACATGCATTTTATCAACCAAACAAAACACTGACTGTCACTTCCAAAATCTTTTTTTAGTGATGCTTCAGCCTTTTATTGTATTTCACTCATTGTTTATACAACAACTTATACAGCGACTTGTTATACTGGAGTTAATTGTGAGTATGAATACAGAGCTAGATTCTACCAGCATATAGGACCTTTTCATTTGCTCAGAACCACTCTTAAAGGAGCAGGGGTCACTCAAGAGCTGCTGCTTGTGCTCTGCACCACTACTGTTAGTATTAAACTGTGCATGGCCATAGCCACTCCTCTTCCCAAACTCTGCTAAGATGCCCAGTTGTGAGATATTAGTTGTGAGCTTTTTTCTCTGGTCTTGGTGCTGCCTCATAGTTCTGCCATTTTCTTTGGCTAAGAGCAGATTAAACAGAGCAGCTGCAGGCCTTCTGTAGTGAATAGCGAATAAGCACTTGATAAATGGGTGGGGCCGAGAACTAGAGCATTGCTGGAGGCAAATCCTTACCATCACAGAGGTGAGAGTTTAAAAGTGTGCCAAAATCTAGCACTCTGCTTGTGGTCAGTATTTTGTCTTTAAGTTCTCTTTTTAGTTATGGATCTCTGTTTAGCCTTTGTTGTTGTTGCAAACTAGCACTTGGGAACTTCCTTGAACCTTATGCAGAGCTGGATGAGAAATATAAGTACCACATTTTGCTGGCGGCATTCTGGTGGCACATTTTTGCCACCAGAATGCCTCTGACTGCTCTGTCCACCATTTTACTCAACAGGAGTGGACTGCTTCGGCCCATACCTGACCAAAATAGGAAGGCGTAATGAGAAGCGCTGGGGCCTTATCTTTAAGTGTCTCACAACAAGGGCAGTTCACATTGAGCTCCTTAATGCATTACATGTGGATGCCTACCTTCTTGCACTCCGCAGGTTCATAGCTAGGAGGGGTCGACCAAACAGGCACCAACTTCCTTGGAGCAGAACAAGAATTGTGCAAAGCCTTTTCTAGGATGGAGCCACCTTGCAGACTACCAAATCAGCTTCAGACTCAACCCACCTGGTGCTCCACATTTTAGTGGCTAGGATAAAGTTTGTGAAGCTAAACTACCTCACACATGACCCTGTGTGTAGTATTATTCTTGTGCAATAAATGGCTAAATTTTATCAAAGCTCTTGTCTTACTCCGTAATTTCAGGGATCCATGAAATTACAGAGTGTTTGTAGTCTTCATTATTTGAGGTACCAACAAATAGCCTGCACCTTTTGAAGTAGTTGTGGGGGATGATATTGGTACAGAAGTTCACTTAGATACTGCGGCATGAGACTGTTAAGTGCTTTATACATCAGTAGTAGTATTTTATAATCAATGCGAGATGTATTTGGGAGCCAGTGTAGACTGATTAAAACAGGGGTGATGTGGTTATATTTATATCTAGATTTATATGTTATACCTCTGAAAAGAGGGAGATGAAAAAGCATGAACATGCGGCAGTTTCCCCACTGCAAACTTTATGTAGAATGAAGAAACCCACAAGTTCTCCCTTTAATGATCAAGCAGGGAAAAGCAATCGATCTGATTGCACCAAACTAATCGAACACAGATGAACTAACATGACAAACAAATTACCTTACAACTTTTATAAACAGTTGTAAACATTTACAACATTTGTAACATATCTTTACTGCTTCACAGATTTATGAAATTGAATACATATTTCAATCCGTCACATATATCTATAGCGTTTAAGGATGCTTGCTGCTGCATTCTGAACTAACTGAAGCTTATTTATGCACTTACTCGAACACCCAGACAGTAAAGCGTTACAGTAGTCTAATCTAGTTGTAAACATGAACTAGTATGCTAGTTCTGCATCATGTAACGACATCATATTTCTAATTTTAGCAATATTTCTAAGGTGAAAGAAGGCGATCCTGGTAATATTATTCACATGAGCCTCAAAGGAAAGACTAGGGGCAATAATCAGCTATTTTATATATATATACAGCTGTTTACCATCAGCATAGTAATAGAAGCGAATACCATATTTATGTATTATATATATATATATATATATATATATATATATATATATTTATATATAAAGAGAAAAGCAGTGGGCCTAAGACAGATCCTTGCGAAACACAAAACTTTACCTCAGAGAGTGTGGAGAACTCACCATTTACATCAACAAACTGATAGTGATCAGTCAAATAAGACCTAAGCCAGGAGAGAGTTGTTCCCTTTATTCCAACAACATTCTCTAGTCTAGCAAGCAGGATATTATGACCATTGGTGTCAAAAACTACACTAAGGTCGAGCAACACAAGTAAAGAGACAAACCCCTGATCAGAGGCCAATAACAGGTCATTTACCACTTTAAATAGCACTGACTGATACATTTCAAGAATGTTATTCCTAAATAGGTGTGAGCATAACTGCTGTGCTACAACCTTTTCTAAAATCTTGGAGATAAAGGGGAGGTTTGATATTGGCCTAAAGTTGGATAGCTGATAAGGGTCAAGGTCAGGTTTCTTAATTAGGGGGTTGATAACTGACAGGTTGAAGGATTTAGATACATAACCAGTGCTGATGGAAGAGTTTATTAATTCAATTAATTGTAGGCAATGGATCGAGAATACAAGTTAATGATTTTTATGAGGAAAAATTAAAGAGTTTTATTGAATAGGGGACGGGACAAAGCAGGCAGATCTGAGGAGAGGGGCAGGAACAGTGGTAAAAGATACCTCAGGAGCACATTTAACTTGACTCAGAGAAAGAGAGAGAGATAGAGAGAGAGAGAGAGAGAGAGAGAGAGAGAGAGAGAGAGAGAGAGAGAGAGAGAGTAGTGGTGTGACAGGGAGAAAAAGATATGGATTATTAAGTATCCTTATTGTTGTATAAAAGTTAAAGTCACTGTGCAGTTGGGGATTCTGGCAATACTCACTATAGTAGTATAACTAAAAGGGAGAGCCAGAAGGTAGCACAGACATGAGGATCTCTGTGATAAAAGACAAACCCACCACACCACCGTCATATACTGTAACTTAGCATTTGAGGGTTAAGGGCCTAGCTCAGCATTCCAGCAGCAGCAGATTAATAGTAGTGGCATGTGAGATCACAAGCTTCTGATCAGAAGTTTTAAATCTGAACTGTTGAGTTACCCCTTCCCGCTCCCACGCATACCCCTTACTGGGCTAATTGTCAGTAATAGTCAACAAGTTTCGAATCGACTACAAACTACTGCTTCTGACTTATAAAGCCCTAAATGGTTTGGCTCCCATTTATCTATCCAGTCTTTTAAGCTACAATCCGTCACGCTCCCTGACTCTGGACTTCTAGTAGTTCCTAAAATAGCAAAGTCCACTAAAGGCGGTAGATCATTCTCACATTTAGCTCCTAAACTTTGGAACAGTCTTCCTGACAGTGCTCGGGGCTCAGACACACTCTCCCAGTTTAAGTGTAGATTAAAAACGTATCTTTTTAGCAAAGCCTACACATAACACACATCACATCATAACCTTGTGCTCCAGAACATCTGATCAAATGCACATTATCAACTTGTGCTGTTAATATCATGAACAGCAGCTGCGCTAATTTCTCTCCACTGCTTCTCTTTCTCTCCCCATCCCGAGGCGTCCTGAGGTTTGGCCAGCTCCAGACTGTAGAAAGAACATTACTTATACTCCAGTGCTCATGCTAGTTCTCTCTCCAGTTTTCTGTATTGTTGAAAGATTTATGATCAAACTCTTGATGTCACCCAAATGAGGATGGGTTCCCCTTTTGAGTCTGGTTCCTCTCAAGGTTTCTTCCTCATAACATCTAAGTGTGAGTGCAACAAACGGACTCACTAGCCCAGGACCTCAGAGTTCCTTTGTACTCGGCACAAAACGACAGTGAATAAAGGTCTTGAATCCAAGGTTGTTTGTTTTACTGTTTAATTATTCAATTCAATTCAATTCATTTTTATTTGTATAGCGCTTTTAACAATGAACATTGTCTCAAAGCAACTTTACACAGATAATGCGGTGATTAAAAATTAATATGTTCTTTATGAGTAAGTTTGTCCCTGATGAGCAAGCCGGTGGCGACTGTGGCAAGGAAAAACTCCCCGAGATGGCATAAGGAAGAAACCTTGAGAGGAACCAGACTCAAGAGGGAACCCATCCTCATCTGGGTTACACTGAATGTCCATTTGTAGCAGGTATACAATGTTGCGGGGTGCAGTGATGATGATCAGAAGTGAACTGTATTCCTGAGTCAGTGTAGGAGACTGTTGACATCAACTACAGTCCAATCCATCCTCAAAGCTCCCGTTCTTACTCCGGAATTTCATGGAACCACCCAAGGCGTTGATGACAAACCGTCCCCAGCTGCACAGAGTGGCCTCCAGTCGAAGAGAACACTATCCAGAGGCAGGCCTGGACGAAGTGGGGAGATCCACAGAGGGGAGAGGGGCAGGAACAGTGGTCACTGGAGCCTCAGGAGCCTCATGTTTAACTCGACCGAGAGAGAGCGAGAGAGAGAGAGAGAGAGAAGAGGGTGACAGGAAGAGAAGGATATGGATTATTAAGTATACCTATTGTTGTATGAGAGTTAAAGTCACTGTGCAGTTTGGACTCCGGCAAGAATCGTTATGGCAGCATAACTAAAAGGGAGAACCAGAAGGCAACACAGACATGAGGGATCTCTGGGATAAGAGACGAGAATTATGAATTTCAAATAAAAACAAAACAAAAACTTAGGATCTTCAC